>WNGS01159612.1:1060364-1075939 GCA_020271785.1 Procambarus virginalis
AGGGGCATAGGGTGAAAGAAACTCTGCCCATTGTTTCTCGCCGGCGCCTGGGATCGAACCCAGGACCACAAGTCCAGCGTGCTGTCCGCTCGGCCGACCGGCTCCCTTGTTGAGATAACGTGACATAACCGCCTCGTTGCATCAAGTTGCTTTGCTTGCACGCTGTGCCCTCCTGCCCTCCACCAACTATGTTGCAACTCACAGCTTGCAACTGGGTTAATGGTGCCCCCATTATGGCTCGGGAGGAGATGATCACTCACTCATACGACACTCACACATCTCCTGATGCTGCGCACCGAGATGCAGCCTCTCGCTCACCTCCTCCAGCTCTCGGGGAATATATGGAGAATTTGTTTATACCTTTATGTTGACCCTCCATGTTGACCCTCCATGTTGACCCTCCATGTTGACCCCCATGTTGACCCTCCATGTTGACCCTCCATGTTGACCCTCCATGTTGACCCTCCATGTTGACTCTCCATGTTGACCCTCCATGTTGACCCCCATGTTGACCCTCCATGTTGACCCTCCATGTTGACCCTCCATGTTGACCCTCCATGTTGACTCTCCATGTTGACCCTCCATGTTGACCCTCCATGTTGACCCTCCATGTTGACCCTCCATGTTGACCCTCCATGTTGACCCTCCATGTTGACCCTCCATGTTGACCCTTCATGTTGACCCTTCATGTTGACCCTTCATGTTGACCCTTCATGTTGACCCTCCATGTTGACCCTCCATGTTGACCCTCCATGTTGACCCTTCATGTTGACCCTCCATGTTGACCCTTCATGTTGACCCTCCATGTTGACCCTCCATGTTGACTCCCATGTTGACCCTCCATGTTGACTCCCATGTTGACCCTCCATGTTGACCCTCCATGTTGACCCTCCATGTTGACCCTCCATGTTGACCCTTCATGTTGACCCTCCATGTTGACCCCCCATGTTGACCCTCCATGTTGACCCTCCATGTTGACTCCCATGTTGACCCTCCATGTTGACCCTCCATGTTGACCCTCCATGTTGACCCTCCATGTTGACCCTCCATGTTGACCCTCCATGTTGACCCTCCATGTTGACCCTCCATGTTGACCCTCCATGTTGACCCTCCATGTTGACCCTTCATGTTGACCCTTCATGTTGACCCTCCATGTTGACCCTCCATGTTGACCCTCCATGTTGACCCTCCATGTTGACCCTCCATGTTGACCCTCCATGTTGACCCTCCATGTTGACCCTCCATGTTGACCCCCCATGTTGACCCTTCATGTTGACCCTCCATGTTGACCCTCCATGTTGACCCTCCATGTTGACCCTTCATGTTGACCCTCCATGTTGACCCTCCATGTTGACCCTCCATGTTGACCCTCCATGTTGACCCTTCATGTTGACCCTCCATGTTGACCCTTCATGTTGACCCCCCCCATGTTGACCCTCCATGTTGACCCTCCATGTTGACCCTCCATGTTGACCCTCCATGTTGACCCTCCATGTTGACCCTCCATGTTGACTCCCATGTTGACCCTCCATGTTGACCCTCCATGTTGACTCCCATGTTGACCCTCCATGTTGACCCTCCATGTTGACCCTCCATGTTGACCCTTCATGTTAACCCTCCATGTTGACCGTCACTATGTGGCCCGCCCCCATGTTGCTCAGGCCATGTGACTCTTAGGATGGTGATTAAGGCGTCCTCACACACCTACTCACCTTCACACAATGAAAGGAACACGTAACCGAACAGTTCATATTTTGTACTATCAACCCGACCTTCCACAATACGTCGCAATTTGAACGCAGTTGACCAATCTGCTACAATATAAGCACCGTAATATGACGTTTTCTATGTCCCCGGCCTCCATAGATTAGGAAGGTTGCTTGGGTGTGTACGTTTGTAGATAAGTATTAAGTTTTTAGTTGCATTTCTTACGTAGTGTTAAATATAGAGAGCGTGTTGTGCCTCTGTAACCCTTTCCACCACCGCCCACGGGATGGGTATGGGGTGCATAATAAAGACAGACTGAATTGGTGTGTTGACCTCAGAGAGGGAAGGCTCCGCGTGGGGTTGTTGTGGTTGTTATAGATTCAGCTACTCGGAACAAGTTCCAAGTAGCACGGGCTATGGTGAGCCCGTAGTGGACTTCCCTGGCACAGGAGCGGTGCAAGTAGCACGGGCTATGGTGAGCCCGTAGTGGACTTCCCTGGCACAGGAGCGCAGGAAAGCCCTCGTCGACACAATCCCAGCATATGGAAGCCATCATTTCAACAGTAGATATGATAGAGTAATATGGCAAGAGTAATTGCAATAGGTAACCAGCGGCCAGAGAGGCGGAGTGGGGGCCCAAGAGCTAAACCTTGATTCTGCAGGCATAAACCAGGTGATTAGGCGAGTACAGATGACACCAAGGTGTTGAGGGAGAGTCTCGCCAGCCACATAACACGAGAATAAAAAATACAGGACTATAGGCCCATACGAGGCAGCTATGTATACCCAGTCTAACCTAAGCTTGAAACAATCTAAATTGTACCTCATAACATGGGCAAAATAAAGCAGAGGTCTTATATGTGGTCTTATCTCTTCTCCTCCGGGCGAGATGTAATTAATATTAATAAATAATAGGGAGGAAAGTCTGCCCCAGCGGCTACGGTAACCCAAATCCAGCAGCGTCTGTGGTCCAAGGTCGCGCCGGATGGTTAGTGTGGGAACGGCACCCCTTCCACGCCACACCTGGCTCGGTGGGGGGGTTGGGGGAGGGTGGTGCGTGTGTGGGGGGAGAGTGGAGGGTGGTGCGTGTGTGGGGGGAGAGTGGAGGGTGGTGCGTGTGTAGGGGGGTTGGGGGAGAGAGTGGGGCGGGAGGAAGGGGAGGTGGTGTGGGGGAGTGGAGAGGGCAGAGTGGGTGTGGGAGAGAGGGATGGCGAGTGTTGACAGCGAACTCGCGAAGGATTGGGGATAATTCCTGGGGGAATTGGGGACAATAGTGGTTCTTCAGGGATAGGGAATACCCAGCGAGGGTGTTCCATATTAATATGTGAGAAAGCCGCTCCATATTTTTATATGAAATCAAAACAGTGACTCAAAAGTGACCGCAAGGGCGTATATTTTGGCAATGACATATTATTCATTAATGTCTTTATTTATTTATTTATTTACTAATATACAAGAAGTTACATTGGGGGTTAACAGAGAATATAGAAAATAAGTTGAATTAACATTCTTGTAAAGCCACTAGCACGCATAGCGTTTCGGGCAAAAATGACATAAGCCGTTCTTATGTTCTATGACATAAGCCACGTGGCTAAAGTCATAGAACCTGGCGCCTTCTCCATCCTCCAGCAAGCGACTCTCCAGTAGTGTAGCAGGCGTGGGGTCTCGTTCGCCATCTTCTGCTTGCAACAAGCACATTTATATTTCTTAAAAGTGTGTTGATCAAGCCCCCGAAGCTCACCTCGCCCGTCTCGTTCTTCCAGGAAAAGTACTGGAGACACACAGTCCGGTTACTGTCTGGGAATACTGGTTGATACCTGGTTGATGGGGTTCTGGGAGTTCTTCTACTCCCCAAGCCCGGCCCGAGGCCAGGCTTGACTTGTGAGAGCTTGGATAGCTTAGCAACCTGGGGGGTGGGGAGGGAACCAGTTCGAGGGGCGGTTCAAAAAGTCCATAAATCACACTGAAGGCTTAAATCACAGCTTACTCCACTCCCTAGATGGCGCTAAAAACCAAAGACCATTTCTGGGAGGCTCTGGAGCCGTGGCACTGCTCCATTTTCGTGGCACTCATTACTGAAGAGGGGATAAAATTCCCCCTGGTAAATATTGTAGATTTATCCAAAAATTCGGTTTAATAACACTTACACGTTTATTGGGTCTCTTCAACTTCATTCAACACTACGGTATTTTAGTAAGTTCCTCGATATCATTAGTAGTATCGGTGTTCATTTCATAATCATTAAAACCAGTATCATAACAGCCCTAATCTTAATTATCCTCAGTGCTGCCATAACAATACAAGTACTGAATAAATCATACGACAAATTTAGTAATGTTTAGTCAATATCAAAGTTACCCAACTCAACGACAAAGAAAACGAATCCAAATGATACATCACATTTTCTTTCACATATTTTCGGGTAGACTTGTTCATTATTTTTATGTTTATTTTCAATGCTTTCACAGTACTAGAAAATATTATGTATTGCAGAGGGCGGTTCAGACAAAAATATGAACGTGAAAATACCAAGATATATCGGAAATTTACGACAATAATTACTTGTGTAATAACTGACAGCCTGGTTGATCAGTCCAGCAACCAGGAGGCCTGGTCGACGACCGGGCCGCGGGGACGCTAAGCCCCGGAAGCACCTCAAGGTAACCTCAAGGTAAGGACTGTATCAGTGGAGGTATTTACTGAAGATATCTAGTAGATGATAGTTAAAGTTAGTACTGATGTCTCCAAAACTTTGCTTCTCGTAGGGTCGGTGTTCACAGGGGGGGGGGGGAGGAAGGTTTAGTGAGCTCCCCCTTCAGGTACACAACTGACTTTCCCCAAGATGCAACCCACAAGAGTTGTCTAACTCCCGGGTACCAAGTTACTGCTAGACGAACACGGCCGTCAGGGGACACGAAACGTGCCCAAACGGTTTGGGCACGTTTGGGCAAATTTCGTCGAGATTTAAAATACTGATCAAACTGAAGGCTATAAATCCAAATCACTTCTTTAAAAGGTCTAATGTAACACCCACACACAAGGAGCAACAGTTACAAGCCACAGTGTAACACCCACACACAAGGAGCAACAGTTACAAGCCACCGTTTAACACCCACACACAAGGAGCAACAGTTACAAGCCACAGTTTAACACCCACACACAAGGAGCAACAGTTACAAGCCACAGTTTAACACCCACACACAAGGAGCAACAGTTACAGCCACCGTTTAACACCCACACACAAGGAGCAACAGTTACAAGCCATAGTTAACACCCACACACAAGGAGCAACAGTTACAAGCCACAGTGTAACACCCACACACAAGGAGCAACAGTTACAAGCCTAGTTTAACACCCACACACAAGGAGCAACAGTTACAAGCCACAGTGTAACACCCACACACAAGGATCAACAGTACAAGCCATAGTTTACACCCACACACAAGGAGCAACAGTACAAGCCACAGTTTAACGCCCACACACAAGGAGCAACAGTTACAAGCCATAGTTTAACACCCACACACAAGGAGCAACAGTTACAAGCCACAGTTTAACACCCACACACAAGGAGCAACAGTTACAAGCCACCGTTTAACACCCACACACAAGGAGCAACAGTACAAGCCACCGTTTAACACCCACACACAAGGATCAACAGTTACAAGCCATAGTTTAACACCCACACACAAGGAGCAACAGTTACAAGCCACCGTTTAACACCCACACACAAGGAGCAACAGTTACAAGCCACCGTTTAACACCCACACACAAGGAGCAACAGTTACAAGCCACCGTTTAACACCCACACACAAGGAGCAACAGTTACAAGCCACAGTGTAACACCCACACACAAGGAGCAACAGTTACAAGCCACAGTGTAACACCCACACACAAGGAGCAACAGTTACAAGCCACAGTGTAACACCCACACACAAGGAGCTGCAGGTTCCACATCAGCAAGCCACAATGCAGGACAGCAAAGAGGAGATGCTTCTTCACCCTCTGGGTTTAAAGAAAGCCGAACGGCGAAGACGTAAATCCAAAGATTATTCCATTTTAATTATCACCAGAAACAATGGAGGACCTTCGACAAACTGCCGGCTTCCTGCCCCCCGTCGAGGTGACTAGAAATGGTGGCCCCTAAGGTAAAATCAGGTACATATCTCGAGGTACATAGGGTATTGTTAGGGTACATATGCCACTCAATGGTTGCTCAATGTCAATCAACCAGGTATCACTGCTACCGTAGATGGAGCACTGAGCCAAGATAACCCGACCATACCATTGTACTCTCGGCCTGGACTCTGAAAGGGGCTCTCGCGAGCGTGCGGTTATCACGGAGAAAAGTGTCAATAAAAGTGATAACCTCTCGACGATAACCACGTGACCCAGGACCTTATTGGTGCTGTGTGATGTTATCTACTGGTGCGTCAACGCTGTTCATGCGTTGACGTTGTTTATTGGTGCGTTACCGCGGGGTGCTGATGTTAGCCTGTCAGTCACTTGACAGTTCTTTTTTATTATTATTTTCTACCACAGACGTGGCCACACATTTACAATGCTAACCAGCATATATACATTTTCTTCTGTCCTCCATGGACAGGGTTAGAAATGTGTTAAACATATAGTTCAGGGATTTATTGAACAATCAACCACAGAAGGTGATTGTAATGCTTTGTGTGTTCAAGCGTTCACTTTGTTGGTATATTAACGGGAGAGTATTGGTGCCTCGCAGCTGTCGGTTGAACTCATAAAGGCGCTAACAGTGTTTGTTTAACAATTCTCTAGACTGATCAGCATACATCATCACCAGGAGCAAATTTCCCCCAGCTGATCAACAATGGCCCGCCTCCTTCTTCCCCGGCAGGTGTGAGGGAGGGAGAGAAGGTGAGGGAGCAGGAGGGAGGAGGGTCGTGGTAAGTGGGATGGAGGTGAGCCACAGGTGGCCCCCGCCACTGAGTGACGTCCTGACCTGTGGAGCCATTCCGGAGATTGGGACACACACCTCTTTACCTGTCGCAGACACGCTATCACGCCTCGTTATCTTCAGCCTGGTTGAGCAGACTGGCAACCAGTGGGTAAAGATATCGGAGACGCTCTGTCTTGACACTTATAATGACATCTGTTTCATCTGCTAACACTGAATGGAAGAGCCACTTGCCTGTCTGTCAGGTGGTTGACGAACACGGCTACAAGACGGGCCCCAGCATCCACCCTTGTGGGGCTGCTGCACGCCTAGCTGCTTACACACTGTGTCTGTGGTTGTGTGTGTGTGTGTGTGTGTGCGTGTGCGTGTGCGTGTGCGTGTGCGTGTGTGCGTGTGTGTGTGTGTGTGTGTGTGTGTGTGTGTGTGTGTGTGTGTGCGTGCGTGCGTGTGTTAGAGAAATATATGTAGTAGACATAATAGAGGAAAAATAAATTGGTTAGAAAGGCGGGGTCCAAGAGCTAACGCCTCGATTCTGCAGATGCAAATAGTAAACACACACACACACACACACACACACACACACACACACACACACACACACACACACACACACACACACACACACACAGATCAACTTACCTCTTATGGACGCCATTGACACAGCCGTGATAATCCAAATGCGTCCTGAAGGGGAAGAGAAAATACACATAATTACTCAGCCGCTTAGCCACACGCAGCATAGGCCTATAGGCTCTAAAGCCTATCATTTACCAGCGTCATTAGGCCGCAGTCAGCCCCAATTTGTAACCTCAGAGCACACAGTAATCCCACACGTAGGTCAATACCGAGAAGTTACAGCCCCGCTCCTGTGCCAGATAAGTTACGGGCTCACCATAGCCCGTGCTACTTGGAACTTGTTCGGAGTAGCTGAATCTATAACAACAACAGGTCAATACTAGCGTAAACAGTGTAGAGATACGGAGAAATAGTTACACATATCCGGATAAACACACACACACATGTAACACATGACCAAGGGGTGGGGGGAAGGGGGAGTTAATGGTATACACCTAACTGGACACTCACTTTCCTCAGAATCAATTGTAAAGTGAAGATACGATCAGAAAAGGCTCGATCATCATTGTATAAACAGATGATGGACAGCTCAAAAGGTGAAGCCCACGAGCTTAAGCTCAACCCTGCGCTATCCCTTCTGCTTAAGTACAACTAGGTGAGTACATACAACTGCAATGTGAGAGACAGTGAACACAGGTGTTCTCCAGTATAGAGGCAACAACCGGGACATGATAACGACATACACGATTGTTATGGAAAAACTGACAAAGTAAACAAAAGTAGCACTGTTCAAAGAGAGCGAAGAGACTATAGAACCATAAAGCATCATCTTCTGATGAGTAGTTCGGTCATCATTATCGGGAGCAGGTCGGCCAGCACGCTGGACTTGTGATCCTGTGCTCCTGGGTTCGATCCCAGGCGCCGGCGAGAAACAATGGGCAGAGTTTCTTTCACCCTATGCCCCTGTTACCTAGCAGTAAAATAGGCGTTAGTCAGCTGTCACGGGCTGCTTCCTGGCGGGTGGAGGCCTGGTCGAGGACCGGGCCGCGGGGACACTAAAGCCCCGAAATCATCTCAAGATAACCTTAAGATAATCATATCTTCAGCCCCGTAATTGTGACTCGTCTACATCTTAGTTACACATTTGTAAAAGAAAATGTGATGAATGGAGATTAAACACCAAGTTGAAGGGTATACTATTTTAGATGACGTTTGACGTGTTGGCACACTATTGCTCCTAGCATCGTACACGTTATGCGGCCCTCCTGGGTGCTAGGACCAGCCCCTCCTGGGTGCTAGGACCAGCCCTCCTGGGTGCTAGGACCAGCCCCTCCTGGGGGCTAGGACCAGCCCTTCTGAGGGCTAGGAGCAGCACCTCCTGGGTGCTAGGACCAGCCCTCCTGGGTGCTAGGACCAGCCCCTCCTGGGTGCTAGGACCAGCCCCTCCTGGGTGCTAGGACCAGCCCCTCCTGGGGGCTAGGACCAGCCCCTCCTGGGTGCTAGGACTAGCCCTCATGGGTGCTAGGCCCAGCCCTCCTGGGTGCTAGGACCAGCCCTCCTGGTGCTAGACCAGCCCTCCTGGGTGCTAGGCCCAGCCCTCCTGGGTGCTAGGACCAGCCCTCCTGGGGGCTAGGACCAGCCCTCCTGGGGGCTAGGACCACCCCTCCTGGGTGCTAGGACCAGCCCTCCTGGGTGCTAGGCCCAGCCCTCCTGGGTGCTAGGACCAGCCCTCCTGGGGGCTAGGACCAGCCCTCCTGGGGGCTAGGACCAGCCCTCCTGGTCTCGGGATTTGGGTGCAGGGTCCGTCTGACTCCAGCTGCCACTATTGATTTGGCGCCGACGGTAGGCGGCAGTGGCCAAGGTCCCACCACACTCACCCGCCTCAGCCTCATCCATACTCATCCACACACAGGCTCATACCTATCCATACTCATCCACATAGGCATCCAGCCTTAACTTCATCAACATCCATGGTCATTGAATCTAGTTGACACCTGGTTGATGGGGTTCTGGGAGTTCCTCTACTCCCCAAGCCCGGCCCGAGGCTTCACATGCTCTGTGAACCAGTCATTAGCAGTTCATCAAACACTACGGTAATTAAATATTTTGATATATATATATTGTTAAATAGATGTATTTTTAACAAGTAAAATAGGACGATGGATATTTAATTTCCTTTCAAACAGAATGCAAAGAATAACAAACGAAATCAAGTCAGGCACAGTGAAATGTTTTGTACCTCAGGGCAGAGTCCTTGCACCACTGCTATTTCTTGCTCTCATCTCAGAAGTCAGCTTCCTGTCATCTTCTAAAGATGCCACAAAGATCAGCATGAAAACTACTTCTTTAGTAGATACTGCAAACTACAGGGAAAAATGACATGATGTTACCAGCGATAAATTCCAGGCACTTAGGATAAAAATGAAGATTCCAGGATAAACATGAAGATTGAAGACGAAACACAGAGCACAAGACACAGTCAGACTTAGCACAAGACACAATCAGACTACCCCTTGTAAGAAAGCAACTGTAGCTACACTACAGTGTGTAGTACACTAGTATACTACACAGTGTAGGCCGCGGCGCTCAATGACAACTGTGAATGACTCAGGAGATGAATGGTTCCTCACCTTTAGTGAACTTCTTTGACAAGTTCTCAGCAATTTGTGTTTTATCTCCACAACAATCTCCCTCCGCCCCNACTAGACCAAATGCTGCTTAAGCCCAGCAATTTACACTTGAGATGAATTAGTAACAGCCTGTTAAGCCAGACCCAGCTGCGTCTGGGTACAAATGACAGGATGAACAACCCAACTGGGTTTCCTCCTCTTGGGCACTGTGTCCATTCACATTGTTAAGTGACTCGACCTTAAGGCCAAAATTATAAATAGACTTATCACAGCTTCTATTTGTCTATCATATCTCTGGAACCAAAGAGAAGACACCTGACTTATCTAGTATACTTCCCATAACTCCTAAAGATGAATAGACCTACCCTAAATACAAACTAGGCTTACCCTATACATAGTCCTGGAGGCCCACCCTATACATAGTCCTGGAGGCCCACCCTATACATAGTCCTGGAGGCCCACCCTATACATAGTCCTGGAGGCCCACCCTATACATAGTCCTGGAGGCCCACCCTATACATAGTTCTGGAGGCCCACCCTATACATAGTGGTGGTGTACCAGTGTAGGGGCTGGTGGTGTCAACAGGGTGAGAGGGAACACCAGCTGCCCGTTACTCTACCTGCCTTGACCATCTTATTACCAACAGCACCAAAAAATCTCTTTTTGTAAGGTGCCGCGCCCCTGGTGTCAGCCTACCTGTGGCCGCTTGCCCCAACTACCACACACCTCACACAAAGATAAACGTTATGTATATTTTACAAGTTACAGTTTAATATAACATGACATTAAACATCAAATATACACACACACACAATATATATATATATATATATATATATATATATATATATATATATATATATATATATATATATATATATATATATATATATATACTTCTGGGTGTGAGTTTTCAGTTATATATATATATATATATATATATATATATATATATATATATATATATATATGCAGGTATACAAGTGGCACTGATACCCGTCTCCATACGTGATATATATATTATATATATATATATATATATATATATATATATATGCAGGTATACAAGTGGCACTGATACCCGTCTCCATACGTGACGTTGGCACCTATTGACACACGCGGCACTAATGTATACAGCCACGTAGACTGTAACGTCACTGGGTGACACTTGGCACCATTGCGTGACACTTGACACCATCACGTGACACTCGACACCATTGCGTGACACTTGACACCATCACGTGACACTTGGCACAACTGCGTGACACTTGACACCACTGCGTGACACTTGACACCATCGCGTGACACTTGACACCATCACGTGACACTTGACACCATTGCGTGGCACTTGACACCACTGCGTGACACTTGACACCACTGCGTGACACTTGACACCATTGCGTGACACTTGACACCACCACATGACACTCGACACCATTGCGTGACACTTGGCACCACCACATGACACTCGACACCATCACGTGACACTCGACACCATCACGTGACACCTCGACACCACCACGTGACACTCGACACCATCACGTGACACTCGACACTATCACGTGACACCTCGACGCCATCATATGACACTCGACACCTTCACGTGACACTGATGCTTAAGGCAACCCTTGTGTATATCAACATAAAAGACGGGTTGCAGGAGCAACATTGCAACACACTTGACACATACGCACTGTTTTCATTTCCTCGGCAAGTTGTGCATTTGTTTTCCCGGAGGAGCGCGACTTGCGGGACTGAGAGAGACTCGGCGAGACACCAGAGTCTAACTGATCCGCGGCTGCTGCCTCCAGTCTATAGAGGTAATCCACACACTGCAGGACGACCACTCACTCCTCACCGTGCAGGTGTGTGCGCGCCGCGGCACTGGCCAGGTGTGTGGCGGCGACCTCCTGCCTCCACGGTGACTGGAGCCAGAGTGAGTTCTCCTCCTCCTCCCCCCCCCCCCCCCCCCACACACACACACACACACACACACACAATGGGGCACCAGCACGCGCTTACTCCCCCTCTCCCTCCACACCTCCCCCTTATGACACATACTACACAGGTACACATACAGGTGAGCTCCACACCTGTGTCCCCCAACCTGTTGTCTGCCTCCACCACGCTGCCAGGCTAACAACCTCGCGCTGTGTGCGACTGAACTACACCAAACACCATTATATTAAATCGCAAATGTAACTAAACCTAACCTCTCCAAGAAATTTTAGGCCTAATACACTATCTTATTAAGAATTTTTAAGTTTGATATTTAGATTTCTTTTTCTCGAAGGGTTGGCCCCTAGGTGTCGCAGTAGGCTAAGGGTTGGGCCCCTAGATGTCGCAGTAGGCTAAGGGTTGGGCCCCTAGATGTCGCAGTAGGCTAAGGGTTGAGCCCCTAGGTGTCGCAGTAGGCTAAGGGTTGGCCCCTAGGTGTCGCAGTAGGCTAAGGGTTGGCCCCTAGGTGTCGCAGTAGGCTAAGGGTTGGGCCCTAGGTGTCGCAGTAGGCTAAGGGTTGGCCCCTAGATGTCGCAGTAGGCTAAGGGTTGGCCCCTAGGTGTCGCAGTAGGCTAAGGGTTGGCCCCTAGGTGTCGCAGTAGGCTAAGGGTTGGCCCCTAGGTGTCGCAGTAGGCTAAGGGTTGGGCCCTAGGTGTCGCAGTAGGCTAAGGGTTGGCCCTAGATGTCGCAGTAGGCTAAGGGTTGGGCCCTAGGTGTCGCAGTAGGCTAAGGGTTGGCCCCTAGGTGTCGCAGTAGGCTAAGGGTTGGCCCCTAGATGTCGCAGTAGGCTAAGGGTTGGCCCCTAGATGTCGCAGTAGGCTAAGGGTTGGGCCCTAGGTGTCGCAGTAGGCTAAGGGTTGGCCCCTAGGTGTCGCAGTAGGCTAAGGTTGGCCCCTAGGTGTCGCAGTAGGCTAAGGGTTGGCCCCTAGGTGTCGCAGTAGGCTAAGGGTTGGCCCCTAGGTGTCGCAGTAGGCTAAGGGTTGGCCCCTAGGTGTCGCAGTAGGCTAAGGGTTGGCCCCTAGGTGTCGCAGAAGGCTAAGGGTTGGCCCCTAGGTGTTACAGTAGGTCAGGGTAGGGCTCCAGGTAACGCTGCAGGCCAGGGTGGGAGTGGGGTAGGGTAAGCTTCCATATCCAGTAGAGAGCCAGAGAGAGGAGGTGCAAAGTGAAGACAGTAATCAGGTTCTCTCTTGAGTACACTGTCGCGCATGTCTGGAGGGAGCCCGGCGTGCTGGTAGCAGGCACAGTGGAGCGTCTAACACCGCCCCTCTTAATGATATCTTCTCTTTACACCCACTACACATACTTTCTAATACCCGCCATCACACACACTCGCAAGTTTCACTGCGTTAATGGACCATCTCAATTTGTACACTATGAAATGAGATCCTCTGTAGTCTAAGTACTCTTGTAAGAGCTCTCAGTTCCCTGGATAAATGAAATGTGACTATCCCGGCGGTTGATCCCAACCAGTCCCAACCGGTGGGTCCCAACCAGTCCCAACCTGTCTACACGTGTACGGATCGGTCCTACACCTGTCTACACGTGTACACACTATATACAGCATAGTATTTGACACCCAAGCGCATCCCTGTTGTAACTGTCTAAGATTGATTGATGAAGATTAAGCCACCCAAAAGGTGGCACGGGCATGAATAGCCCGTAAGTGGTGGCCCTTTTGAGCCATTACCAGTATCAATAGCTGATACTGGAGATCTGTGGAGGTGCGACTGCACCCTACGTGACGGGAGATGGCTCCCGTCAACAGTCTAAGCTGTTTTTAGACGCTTATAGATCTTGTATAGTACTGTATTCAGGGATAATCTAGGTCTTGGAGTCTCAGAGTACATAAGAACATAAGAACAAAGGCAACTGCAGAAGGCCTATTGGCCCATACGAGGCAGCTCCTATTTATAACCACCCAATCTTAGTTTGTACTTGAGTCTCCAAAAAAGATTATCCCAAGAGATTAGCGAAGGATGTGATGCAGGTACGATTGCTTGACCCTTCATTGAATTTCAATTATCAATTTAGAGAAATTCATGTATTAAAGTAATTGTAAGTAATAATCACGCTTGTTAAAGTACTTAGATTAAATTAACATTCATGAATAAAGAGTCAATACTCCTCTTATTCATAGATGACTCATAAGAATATGGGGACTAGTTTCTGAAGACGTATGACTCATCCAAGATCAAGGAAGGAAGGAATTATCAAGGGGGAAAGCGCAAAGCCATTACGGCTATTTAGCACTTGGAAGGGGGGTCAGGATAAGGATTTGGGATGGGACGGGGGGAAGGAATGGTGTCCAACCACTTGGACGGTCGGGGATTGAATGCCGACCTGCATGAAGGGAGACCGTCGTTCTACCGTCCAGCCCAAGTGGTTGGACTCATCCAAGGTCAAGTTCAAGTATGTTTATTGAAACAAAAAAAATACATCTCAAAGGGATAGAGTAGCTTAGGCTATTTCTACCCCCCCCCCCCTACCATCCCAGGTCAAAGGTCAGGCCATGCGGACGGGAGTACCACTTGGTTGTTAATTCATTTCAGTTAGAGTAAATTATGTTAATATTCAGAATTGTAATTATTAATCAACTCTGCTCAAGTATCTGGGTAATATTCCAATTGTTTTGGAATAATGATCGAGTCACCTTTAGTGACCAATACATGATTAATCTTTGATTATTCATCATTGAATATTAGTTTGGCAACGAAGCCAAGGGTCAGCCTCTCAGCTTGTGAGAGCAGGAGACCCAATCAATCGACTTGAGAATGGTCCAGGACGGACCGAAACGTCGTCGTCCCTTCACCTTCTAGTGTGTGGTCTGGTCAACATACTTTAGCCACGTTATTGTGACTCATCGCCTGCAGAGCAGGAGAGTTAAGAACATAAGAACATACGAACAAAGGTAACAGCAGAAGGCCTATTGGCCCATACGAGGCAGCTCCTATTTATAACCACCCAATCCCACTCATATACATGTCCAACCCACGCTTGAAACAATCGAGGGACCCCACCTCCACCACGTTACGCGGTAATTGGTTCCACAAATCAACAACCCTGTTACCGAACCAGTATTTACCAAAGTCTTTCCTAAATCTAAACTTATCCAATTTATACCCATTGTTTCGTGATCTGTCTTGTACCTGATGAGCTACCAGTAAACTCTAGAGACTAACGTTCTTCACTACCACTACCTGACTTCAATAATCCACTGAGTAATTACCCTAATTGACAGTGAAGCAGGAAACCGTCAATTAGACATAAATCCCTTAATGTGGATCCCCAGTTCTGAATATGAGGGATGAGATTACTTTAAATGTGGCTTAACTAATTACAAAAGGACCTATAATCTATTAAATCAACAAAAGCTTTGTTGATTTAATAAAGCTCACAGGGAACTCAGCCTACAGTTTAGATCTATTGTCTTATGTATGAGCCTCTGTCCTGCGTGACAGTAAATACTAGCAATATCCTCACTTTAATCAGACTTTCAAATCCTCAGATTAGGCAAAATTGTAATTAATTTTGTCAATAAAGATGTTAATAATAATAATATCCACATTTTAGACTCGGTGCCTCCATTTAGGAATCATTTCAGTTAGGGAGTGTGCATTTGTCCATTTATAATTAAATTGTCTAATAAACTTTGCCCTAAAGTCATCGAGTTTAGTGAAATTTCCTCATTTTATCTTTTGTTTCAGTATTATTAAATCCACCATCTGTGATATTTGAG
>WNGS01159612.1:1119495-1147057 GCA_020271785.1 Procambarus virginalis
GAGAATTACAAGAGATACTTGTAACAGAGTCTAAGCCGAGCAGCTAGTAACATCTAGAAGTCCTGCTGATTTTATTGGATGACCATAGATGTGGTGGCTCCTCTTGCATGATATATTGATGATAGATGGAGGTACTGGTGTCGATGTCACTTTGCCTCAGACCTACAAGAACACCAAGAACTTCAACAACAATCTTGTAGATCTGAGGCATTCTAATCACAGGGGGTCCCTTCCCCCCATATCTCTAGGCCTCCACAACCTGCTCCCTGACCCCACCACCCCCGTCACCCCCACAACCCCCGTACCACACCCACCACCCCCAACGCACCCCCAACCACCTTCACCACCTCCCACCACCCCCCCACCCCACCCACCCCCACCACGCGGCCTTGAACCGTGGTGGACCACGATGCAGCCCGCATACCTTCACCACCCCACCCAAGGTCACCAGGGAAACTGGAAAGAGATGTATCTTGCAGGCTTTGTTTTGACTTGAGTAACGACAAGAGTTTCCCCCCAAGGAGTGTAGGAGCACCTGTTGCTGGTACCCCCCAGCCCCTTCACACACACACACTAGGGGACGCCGGTGGCTGTATGGATAGCACGTTGGAAACGTAATCCTGTGGCTCCGGGTTCGATTCTCGGCGCCTGCGAGAGAAACAATGGGCAGAGTTTTCAACCTGGTTACCTAGCAGTAAATAGGTACCTGTGAGTTAGACAACTGTTACTGGCTGCTTCGTGTGTGTGGTGTTGTGTGTGTGTGTGTGTGTGTGTGTGTGTGGTGTGTGTTGTGTGTGGTGTGTGTGTTGGGTGTGTTGTGTGTGTGTGTGTGTGTGAACAAATGAGTTAGTAGTTAGTAACAGTTGAGGATTGACAGTTGAGAGGCGGGTCGAAAGAGCAGAGCTCAACCCCGCAAGTACAACTAGGTGAATACAACTTGGTGAATACACACACACACACAGACCTCATCTAATACGTCGCAATTGTACGGAATGGACATATCTGTTAAAAATATGACATCTTAGTAGTAAAACATAAGTATTGACTTTTCTATGCATTGTTCTTATCACCTAACCCATCGTTAGGTGGGTTGCTTGGGTTTGTACGTTTCTAACTAGGCAAAACAGTTGCATTTTGTACGTATTTCCAATTGAGAGAAGGAAAAGACTGGTCAGAGGTTTACCTCGCGTCTCTGTGTATATACACTTACGAGTTTACTCTGGTCTTGAACTATGTTTAGGACAGAGGTATACTTTCCGGTTGGTAAGTAAGTGGAGTGGAGTTGGTGGAGCCGTCGGCTGAGTGGACAGCGCGCGGGACTTGTGATCCTGTGGCCCTGGGTTCGATCCCAGGCGCCGGTGAGAAACAATGAGCAGAGTTTCTTTCACCCTATGCCCCCTGTTACCTAGCAGTAAAATAGGTACCTGGGTGTTAGTCAGCTGTCACGGGCTGCTTCCTGGGGGTGGAGGCCTGGTCGAGGACCGGGCCGCGGGGGACACTAAAAAATCCCCGAAATCATCTCAAGATAACCTCAAGTAAGCTTTTGTGGTGGCCTTAATAACCCTCCCTGCTGGTGATTGGCCTTAAACCCAACAGTAAACTAACTAGTGTGTCCACACACTCTCCTCCCTCCTGCTCCTCACCAACACCTCAACCCTAAGGCACATGAGACCACGTGACAAGCAAAACTCTTCTAATTGTGCTTTACAAAACTACAAAACGAATTTCATGTTCGCTTCAAAACATAGTGTATGGGTTTCTGTCCCGTGATGGCCTATGGTCCACTACCCGTTCTTCTTATGTAGGATATATTGTGAATGACCACACGAATGCTGCCTTGAGGTGCTTCCGGGGCTTAGCGTCCCCGCGGCCCGGTCGTCGACCAGGCCTCCTGGTTGCTGGACTGATCAACCAGGCTGTTAGACGCGGCTGCTCGCAGCCTGACGTATGAGTCACAGCCTGGTTGATCAGGTACAGGTGCTATACAGATAGAGGCGCCTGACAGCTGAGTGGACAGCGCTCGGGATTCGTTGTCCAAAGGTTCCGGGTTCGATCCCCGGTGTCTGCTGGAACACCCCCCCCCCCCGGTGTTCCAGGGTGCAGACCACCACCACTGGACTGTGGTGTACTTATTTTGGTAACACGAATAACAGTAACCGGAGCCTAATGTACTTAAAGATTATGTCTACTGTTGCTAAATCAAATATAAGTAGTGCTTGTGCTCTGTGCATGTCATGTGAGTGTGTATTGTTGATGCGACTACCGGGGGAGGGGGAGGGGGTTGGGAAGGGGGGAGGGGGTGGGGGAGAAGGGGAGGGGGTGGGGGAGAAGGGGAGGGGGTGGCATTCACTTGCCAACACTGTGGTAAGCTGGGGTGACCTTCTCCAGGGGTGAGACATTATCAACACATGCACATGACACCCCCATCTCCTCCCCTCACCCCCCCAGACCCTCCTTGTCGCATGCGCACTTAGTCACGGTCTCCTCTGCTCTGTATACTCTGATCTTTTGGCCAACTCTTCTTGCACTGTCTCCACACCATCCTGTGCCGCCCGTTATTCCTCCTCCTTGTTTCTCGTCTTATTCTCCCTCTTGCAAGTGTTGTTGTTCTGCCTCTTTCTTCCCCTCCCGCCACTCTCTCTCTGCTCTTCCTTCCGTCGGCCACTTGATGCTCCTTATCCTCCTGGATGACGTCATTTTGATCTTTAAGGTGGACAAGAGGCCACTCTTGGCCTGAGTGAGTTGTGGCTGTTGTGATGGAGTAGTGGTGGTGCCCCACCCCCTCTATACACACACAAAGGGAGACATGATCACTACCTACAAAATTCTCAGAGGAATTGACAGGGTAGATAAAGATAAACTGTTTAACACGGGTGGTAGGCAAACAAGGGGACACAGGTGGAAACTGAGTACCCACATGAGCCACAGGGACGTTAGAAAGAACTTTTTCAGTGTCAGAGTAGTTAACAGGTGGAATGCACTAGGCAGTGATGTGGCGGCTTGATACCTGCTTGATGGGGTTCTGGGAGTTCTTCTACTCCCCAAGCCCGGCCCGAGGCCAGGCTCGACTTGTGAGAGCTTGGTCCACCAGGCTGTTGCTTGGAGCGGCCCGCAGGGCCACATACCCACCACAGCCCGGCTGGTCCGGAACTTCTCTTAGAAAACAGTCCAGTTTTCTCTTGAAGATGTCCACGGTTGTTCCGGCAATATTTCTTATAGTCGCTGGAAGGAAATTGAACAACCGCGGACCTCTGATGTTTATACAGTGCTCTCTGATTGTGCCTATGGCACCTCTGCCCTTCACTGGTGGAGGCTGACTCCATACACAGTTTCAAGTGTAGATATGATAGAGCCCAATAGGCTCAGGAACGTGTACACCAGTTGATTGACAGTTGAGAGGCGGGAGCAAAGAGCCAGAGCTCAACCCTCCACCAGCACAACTAGGTGAGTAGTGTTCCACCACTGGACAGAAGTAACACTGGCACACCTTGGTGTGGGGTACAAGCCACAATGACAGTGTTGAGGTGTTTACATAACACAGGGTATTAGGTCCCCTATACCCAGGATATTCTATCCTGGGTGACTGTGTTATTATTCCTCGCTTCACTTTGCTCTTCTCCTCCCCACCTCCTCTCCTCACCCATTTGTTCCTCTCCCCCTCATCCACCTTTCCCACATCCTCCTTATTCACACCTCTCCTCACCCCCCCCCCCTTCTCTTCCTCCAGGATGGAGGTGGGAAGGCACAGGCAGGGAGGAACCACAAAACTATTACCATAACTGATTGATGAGCTCTTTCTATTTTGGTAAATGTCACGCCCGAGGTCCACGTCCCTCTTGTCTGGGCCCCTGTGTCTGGAGCCCCGGGGTCCTCGTCCCTGCTGCCTGGGCCTCTGTGTCTGGAGCCCCGGGGTCCTCGTCCCTGCTGCCTGGGCCTCTGTGTCTGGAGCCCCGGGGTCCTCGTCCCTCCTGCCTGGGCCTCTGTGTCTGGAGCCCCGGGGTCCTCGTCCCTCCTGCCTAGACCCCGGGGTCCTTGTTCCTCCTGCCTGGGCCCCGGGGTCCTCGTCCCCCTGCCTGGGCCTCTGTGTCTGGAGCCCCGGGGTCCTCGTCCCTCCTGCCTAGACCCCGGGGTCCTTGTTCCTCCTGCCTGGGCCCCGGGGTCCTCGTCCCTCCTGCCTGGGCCCCGGGGTCCTTGTCCCTCCTGCCTGGGCCCCGGGGTCCTTGTCCCTCCTGCCTGGGCCCCGGGGTCCTTGTCCCTCCTGCCTGGGCCCCGGGGTCCTTGTCCCTGCTGCCTGGGCCCCGGGGTCCTTGTCCCTGCTGCCTGGGCCCCGGGGTCCTTGTCCCTCCTGCCTGGGCCCCGGGGTCCTCGTCCCTCCTGCCTGGGCCCCGGGGTCCTCGTCCCTCCTGCCTGGGCCCCGGGGTCCTTGTCCCTGCTGCCTGGGCCCCGGGGTCCTTGTCCCTGCTGCCTGGGCCGCGGGGTCCTTGTCCCTGCTGCCTGGGCCCGGGGTCCTTGTCCCTGCTGCCTGGGCCCCGGGGTCCTTGTCCCTCCTGCCTGGGCCCCGGGGTCCTCGTCCCTGCTGCCTGGGCCCCGGGGTCCTTGTCCCTCCTGCCTGGACCCCGGGGTCCTTGTCCCTGCTGCCTGGGCCCGGGGTCCTTGTCCCTCCTGCCTGGGCCCTGGGGTCCTTGTCCCTCCTGCCTGGGCCCCGGGGTCCTCGTCCCTGCTGCCTGGGCCCGGGTCCTCGTATCATAGTACACTCCAGTTCTTCTCCATTCTGACACGGAACAAATTCCTTATCCTGTGTTTTGTGGCTTATTTTGTGTAGTCATTTTCCATCTATGTTTCCTTGCTCGTGTATTACTTATCCCGAATACGCTCTTCTGCTCTGTCCTGACTCTCTTCTGGGAATCTTGTGTGTAGTGATCATATCTCCCCTAACTCTTTAGTCCTGCAGTGATGAGCTTTACTTAGTGTTTCTTAGTGGCTAATGTCTCTCAGCTCTGGGACCTGCCTGGTAGCATATATTTGTACTTTATCTAGTACGGTGGTATGGTAGGGAGTGTGGTGTGGTGGTAGTGAGTGTGGTGTTGTGGTAGTGAGTGTGGTGTTGTGGTAGTGAGTGTGGTGTTGTGGTAGGGAGTGTGGTGGTGTTGTAGGGAGTGTGGTGTGGTGGTAGTGAGTGTGGTGTTGTGGTAGGGAGTGTGGTGGTGTGGTAGGGAGTGTGGTGTGGTGGTAGTGAGTGTGGTGCCGTGGTAGGGAGTGTGGTGTCGCGGTAGTGAGTGTGGTGTCGTGGTAGGGAGTGTGGTGTTGTGGTAGGGAGTGTGGTGTCGTGGTAGGGAGTGTGGTGTCGTGGTAGGGAGTGTGGTGTTGTGGTAGGGAGTGTGGTGTCGTGGTAGGGAGTGTGGTGTCGTGGTAGTGAGTGTGGTGTCGTGGTAGGGAGTGTGGTGTCGTGGTAGGGAGTGTGGTGTCGTGGTAGGGAGTGTGGTGTCGTGGTAGGGAGTGTGGTGTCGTGGTAGGGAGTGTGGTGTCGTGGTAGGGAGTGTGGTGTCGTGGTAGTGAGTGTGGTGTCGTGGTAGGGAGTGTGGTGTTGTGGTAGGGAGTGTGGTGTTGTGGTAGGGAGTGTGGTGTCGTGGTAGGGAGTGTGGTATTGTGTTCAGTGTTCTGGTATAGACCATGAAAATAATAGCGTATCGTGTGTGTGTGTCCCTGTGCATGTACATACCTAGTTGTCCTGCTTTCCTATGAGAGTACAGGGAGCAAGATCAAGCTCCTGGGCCCAGCTTCCTAGTTATTGATACATCGTTCGTTTATATATCCTGTCTTTCAAATGCTTGTTATCAAGAGTTGCTCTTTTAAATATGGACGAGGGAGGGGGGGGGGACTTGCACAACGTTTCGGTCCGTGCTGGACCATTTTCAAGTCGATTGTGTGTCTCACAATCGACACATTGAGAATGGTCCAGGACGGACCGAAACGTCGTCGTACCTTCACCTTTTAGTGTGTAGTCTGGTCAACATACTTCAGCCACGTTATTGTGACTCCTCGCCTGCAAACTTGTACACGTTTTGGCAGTGGCTCCACAACCCACTCACAGCCTATAAGTACCTTAGGCCTTGAGCATGCTGACCCATCTGTGTCTCAATCTAACTACAGTGTTCTGTCCTGTAAGTCCATAGTTATAAAAAAAAAGTTAGTCTATGGTACACCTATTCCTCAGAGTATTTTGTAGGTTGTGATCGTATCTCCATGCTTTTGTCTATAGTTATTCGTTGCCTTGTTCGGGTTGAATAATATACACCGTAGACACTCTACATTTATTGACTGAGACAGCAAGGTGTATAACTGGCCAGCCGAGGTCCACCTACTCTGAGTCTGTCGTGAGAACTGAGCCTGCTGGGAGCACGGCTGGTGCTCCTCTGTCTGGTATGACGTCAGAGGCCTACTTGCCTGTGATTGGTTATGTCTCAATGGACATACAATTTGAGTATAACATAGTTGGGTTGTTGATCCGTGCAAGGTATTCTCCCTACGTCTCGTTATCTTCACCTCCCTTATACCTTTGATTTGAATATGCTGCTGTTGAGTTCCAGGAGTCCGCCTNGGTGTGTGTGAACAAATGAGTTAGTAGTTAGTAACAGTTGATGATTGACAGTTGAGAGCGGGTCGAAAGAGCAGAGCTCAACCCCCGCAAGCACAACTAGTGAATACAACTTGGTGAATACACACACACACAGACTCATCTAATACGTCGCAATTTGTACGGAATCGACATATCTGTTAAAAATATGACATCTTAGTAGTAAAACATAAGTATTGACTTTTCTATGCATTGTTCTTATCAACCTAACCCATCGTTAGGTGGGTTGCTTGGGTTTGTACGTTTCTAACTAGGCAAAACAGTTGCATTTGTACGTATTTCCAAATTGAGAGAAGGAAAAGACTGGTCAGAGGTTTACCTCGCGTCTCGGTGTATATACACTTAAGAGTTTACTCTGGTCTTGAACTATGTTTAGGACAGAGGTATACTTTCCGGTTGGTAAGTAAGTGGAGTGGAGTTGGTGGAGCCGGTCGGCTGAGTGGACAGCGCGCGGGACTTGTGATCCTGTGGCCCTGGGTTCGATCCCAGGCGCCGGTGAGAAACAATGAGCAGAGTTTCTTTCACCCTATGCCCCCTGTTACCTAGCAGTAAAATAGGTACCTGGGTGTTAGTCAGCTGTCACGGGCTGCTTCCTGGGGGTGGAGGCCTGGTCGAGGACCGGGCCGCGGGGACACTAAAAAATCCCCGAAATCATCTCAAGATAACCTCAAGTAAGCTTTTGTGGTGGCCTTAATAACCCTCCCTGCTGGTGATTGGCCTTAAACCCAACAGTAAACTAACTAGTGTGTCCACACACTCTCCTCCCTCCTGCTCCTCACCAACACCTCAACCCTAAGGCACATGAGACCACGTGACAAGCAAAACTCTTCTATTTGTGCTTTACAAAACTACAAAACGAATTTCATGTTCGCTTCAAAACATAGTGTATGGGTTTCTGTCCCGTGATGGCCTATGGTCCACTACCCGTTCTTCTTATGTAGGATATATTGTGAATGACCACACGAATGCTGCCTTGAGGTGATTCCGGGGCTTAGCGTCCCCGCGGCCTGGTCGTCGACCAGGCCTCCTGGTTGCTGGACTGATCAACCAGGCTGTTAGACGCGGCTGCTCGCAGCCTGACGTATGAGTCACAGCCTGGTTGATCAGGTACAGGTGCTATACAGATAGAGGCGCCTGACAGCTGAGTGGACAGCGCTCGGGATTCGTTGTCAAAGGTTCCGGGTTCGATCCCCGTGTCTGCTGGAACACCCCCCCCCCGGTGTTCCAGAGTGCAGAACACCACCACTGGACTGTGGTGTACTTATTTTGGTAACACGAATAACAGTAACCGGAGCCTAATGTACTTAAAGATTATGTCTACTGTTGCTAAATCAAATATAAGTAGTGCTTGTGCTCTGTGCATGTCATGTGAGTGTGTATTGTTGATGCGACTACGGGGGAGGGGGAGGGGGGGGGTTGGGAAGGGGGGAGGGGGTGGGGGAGAAGGGGAGGGGGTGGCATTCACTTGCCAATACTGGGGTAAGCTGGGGTGACCTTCTCCAGGGGTGAGACATTATCAACACATGCACATGACACCCCCATCTCCTCCCCTCACCCCCCCCCCCAGACCCTCCTTGTCGCATGCGCACTTAGTCACGGTCTCCTCTGCTCTGTATACTCTGATCTTTTGGCCAACTCTTCTTGCACTGTCTCCACACCATCCTGTGCCTCCCGTTATTCCTCCTCCTTGTTTCTCGTCTTATTCTCCCTCTTGCAAGTGTTGTTGTTCTGCCTCTTTCTTCCCCTCCCGCCACTCTCTCTGCTCTTCCTTCCGTCGGCCACTTGATGCTCCTTATCCTCCTGGATGACGTCATTTTGATCTTTAAGGTGGACAAGAGGCCACTCTTGGCCTGAGTGAGTTGTGGCTGTTGTGATGGAGTAGTGGTGGTGCCCCACCCCCTCTATACACACACAAAGGGAACATGATCACTACCTACAAAATTCTCAGAGGAATTGACAGGGTAGATAAAGATCAACTGTTTAACACGGGTGGTAGGCAAACAAGGGGACACAGGTGGAAACTGAGTACCCACATGAGCCACAGTGACGTTAGAAAGAACTTTTTCAGTGTCAGAGTAGTTAACAGGTGGAATGCACTAGGCAGTGATGTGGTGGCTTGATACCTGCTTGATGGGTTCTGGGAGTTCTTCTACTCCCCAAGCCCGGCCCGAGGCCAGGCTCGACTTGTGAGAGCTTGGTCCACCAGGCTGTTGCTTGGAGCGGCCCGCAGGGCCACATACCCACCACAGCCGGCTGGTCCGGAACTTCTCTTAGAAAACAGTCCAGTTTTCTCTTGAAGATGTCCACGGTTGTTCCGGCAATATTTCTTATAGTCGCTGGAAGGAAGTTGAACAACCGCGGACCTCTGATGTTTATACAGTGCTCTCTGATTGTGCCTATGGCACCTCTGCCCTTCACTGGTGGAGGCTGACTCCATACACAGTTTCAAGTGTAGATATGATAGAGCCCAATAGGCTCAGGAACGTGTACACCAGTTGATTGACAGTTGAGAGGCGGGAGCAAAGAGCCAGAGCTCAACCCTCCACAAGCACAACTAGGTGAGTAGTGTTCCAGCACTGAACAGAAGTAACACTGGCACACCTTGGTGTGGGGTACAAGCCACACTGACAGTGTTGAGGTGTTTACATAACACAGGGTATTAGGTCCCCTATACCCAGGATATTCTATCCTGGGTGACTGTGTTATTATTCCTCGCTTCACTTTGCTCTTCTCCTCCCACCTCCTCTCCTCACCCATTTGTTCCTCTCCCCTTCATCCACCTTTCCCACATCCTCCTTATTCACACCTCTCCTCACCCCCCCCCCCTTCTCTTCCTCCAGGATGGAGGTGGGAAGGCACAGGCAGGGAGGAACCACAAAACTATTACCATAACTGATTGATGAGCTCTTTCTATTTTGGTAAATGTCACGCCCGAGGTCCACGGCCCTCTTGTCTGGGCCCCTGTGTCTGGGGCCCCGGGGTCCTCGTCCCTCCTGCCTGGGCCTCTGTGTCTGGAGCCCCGGGGTCCACGGCCCTCTTGTCTGGGCCCCTGTGTCTGGGGCCCCGGGGTCCTCGTCCCTCCTGCCTGGGCCCCGGGGTCCTCGTCCCTCCTGCCTGGACCCCGGGGTCCTTGTTCCTCCTGCCTGGGCCCCGGGGTCCTCGTCCCTCCTGCCTGGACCCCGGGGTCCTTGTCCCTGCTGCCTGGGCCCCGGGGTCCTTGTCCCTGCTGCCTGGGCCCGGGGTCCTTGTCCCTCCTGCCTGGGCCCCGGGGTCCTCGTCCCTCCTGCCTGGGCCCCGGGGTCCTTGTCCCTGCTGCCTGGGCCCCGGGGTCCTCGTCCCTGCTGCCTGGGCCCGGGGTCCTCGTCCCTGCTGCCTGGGCCCGGGGTCCTTGTCCCTCCTGCCTGGACCCGGGGTCCTCGTCCCTCCTGCCTGGGCCCCGGGGTCCTCGTCCCTGCTGCCTGGGCCGGGGTCCTCGTCCCTGCTGCCTGGGCCCCGGGGTCCTTGTCCCTGCTGCCTGGGCCCGGGGTCCTCGTCCCTGCTGCCTGGGCCCCGGGGTCCTTGTCCCTGCTGCCTGGGCCCGGGGTCCTCGTCCCTGCTGCCTGGGCCCCGGGGTCCTTGTCCCTGCTGCCTGGACCCCGGGGTCCTTGTCCCTCCTGCCTGGGCCCCGGGGTCCTTGTCCCTCCTGCCTGGGCCCCGGGGTCCTTGTCCCTCCTGCCTGGGCCCCGGGGTCCTCGTCCCTGCTGCCTGGGCCCGGGGTCCTTGTCCCTCCTGCCTGGGCCCCGGGGTCCTTGTCCCTCCTGCCTGGGCCCGGGGTCCTTGTCCCTGCTGCCTGGGCCCGGGGTCCTCGTCCCTGCTGCCTGGGCCCCGGGGTCCTCGTCCCTGCTGCCTGGGCCCCGGGGTCCTTGTCCCTCCTGCCTGGGCCCCGGGGTCCTTGTCCCTGCTGCCTGGGCCCGGGGTCCTCGTCCCTGCTGCCTGGGCCCCGGGGTCCTCGTCCCTCCTGCCTGGGCCCCGGGGTCCTCGTCCCTGCTGCCTGGGCCCCGGGGTCCTTGTCCCTCCTGCCTGGGCCCCGGGGTCCTCGTCCCTCCTGCCTGGGCCCCGGGGTCCTCGTCCCTCCTGCCTGGGCCCCGGGGTCCTTGTCCCTGCTGTCTGGGCCCCGGGGTCCTTGTCCCTCCTGCCTGGGCCCCGGGGTCCTCGTCCCTGCTGCCTGGGCCCCGGGGTCCTCGTCCCTGCTGCCTGGGCCCCGGGGTCCTCGTCCCTGCTGCCTGGGCCCCGGGGTCCTCGTCCCTCCTGCCTGGGCCCCGGGGTCCTCGTCCCTGCTGCCTGGGCCCGGGGTCCTTGTCCCTGCTGCCTGGGCCCCGGGGTCCTTGTCCCTGCTGCCTGGGCCCGGGGTCCTCGTCCCTGCTGCCTGGACCCCGGGGTCCTTGTCCCTCCTGCCTGGGCCCCGGGGTCCTTGTCCCTGCTGCCTGGACCCCGGGGTCCTTGTCCCTCCTGCCTGGGCCCCGGGGTCCTTGTCCCTCCTGCCTGGGCCCCGGGGTCCTCGTCCCTCCTGCCTGGGCCCGGGGTCCTCGTCCCTGCTGCCTGGGCCCCGGGGTCCTTGTCCCTGCTGCCTGGGCCCCGGGGTCCTTGTCCCTGCTGCCTGGGCCCCGGGGTCCTCGTCCCTGCTGCCTGGGCCCCGGGGTCCTTGTCCCTCCTGCCTGGGCCCCGGGGTCCTTGTCCCTCCTGCCTGGGCCCCGGGGTCCTTGTCCCTGCTGCCTGGGCCCCGGGGTCCTCGTCCCTCCTGCCTGGGCCCCGGGGTCCTCGTCCCTGCTGCCTGGGCCCCGGGGTCCTCGTCCCTGCTGCCTGGGCCCCGGGGTCCTTGTCCCTCCTGCCTGGGCCCCGGGGTCCTTGTCCCTCCTGTCTGGGCCCCGGGGTCCTTGTCCCTCCTGTCTGGGCCCCGGGGTCCTCGTCCCTGCTGCCTGGGCCCCGGGGTCCTCGTCCCTCCTGCCTGGGCTCCGGGGTCCTCGTCCCTGCTGCCTGGGCCCCGGGGTCCTCGTCCCTGCTGCCTGGGCCCCGGGGTCCTTGTCCCTGCTGTCTGGGCCCCGGGGTCCTCGTCCCTGCTGTCTGGGCCCCGGGGTCCTTGTCCCTCCTGTCTGGGCCCCGGGGTCCTTGTCCCTCCTGTCTGGGCCCGGGGTCCTCGTCCCTGCTGCCTGGGCCCGGGGTCCTCGTCCCTCCTGCCTGGGCCCGGGGTCCTCGTCCCTGCTGCCTGGGCCCCGGGGTCCTCGTCCCTGCTGCCTGGGCCCGGGGTCCAAGTATCATAGTACACTCCAGTTCTTCTCCATTCTGACACGGAACAAATTCCTTATCCTGTGTTTTGTGGCTTATTTTGTGTAGTCATTTTCCATCTATGTTTCCTTGCTCGTGTACTACTTATCCCGAATACGCTCTTCTGCTCTGTCCTGACTCTCTTCTGGGAATCTTGTGTGTAGTGATCATATCTTCCCTAACTCTTTAGTCCTGCAGTGATGAGCTTTACTTAGTGTTTCTTAGTGGCTAATGTCTCTCAGCTCTGGGACCTGCCTGGTAGTATATATTTGTGCTTTATCTAGTACGGTGTTGTGGTAGGGAGTGTGGTGTTGTGGTAGGGAGTGTGGTGTCGTGGTAGGGAGTGTGGTGTCGTGGTAGGGAGTGTGGTGTGGTGGTAGTGAGTGTGGTGTTGTGGTAGGGAGTGTGGTGTCGTGGTAGGGAGTGTGGTGTGGTGGTAGTGAGTGTGGTGTCGTGGTAGGGAGTGTGGTGGTGTGGTAGTGAGTGTGGTGTCGTGGGAGGGAGTGTGGTGTTGTGGTAGTGAGTGTGGTGTTGTGGTAGGGAGTGTGGTGGTGTGGTAGTGAGTGTGGTGTCGTGGTAGGGAGTGTGGTGTCGTGGTAGGGAGTGTGGTGTCGTGGTAGTGAGTGTGGTGTTGTGGTAGTGAGTGTGGTGTCGTGGTAGTGAGTGTGGTGTCGTGGTAGTGAGTGTGGTGTGGTGGTAGTGAGTGTGGTGTCGTGGTAGGGAGTGTGGTGTCGTGGTAGTGAGTGTGGTGTCGTGGTAGGGAGTGTGGTGTCGTGGTAGGGAGTGTGGTATTGTGTTCAGTGTTCTGGTATAGACCATGTAAATAATAGCGTATCGTGTGTGTGTGTACCTGTGCATGTACATACCTAGTTGTCCTCCTTTCCTATGAGAGTACAGGGAGCAAGATCAAGCTCCTGGGCCCCGCTTCCTAGTTATTGATACATCGTACGTTTATATATCCTGTCTTTCAAATGCTTGTTATCAAGAGTTGCTCTTCTAAATATGGACGAGGGAGGGGGGGGGGGCTTGCACAACGTTTCGGTCCGTCCTGGACCATTTTCAAGTCGATTGTGTGTCTCACAATCGACACATTGAGAATGGTCCAGGACGGACCGAAACGTCGTCGTCCCTTCACCTTCTAGTGTGTAGTCTGGTCAACATACTTCAGCCACGTTATTGTGACTCCTCGTCTGCACACTTGTACACGTTTTGGCAGTGACGCCACAATCCACGCGCAGCCTATAAGTACCTTAGGCCTTCAGCATGCTGACCCATCTGTCTCTCAATCTAACTACAGTGTTCTGTCCTGTAAGTCCATAGTTATAAAAAAAATAGTCTATGGTACACCTATTCCTCAGAGTATTTTGTAGGTTGTGATCGTATCTCCATGCTTTTGTCTATAGTTATTCGTTGCCTTGTTCGGGTTGAATAATATACACCGTAGACACTCTGTAGATTTATTGACTGAGACAGCAAGGTGTATAACTGGCCAGCCGAGGTCCACCTACTCTGAGTCTGTCGTGAGAACTGAGCCTGCTGGGAGCATGGCTGGTGCTCCTCTGTCTGGCATGACGTCAGAGGCCTACTTGCCTGTGATTGGTTATGCCTCAATGGACATACAATTTGAGTATAACATAGTTGGGATGTTGATCCGTGCAAGGTATTCTCCCTACGTCTCGTTATCTTCACCTCCCTTATACCTTTGATTTGAATATGCTGCTGTTGAGTTCCAGGAGTCCGCCTTGGGCTTTGTGAGTGTGAAATGGGCGTGAGATTAGTTCCCAGGTACAAAGGTCACGCACGCATACACCCATATGTATGCACACACACACACGCACGCATATCCTTGTGTAGGCCTATGTATGCACGTTCTCCCACAGGGAAATATGTATGCAAATAAAAATACTACATAGAGGTGGTGATGGGGTGATGGTGGTGGTAATACTAGTAATGGTAGGAGTAGTAATAGTGGTGGTGGTGATGGTAATACTAGTATTGGTAGTATTAATAGTGGTGGTAGTAGTGGTAGCAACAGTGGTGGTTGTAGCGGTTTTAATATTAGCATAGTTGTATTAGCACCAGAAGTGGTATTGGTTGTGTGATTGTATGGGTGGATTATTTTTTATGGTGCGCCCCCATTGTGAGCGGTAGTGTACCCCATACTCGTCCTGTGAGCGGTAGCGCAAAAAAGGATTACAACGGTCACAAAAGGTCTTATTCAGACCCTATGGGAGATTTTTAGCGGTGTGGGAGAGGTGATCACGTGGGAGGTGTGGGAGAGTTGGTCACGTGGGAGGTGTGGGAGAGTTGGTCACGTGGGAGGTGTGGGAGAGTTGGTCACGTGGGAGGTGTGGAGAGTTGGTNAAGTGTGAAATACAAATAGTAGTGAAGTGTTAGGTGGCAGCCATGGTTGTTGGAGGCGAGGCTCTGGTGATCAGGGCAGAGTTTGTGCATGTGAGATAATTGTTGAACACGGCAGTCTATTGCATGGGAGTCTGTTGCATGGGAGTCTGTTGCATGGGAGTATGTTGCATGGGAGTCTGTTGCATGGGAGTCTATTGCATGAGTAATGTGCACCTACCCTCTCTCTCTCTCCCACACACACACACCGTCGTCCTCCCCCCCAGTTCTGTCAGTAGTACGGGGCGATCAATATTCACGTATCATAAATTAGACTAATTATTATTCCGTGATAATACCTGTTGATATTTCTGCATCACTATCATACTCTTAATAATATAATATATATATATATATGTGTGTGTGTGTGTGTGTGTGTGTGTGTGTGTGTGTGTGTGTGGGTGTGTGTGTGTGTGTGTGTGTGTGTGTGTGTGTGAGTGAGAAAGCTGCATGAACGCGCAAGCCATATATCACTAAGAACTCTTTGACCCGGCCAGGATTCGAGCCCATGCCGTCCAGGATCACCCCTAAACGTACACAGTACCGTGACCACCGCACCAATGATCGTCTGATCATATATGTATATCTTCCACTTTGGAATGTCAGTGATGCCAGATGGGGCCCACTTAGCATTCTGTTCCTTTGCTGTTGACAGAAAAAGGTGGGACTTGGTGTGCCAAGAGTGGGTTTTGTGGTCCCCAGAGGTCAGGAGGCGGGGGGGGGGGGAGATTTTACGGGTGTTGTATGTATGAGGCTGGGGAGGGCGGCACATGTGGGTGGACAGGTGGGTTGGGTGACTGGCTGGGTGAGGATGGAGCATATGACTGGATGGACGGTCGCTGTGTGGGTGGAGAACAGCGTACGTGTGCGTGTGTGTGTGTGCAGTGGCGCGTGTGGGTGCCGTCTTCTTGAAGGGTATCAGTTGCCACGTTGGCCCACTGCCCCACAGTGCCCACTGTGTTATGGGCAGCTGGGGAACAGACTAACCCTTGAGCACACCACAGGTAGGGGCAGGAGACCACTAATCTAACGGATCCTCTGCTTGCCCCTTAAAAGGATGTCTTGTCTCCTGCCTTTTTGATCATTCTAAGTACAAGTTGGGTGAGAGGTGACACTGCATGACCTGAAGTGTGCAGGAACACAGTGGAGACGAAGTTGGGGAGAAGAGACAGTGATGGAGGTAGAGAAAAGCCAGGAGTAAGGGAAAGGGAAAAGGGGGAATGGAAAATGGGAATGAAAAGGGAGGAGGAGAGGACGAGATAAAGTTAAGAAACACCTCCATCAACTACATGCAACAAAATCGATGAAAAGAGGCAAAAGTAGTCCCAGTATTCATAAAAGAGAGTGATATATGTATATAATACATGTATACATGTATACATGTATATAAATATATTAGCCTTTAATACGCGCTTGAGAACGACTTTATTGATTGGCTTGTAAGTTGTAACCGTTGTGTGTTTACATCGTCTTATAGCTTTAGGGTTATCTCAGTAAGTTAGCACAACCACTTGGGCTGGACGGTAGAGCGACGGTCTCGCTTCATGCAGGTCGTCGTTCAATCCCCGACCGTCCAAGTGGTTGGGCACCATTCATTTCCCCGTCCCATCCTAAATCCTTATCCTGCCCCCTTCCCCTTCCAAGTGCTATATAGTCGTAATGGCTTGGCGCTTCCCTTCTGTTAATTCCTTTCCTTTCAGTAAGCTTGAATACTTTGCACAGTCCCCAGAACTTCCAGTAACTTGGGAATACTTAGGTAGAGAGTTATTTTGTTACCTTTGATAAAGTGAGTGAGTGAGTGAGTGTACATTTGAGTGTACATTTGAGTGTACAATTTGAGTGTACATTGTACTCCTGAAACTCTTGAAATTGTTCTCAGTGGACGAGGCTACGTTACTGTCTGGACTCGTTTGATTGATTGATTGAATCTAAGGTGGGTGATTGACTTGGTTAAGGGAAAATGTCTCTTTGTTTCTTATTTATATTCTTTTCTTATGGTCCAATTCCTTCATCCATTCCTTGGTGGTTGAGCCCTTTTCTTTGTTCTTCTCATTCCTCATTTATCGCCGCCTCTGTCGTACCTCCTGCTCTCGTTACTCGTTCTCTGTGCCTCACCCTTCTTATGCTTCTCTCGCCTACTTGCACTACCTCTTCCTGTGAGTAGTGCCAATCCCTCATATTCCTCTCCCCCCCCCTCCGCCCCTCACTTTCCACTCCCCCCCCCCAATCCCTCACATTCTTATATCCCCAACATTCACCCACACCATACACCTCCCACATTTACATCTTCCCCACCTCCTCCCCCACCACCACTACATTCACAGATGACGGCCCCACAACCCACCCATTGAGTTCCCCTTCCAGGGCTCAGTTTGCCCTTCTGGTTACCTTTTCTTCTCCCACTGACTCTTTTCATATTTGCCTTCGTCATTTCTTCCTATTTTTTTGTTGGCCTCCCTATTTATCCTTTGTGTGTGTGTGTGTGTGTGTGTGTGTGTGTGTGTGTGTGTGTGTGTGTGTGTGTGTGTGTGTGTGTGTGTGTGTGTGTACTCACCTATATGTGTCTGCAGGATCGAGCATTGACTCTTGGATCCCGCCTTTCGAGCATCAGTTGTTTACAGCAATGACTCCTGTCCCATTTCCCTATCATACCTGGTTTTAAAATTATGAATAGTATTTGCTTCCACAACCTGTTCCTTGAGTGCATTCCATTTTCCCACTACTCTCACGCTAAAAGAAAACTTCCTAACATCTCTGTGACTCATCTGAGTTTCCAACTTCCATCCATGTCCCCTCGTTCTGTTACTATTCCGTGTGAACATTTCGTCTATGTCCACTCTGTCAATCCCTCTGAGTATTTTATACGTTCCTATCATGTCCCCTCTCTCCCTTCTTCTTTCTAGTGTCGTAAGGCACAGTTCCCTCAGGCGCTCCTCATACCCCATCCCTCGTAGCTCAGGGACGAGTCTCGTTGCAAACCTCTGAACCTTTTCCAGTTTCATTATATGCTTCTTCAGATGGGGACTCCATGCTGAGGCGGCATACTCTAAGACTGGCCTCACGTAGGCAGTGTAAAGCGCCCTAAATGCCTCCTTGCTTAGGTTTCTGAATGATGTTCTAACTTTTGCCAGTGTCGAGTACGCTGCTGTCGTTATCCTATTTATATGTGCCTCAGGAGATAGATTAGGTGTTACGTCCACACCCAGGTCTCTCTCGCGCGTCGTCACAGGTAGACTGTTCCCCTTCATTGTGTACTGACCCTTTGGTCTCCTATCTCCTAGTCCCATTTCCATAACTTTACATTTGCTCGTGTTGAATTCCAATAGCCATTTCTCTGACCATCTCTGCAACCTGTTCAGGTCTTCTTGGAGGATCCTGCAATCCTCATCTGTCACAACTCTTCTCATCAACTTTGCGTCATCCGCAAACATCGACATGTAGGACTCTACACCCGTAAACATATCGTTAACATATACAAGAAATAGAATTGGTCCCAGTACCGATCCTTGTGGTACTCCACTTGTTACTGTTCGCCAGTCCGACTTCTCGCCCCTTACCGTAACTCTTTGGCTCCTTCCTGTTAGGTAGTTCCTTATCCATGCTAGGACCTTTCCCCCTACCCCCGCCTGCCTCTCGAGTTTGAACAGCAGTCTCATGTGCGGTACTGTATCAAAGGCTTTTTGGCAGTCCAGAAATATGCAGTCTGCCCAACCATCTCTGTCCTGTCTTATCCTCGTTATTTTATCATAGAATTCCAGAAGGTTTGGTCCGTTCTGTTAGCCCGCCCTTTGGTTCCCAGTTCTTTTTGGGGGTGATAATTCCTTGTTCAACCAGGTACTCAAAAGCTCAATACACCATGATAACTCATTCCCAAGGGGGCTTCCAACTTAACTTCCCTTATATCCGGGAACATGTGTGTGTGTGTGTGTGTGTGTGTGTGTGTGTGTGTGGTGTGGTGGTTGTGTTGTGTGTGTGGTGTGTGTGTGTGTGTGTGTGTGTGTGTGTTGTCATCTCTGCCCCCTCCCCCCCCGACCGGACCTGTCTGTCCCCCCTTCCACCCATGATTATACAATAACAAGAGGAATCCACCTAAATGGTATGAGAATGTGCACTGGCTTTCCCCCTCCCCCCCCCCCTTCCTTCCCCATACGGGATCTGTTGCCAGCTGTGTAAGCTTAGCTCACACCACACACACCACACACACCACCACACACACACACACACACCACAAAACACACACACACACACACACACACACACACACACACACACACACACACTTACTTAGTAATGTAAGGCATTGTTCAGGACCCTGTATACCCACTTCTGGTCAGACCCAAGCCTGGAGATTGCAGCTCCGACCTGGAGTCCATATCAGCGGTATGCCACCAGACTGGTCCCCAGGAAACTGAGAGATATGAGCTTTGAGGAAAAGCTACGGGAACTAAACCTCAAGTCCCTGGAAGACAAGAGAAGAGTAAGGGGAGACATGATCACTCACATACAAATTCTCAGGGGAATTGGCACAGGGCAGGGTGGACAAAAGACAAACTATTCAGCGCGGGGTGAAACACGAACAAGGGGACACAGGTGGAAACTAGTACCCAAATGAGCCACAAATATGTATTCCCTCTTCATAGCTCACAAACTATTCCTTCTGTCCCTCCTCATCCTGGTTATTCCCCCCCCCCCAACATGCACAGTGCCACTCGTGAGGCAGTTACACTCGGATGTGTTTCTCAACACAGGGTTTCCACGAACCATCCTCGCTCGTTCGGTGAGAAATATATAGCAAACAGAAGATAACAACAATAAATATTTATCCAAGTAAATATTGCTATAAATTGGTGGTTGAAGGTTCCTCTATATGAGCACACACACGTTAGGGTTCCCGCTAAGACGGTCGTCAGGCACTGAATTTAGGCCCTGTTTAGGCCGTGGTGGATTTAGCCCCCTTCCTCTTTGTGGCACTGAAAATCACCTACTATGCAGGCGAGGAAGGCACAATAACGTGGCTGAAAATGTTGACCAACCACCGTCTAGAAGAGGTGAAGGGACGACAGTTCGTTTCGGTCCGTCCTGGACCCATTGATTGTGAATGGTCTCAATTCGACTTGAGAATGGTCCAGGACGGACCGAAACGTCGTCGTCCCTTCACTCTAGTGTGTGGTCTGGTCAACACCTACTTAGTAGTCTTGTTCCACACACAGCTAGGCCTTGTTAATGTGTCCCATAACCCCCATCCCCCTCTACCTCCCTCCTCTCCCCTTCCTGCGTGTCTCTCCGACGTTAAATAATTTGGAATATAATTAGTAGTAAATTATTTTCTGAGAATGGGAGGTTTGGAGAGGAACCGGGGCCACCCTCCCTCCCGCCTCACAGGGCCGGCCAGGATACCGTATTGCGTAAGGCTGAAGGCAGTGGCAGTGATGGGTGTAGATGAGAGGGGAAATGGTGGTGGTGGTGGTGGATAGTGGTGGGTGGTGAGGACAAATAGGTCTCTGTGATGGATTGGAGGTAGTTAGATGGTGCTGGGAAGATGACGTCCCCACGCTTCTGTGTAAGAATAGGTTTATCATTGCATCAAGCAAAAGTGGTTAAGTCCACTACGGGCTCACCATAGCCCGTGCTACTTGGCCCCGCTCTTGTGCCAGGTTTAGTCCACTACGGGCTCACCATAGCCCGTGCCCGTGCTACTTGCCCCGCTCTGGTTGATATTACCTGGTTGATGGGGTTCTGGGAGTTCTTCTACTCCCCAAGGCCCGCCCGAGGCCCAGACTTGACTTGTGAGAGTTTGGTCCACTAGGCTGTTGCTTGGAAGCAGAGCCCCGCAGGCACCCACATACCCACCACAGCCCGGCTGGTCCGGAACTCCTTGTAGGAATAAATCTATTTCCTCTTGAAGATGTTCACGGTTTGTTTCCGGCAATATTTCTTATGCTCGCTGGGTAGGAGCTTGCACACAACCGCGGACCTCTGATGTTTATACCAGTGTCTCTAGATTGTGGGCCTATGGCACCCCCGTGCTCTTAACTGGTATCTATTCTGCAGTTTCTTCCATATCGTTTCACTCCATTATATTGTTATTTACTGTGTAGATTTGGTACCTGGGCCTCCAGTATCTTCCAGATGTGTCTATAATATTTGATATCTCTCTCGTCCTCTTTATAGTGAGTACATTTGGAGAGGCTTTGAGACGATCCCAATAATTTATGGTGCTTTATCGCGTCTATACGCTCTGTATATGTTCTCTCTGATTCCCTCTATTTCAGCAATCTCTCCTGCTCTGAACGGGGGAAGTGAGTACTGAACAGTACTCAAGACGGGGACAGCACAAGTGACTTGAAGAGTACAAGCATTGTGATGGGATTCCCTGGATTTGAAAAGTTCCTCGTAATCCATCCTATCCATTTTTCTGCTGTCGCCAATATTTGCTTGGTTTATGCTCCCGGCTAAACGTTTAGGTCGTCAGACATCATTTATTCCCAAATCCTTTACCATGTCTGTTTTCCTACTATGGCACATTTGATTGTGTTTTGTACCCTGTATTATGTTTAGGTCCTTCATTTTTACCGTACCTGAGAACCTGGAATTTGTCACTGTTAAACATAATATTATTTTCTGATGCCCATCGAAAAACCTTTATTAATATCAGCTTGAAGGTTTCAATGTCTTAAGCCGAGGTAAGTTTCATACTGATGTTTGTGTCGTCTGCAAAGGATTGATACGAAGCTGTGACTTGTATTTTCGTCTATATCTATATGAAGATAAGGAAAAGCAGCGGTGCAAGGACTTGTACCCTGAGGTACAGAGCTTTTAACCTGCACTTGGACTAGATTTTATATGGTGACCGTTACTCGCTGAGGTCCGGTTGACAGAAAACTGAGTGAGTATCCATCGTCCTACTTTACCGGTTCTCCCCATTGACTTCATTTTGTGTGCTATCACACCATGGTCACAATTTATCGAAAGCCTTTGCGAAGTCCGTGTATATCCACATCAGCATGCTGTTTTCTTCTATGCCTCAGTGGACTTTATCGTAGGCTCAAGCAGCTGTGCGAGGCACGATCTTCACCCCGCCGCAAATCCATGTTGGCCTGGGTGTGAAGGTCATTGGGCTCCATGAACTTGGGTGACCTGGACTTCTAATCACTCTCTCAAATACTTTTATTATTTGCGATGTTTAGTGCAACTGGTCTATAATTTCTTTGCCAATGCTTTGCTCCCTCCCTTGTGATAAGAGGGGGCTATGTCTGCTACTTTAAGTCCATCTGGTAGTCCTCCCCCGTGTCCAAGCTCTTCTTCCTCCACACTATACTGAGTGCCTTTGCTACCCCGGCACTTTGCATTTCTTTATAAAATATTGAATCCATGAGTCTGGACCTCCTGTGCCAGGTAAGTCCCACTACGGGCTCACCATAGCCCGTTGCTACTTGCCCCGCTCCTGTGCCAGGTATCGGGTAAGTCCACTACGGGACTCACCATAGCCCATTGCTACTTGTCCCCAGCCTCCGCCTGCCTGAGTCCTCAGGCGTGCTGCCTGTCCCACTACGGGCTCACCAGAAGCCCGTGCTACTGCCCCGCTCCGGTGCCAGGTAAAGTCCACTACGGGCTCACCATAGTAAGCCCATGCTACTTTGCCCCGCTCCTGGTGCCAGGTAAGTCCACTACGGGCTCACTATAGCCCATGTTCTTTGCCCCGCTCCTGTGCCAGGTAGTCCCACTACGGGCTCACCATAGCCCGTGGCTACTTGGACTTGTCCGAGTCGGAAATCTATACAAGAACATAACAAATACGGAAGGAAATGTCTTGAAGATCATTATAAGCAATAAGTCGATGATTGATTGATAAAGATTAAGCCACCCAAAGAGGTGGGCACGGGCATGAATAGCCTTAAAAGAATAATCGTTATTATTTTGTTTTAGATTTTTAGCTACTCACGGAAACGAAGTTCGAGTGTAGCACGGGCTATGGTGAGCCCGAATACGTCGCTTGGCATCATAATTTATAGTGCTGCCATGTGATTTGATGCCTATTGTTGTTGTTAAATATGAGAACAGCAAGTAGTGCACGGGGGGGGGAGAGGGGGAGTTTTCAAGGGAAAGCGCCAAGCCATTGACGACTATATAGCTCGTGGAAGGGGTCAAGATAAGGATTTGGGATGGGATGGGGGGAAAGGGAATGGTGCCCCCAATCACTTGGACGGTCGGGATTGAACGACCGACCTGCATGAAGCGAGACCGTCGCTTCTACCGTCTCTATTATAGGCTTGGGTCAGATGGGCTCCACCGTTTTGAGGTCGATGTGGTTATGGAGCTGAAGTAAAGGGGCGACCAGGTTTTATAGTTTTTCTGCTGATACCCTTCTCACGTGTTGTCCCGCGCTAGTTCCCTGTGTGTTTGTACTCTCAATGTACCAGCTCAGGCATGGGGGTCTGCAGCCTTGCTTTTGGGACACGAGTGTCCCTCCAGGGGGGGGGGTTTTTTTTTGGGGGGGGGGGGTTTTTGGGCGTCCCCTTCCCTCCCACGTACCGTCCCCCCACGTACCGAGCCTGCAGGTACGGAACCCTACATGCACCGTGTGTCATCCCATCTGGCCGCAGAGAGGTTTGGCTTCGCCCGCCCCTCCTCATCCACACTCTCCCCATAGCAGGTATCTTATCTCACTATCCTCTCACCTCGTGCCTCATCTCCCAAAAGAGTCCCTGGCGTATCTGGTGTTGATTATTATTTTCCACCAGTCTCCAGCGCATACGATCTGCGGGCTTGTATAACCAGCACGGCCTTGTTTGGTCAGGCTGTCTGTTGCGCTCTCTGTCACCCTAATGCTCTGGGGCCGTGCTATGTGGCTCTATGGGGTTTGTTTTTGGTGCAGGTTGGTCCTATGGGTGGTTTGTCAAATTTGATTGTGATGGTTTTCCTGGATTTGCCGTGTTGTATTCTTTTCTCTCTCTCTCTCTCTCTCCTCTCTCTCTACTCCTTCTCTCTCTCCGGCTCTCTCTCTCTCTCTCTCTCTCTCTCTCTCTCTCTCTCTCTCTCATCTCTTTCTTCCTCGTTCGTTCGTTCGTTTCGTTCGTTCGTTCGTTCGTTAGTGTTCAGATTGACTTAGTGTTTTGGTGCAGGTGTGTTGGTGTTGGTGAAGGTCAATGTCACTAACCCCCCAGTTCTGTATTACATATAATAATAATAATAAGTATTATAATTTATTATTTGTGATGTGGAGGGAGGTAGTGGAGGACAGGTGGTTGTAGTGAGGATTTGTATATTTTATCTCTTCCTCTTTCTATGACTCCCATTCACCCTGCTATCCTTTGCCTTCCATACTCAGATTCCCTACTTCTTTCTCGGTATCTTTCCCGCTTTTCTCCTCCAGCTCCTCTAGCTCATATCTCCGGGGCCCTCCCCCCACCCCCTCTCTCCTCTACTATCTCTCCGCCAGCTCCTCTCAAGTCTCCTGTCTTTCCTTGCTCCTCTGCTCCGTCTCTTCCTCCTCACTGATTGGATAATGAGTTGTCTTGTAAATCACGGTCAGTTTGTAAATTGCCTCCGTTTACGCAGAATGTTTAACAAGGAAATCTCGTGCCTAAAATGGTGTCCACGGACGCCATATCCCAACTTCTCTCCCCTCCTTTACTTCTCCCTCCTTTGTTTCCCGTTCCTCTCACCATCCCCAGTGCTTCTATACCTTTTGACTTCCCCCCCTCTCCTATTCCTTCTTCTGCCTTCCTGCTCCCCTCACTGAATTCAAGCTCTTTCTCTGTCTCACACAGTTCATTCCTGCTTTCCGAACCCTTCTTCCCATTCTTGACAACTTCACTTCTGCCGCTTTCCTTTCTCTTGGAGATCAACCTTTCCGGAGGGCAGTTGAGTGTGGCTTATGAAGCCCCCTCCACTTTAAGCCAAGGTGATAAGAGACAGACTAATCCCTCCAATCGAGATACACCCTGGGGACCTTTTGGGCCAGGGTGTATTTGATTTGTAGTGTCGCTAGAGTGTATGAACACACAATTACGTTTCTAGTGGTATTGACCCTAGATAGTGAATCAACCATGAAACTGGATATGTTGTTTTACCAATGACCTTGCTGAGCACCAGAGATAATTTAAATTTTAAATTTTGCCCGAGGGGCGAGTTTATTTGGGCAGCGCCACTCATCTTGTTGAGTGGACACACCGCTATAGTGACATATTGGTCAGCGCCACTCATCTTGTGAGTGGAACACCGCCATAGTGACAATATTGGGCAGCGCCACTCCTCTGTGAGTGGACACACCGCCATAGTGACAGTATTTGGGCAGCGGCCACTCATCTTGTGAGTGGACACACCGCCATAGTGACAGTATTGGGCAGCGCCACTCATCCTGTGAGTGGACACACCCCATAGCAGCATGTACAACACTCCCCAATAGGAAGAAAACCCGCTGGGTTGGTTCATCCTGTCACTTGTACCCATAATTATTACACAATGTAACACATCCAAATTTCTTCCGGGGTAGTAAATGATTATTTCCTGATTGTCTCTGAAGGGTATATTGTAGTCCATTATTATACTTTAATAACTAGTGGTATAGTAAATGACTTTAACTATAACCCTTCAACCGTTTCGTTGACTCATTGTCTTGAAGATACCTGAAGATTGCTGACAACTTATCAAGAGTTGTGACACATTGTTTTATAAGTGGGATTGATGAGCTAAGACCAGAGGTCAAAGAAAAGAAGAATAGTAGTCATTTTATGTGCTTTCGAGGCATAAACGATCAGAAAATATCACTATCCAGGAACAAGCAGTTGTTGCACTATAATCAATGTAGTAATCATTACCACCGCACGATGAATTCACAAAATGTAATGTGAGCAACCGCGTCCATCAGCCTGGTTGGCCAGTCCAGCAACCAGTCGACGGACCGGGCCGCGGGGACGCTAGCCCCGGAAACACCTAAAGAGAAGGAGATAGTAAATATTGAGATCATACGATGAGATCGAACCTGGCGTCCCTAGGAGGAGGAGTCCAGGGGGATACATGGGTTCGATCCACTGTATAGCCTCAACTTATCACTAACGCACTGACAAATACAGGAGTAATTTTCTGTGATTAAAAGTCAGCTCATCAAGCACTTGAAAATTCAAAATGCTAAATGATACTAAGAATGTTGTAACATCAATTTTTTTTAATTTTGCCTCCAGGGGCGAGTTTATTGGGCAGCGTCACTCACTCATCCTGTGAGTGGACACACCGCCATAGTGACAGTATTGGGCAGCGCACTCACTCATCCTGTGAGTGGACACACCGCCATAGTGACAGTATTGGCAGCGCCACTCATCCTGTGAGTGGACACACCGCCATAGTGGACAGTATTGGGCAGCGCCACTCATCGATGACACCCATAGTGACAGTAGGCACGCCACTCATCCTGTGAGTGACACACCGCCATAGTGACAGTATTGGGCAGCGCCACTCATCCTGTGAGTGGACACACCGCATAGTGACAGTATTGGGCAGCGCCACTCATCCTGTGAGTGGACACACCGCCATAGTGACAGTATTGGGCAGCGCCACTCATCCTGTGAGTGGACACACCGCCATAGTGACAGTATTGGGCAGCGCCACTCATCCTGTGAGTGGACACACCGCCATAGTGACAGTATTGGGCAGCGTCACTCACTCATCCTGTGAGTGGACACACCGCCATAGTGACAGTATTGGCAGCGTCACTCATCTGTGAGTGGACACACCGCCATAGTGACAGTATTGGGCAGCGCCACTCATCCTGTGAGTGGACCACACCGCCATAGTGACAGTATTGGGCAGCGCCACTCATCCTGTGAGTGGACACACCGCCATAGTGACCAGTATTGGGCAGCGTCACTCATCTGTGAGTGGACACCGCCATGGTGACAGTATTGGGCAGCGCCACTCACTCTGTGAGTGGACACACGCCATAGCTGACAGTATGGGCAGCGTCACTCATCTGTGAGTGGACACACCGCCATAATGACAGTATTGGGCAGCGCCACTCATCCTGTGAGTGGACCACGCCATAGTGACAGTATTGGGCAGCGCCACTCATCCTGTGAGTGGGACACACCGCCCCATAGTGACAATATTGGGTAGCGCCACTCATCCTGTGAGTGGACACACCGCCATAGTGACAGTATTGGGCAGCGCCACTCATCCTGTGAGTGGACACCCCGCCATAGTGACAGTCTTGGCAGGCGTCACTCATCCTGTGAGTGGACACACGCCATAGTGACCGTATTGGGCAGCGCCACTCATCCTGTGAGTGGACACACCGCCATAGTGACAGTATTGGGCAGCGCCACTCATCCTGTGAGTGGACACACCGCCATAGTGACCGTATTGGGCAGCGCCACTCATCTGTGAGTGGACACACCGCCATAGTGACAGTATTGGGCAGCGCCACTCATCCTGTGAGTGGACACACCGCCATAGTGACAGTATTGGGCAGTGCCACCTCATCCGTGAGTGGACACACCGCCATAGTGACAGTATTGGGCAGCTTCACTCATCCTGTGAGTGGACACACCGCCATAGTGACAGTATTGGGCAACGCCAATCATCCTGTGAGTGGACACACCGCCATAATGACAGTATTGGGCAGCGCCTCACTCATCCTGTGAGTGGACTACACCCCAATAGTGACAGTATTGGGCAGACGTCACTCATCCTGTGAGTGGACACACCGCCATAGTGACAGTATTGGCAGCGCCACTCATCCTGTGAGTGGGACACACCGCCATAGTGACAGTATTGGGCAGCGCCACTCATCCTGTGAGTGACACACCGCCATAGTGACAGCCTATTGGGCAGCGCTCACTCATCCTTGTGAGTGGACACACCGTCCATAAGTGACAGTATTGGCAGCGGCCACTCATCTGTGAGTGGACACACCGCCATAGTGACAGTATTGGGCAGCGCACCTCATCCTGTGAGTGGACACACCGCCATAGTATGACAGTATTGGGCAGCGTCACTCACTCTCTGTGAGTGGACACACCGCCATAGTGACATATTGGGCAGCGTCACTCATCTGTGAGTGGACACACCGCCATAGTGACGTATTGGGCAGCGCCACTATCCTGTGAGTGACACACGCCATAGCAGCATGTACAACACTCCCCAATAGGAAGAAAACCCGCTGAGGTCTAGTAACATCCATTATAAACACGATTAATACACAGATAAAATGTCAAAGTATCATTTCGCGTG
>WNGS01159612.1:1147082-1161215 GCA_020271785.1 Procambarus virginalis
TGTGTGGTGTGTGTGTGTGTGTGTGTGTGTGTGTGTGTGTGTGTGTGTGTGTGTGTGTGTGTGTGTGTGTGGTGTGTGTGTGTGTGTGTGCGTCTGCCTTGTCGCCTACCTACTTCAAGCTCACCTCTCATGTCTTACTACCTCATCACATTTCTTACCATTACTCTCCTTTAGTCTTTCTTTGTGCATTTGGCCAAGGTGGGTTCAGGCGACTTGGGTTCCGGAATATTCCCTACCCCCCTCCATGCTTTTCTTTAGTAATCAAGCCTCATACTCCTTCCCCCCTCATTAGTTTAGTGTAACTTCTCTTCCCATCATTTTCATCTTTTTACCTTTGCTTTTACTACCTAGGCTATTCTCTCTACCTCCATCACTGTCCTTGTCACCATATTGTCTCATTGAGTTCACGCAACTTTACGGTTTATTTCTGGTGTCAGCATGAGTTATATCACCCCTTACCCCAACTCATTGCACTCTCCTCCCCTTGCCCTCATCTCCCCTTCCCCCCGCCCCCATCTCCCCTTACCCCCGCCCCCTAATCTCCCCTTCCCCGCCCCCTCATCTCCCCTTCCCCCGCCCCCATCATCTCCCCTTCCCCCGCCCCTCATCTCCCCTTCCCCGCCCCCTCATCTCCCCTTCCCCGCATCTCATTTCCCCCTGCAAGTACCCAGAGAGTAGACGAGTACCCTCTGCTCCCGCCCCCACCCCGGTTCTCCTCTCACACTCTCTCACGAGCCTATATTATGGACACCGTCGCATTGGGGAGTTTTCTTCCTGGTAATATTTGCGTATAATGTCACAACTGTAAAATGTTGGGAGTAATGTTATTGTCGATGATTCTCTGGTTTGCTTATTGGAGTTCTGCCAGCATTTCGAGTAATACTTGATGAATAATATAACATGTTGAGATATCATTTTAGGTATTTCTGCAGGCGAGGAATCACAATAACGTGGCTGAAATATGTTGACCAAACCACACACTAGAAGAGTGAAGGGACGACGTGTTTCGGTCCGTCCTGGACACCATTGAATGTCTCAAGTCGACTTGAGAATGGTCCAGGACGGACCGAAACGTCGTCGTCCCTTCACTTCTAGTGTGTGGTCTGGTCAACATATTAGAGAGTCTTGTTCACTGTGGATGTAGGAGCGGACTCAGAGTAAACAGGTATCAATATCAAGCCTGGACCAGGTGTGGCGCATAGTGGCATTCTACAATGTCGGCCATTGATACAAGGTCAGAGCGAGGGAGGTGTGGGAGGGGGTGACAGCCTGGTTCTGAAGGTGTTGTTGTTTGGGGCCACTCATATTTGGAGATTACCAGGAGTGGGGAGCCCAGGTTGACTTAGGATATACTTGGCCAACAGGTTGTTGCCTGGGAGCGACATGTTCACTACAAACGCGGTTGGTCGGCGCTTATTGAGGGAACTTGTCTAATTGCTTCTTGAATTGGACGGTTCAGTTTGTATGTACCTGTCCCGTGACCATTTCATTGTTTGTTTCAACTCAATGTCTTTATGAGCCATTGTGAGTGGATAGTTGGTCTGCACTAGACCATAGTTGGTCTGCCATAGCTTGGTCTGCCTAGACCCATCGCTTGGTCTGTTGTCTTGATAATCTGCCGTTTTCCGGTGGCATTACTTTATCCCCCCTCCCCAATTGTGTGTAAAATAGCCAAGCCAATAGTATTGGAGATATATTTGTTTCTCGATTAAACTACAGTTAGCGAGATGCTTAACGAAGTCATTGATATTCTGTGATTACTAGTAAGGTAAGACAGAATTATGTGGTGTTCCCCCGACATGTGTGCGTCTGTGGGTTGCATTACACCATATAAGAAGGGGTTTGTGAAGCAGAGAATTACAATGACCATTAGCGGCAGATAATGTCAGGCGATAAGGGGGGAAGAGTGGTACTACAATAATGGTTGGTTAAAACAGCCATTGTCTCATTGTTACAGTGGTGCCTCTGATCTGGTCATAGTTGACCAAGAGAATAGTTACTGTGTTGCGTGTCAATGGCGGGTTGCGTGTCGTGGGTGGGTGCGTTGACTGTCCGGGCAAGTACCCAGGGTCGCAGGACTTGAAAAGGTTGGGATGTTGTCCAGCATGATGTTGATGATACGGATAAGCAGCTACAGCTACATATGATAAGCCTAAAGTTGGGTTAGGCCTAGGTAATCCAGTCCTTGTTGTAAAAAACTGCAAAATTTCCATAAATTAGGAATAGGAGAAGCAGGAGTATAAAGTTATGATATGAACGAGAACTGGAGGAGAGATTTACGGGCTATTTATGCCCGTGCCACCTCTTGGGTGACTTAATCTTTATCAATCGGAAGAGTGATCAATTAAAGCACAACAGGCACCACAAGGATTTGCGAGCCATAAGGAGCTCACTGTACGCACTTATGAACTCATCACGCACCGCTCCTGTGCCAGGTAAGTCCACTACGGGCTCACCATAGCCCGTGCTACTTGGAGCTTGTTCCGAGTAGCTGAATCTATAACAACAACAACAACGCACTTACACACACACACGCACGCACGCACGCACGCATACACACACATACTCACACACGCAGAGTTCAATAAAGATTTGAACATGACATAAGTCTCTCCTACACCCGTGGACCCCCACCATGACTCCGATATAATACATGTACAATTAATGAGTGTATCAGTTGACCAGTATATTAATAATCTATAAACACACACGTTGAGAAATATGAGACTCCTGGGAGCTAAGTCTCCCAAGACGAGTGAAGACCTGGTAATGATTAATGTGAAGCACTAGAGCAAGTCTGGGATAAGTGGAGTGAGAGAGTGAGAGAGTGAGAGAGTGAGAGAGAGAGAGAGAGAGTGAGTGAGTGAGTGAGTGAGTGAGTGAGTGAGTGAGTGAGTGAGTGAGTGAGTGAGTGAGTGTTGGTGAAATGGTTGTATCGTTTCGCATCACACACTCAAGAGTCCTAAATGTTTCTCCTTATGCTATATATTATGGTCATTCATCCTTTGTCTGTCTATCTGTCTGTCTGTCTCTGTCTGTCTCTCTGTGCCTGTGTCTCTCTCTTGTGTGTGTTTTAGTTTCAGCTACTCTGAACAAGTTCCAGGTAGCACGGGCTATGGTGAGCCCGTAGTGGACTTACCTGGCACAGGAGCGGGGCGTGTGCGCGTCTCATATAAACCCCTCGGAAGGTGACCGGCTGTCTTGAGAGAGCAACAGAAGCAAGCATAGTGTTTGCAGCTTGCAGAAAATCAAAGGGAGAGGTTAAGCCATGGGTATGACCATAAACATAGGAGGCGTGTAAGAATGCGCGTATATATATATATGACGCTAGACACTAGGGTGAGTGTGAGATGGGGGGTCGATACCAGTCCAACCGGGAGACACAGGTCTCAAAACACGCCGCCGCCGCCTCACCTCGGGCTAAATATCGACCATTGTCTTTACACGGGTGAGTGAGGGGCCTTCCTTGAAGGGGGTACGGTACCCCCTTTCCTCTTTCCTACCCTACCCTCTCTTTCCGTCTCTGTCCCGTTTATGTTTGGCTGAGGGCTCTTGGGTCAATGTTTCATCAAGATGTCTCAACAGCGTTCGTATGTCAGTTGATTTCCTGTTTATTTTTGTATCAGAGCTTCAGACAGCGTCCTCTTTTCATAGGCCTTTGTGTATTGATTTGTATATTTTCTTCACTGTAATTATTCTTGTTATACTTGGCATTGCATGGTATTGTACAATGGTAGGTGTAATTGATAGTGATAATCTCACTTGATATGATCAGCTGCTGCCTCACATGGGCCAAATAGGCCTTTTGTACTTTCTTGAAGTCTTATGTTATGTTGTGTATGTAGTTGTTAAGATGCTTGAACTTGTTTGAGATCAATAAGCACGGGCTGTTGGCATGTTACAGTTTCTTCAGAATTGAAATAACCGCCTCGTTTTATTTACGTGGGAGGCTGATCCCCTGGAGGGATTTATTGGTAAGCTGTTGTCTCCTCTCAGCGCGCGCACACACAACACAACCACAATCTTGTCCTCTACACACACACACACACACACACACACACACACACACACACACACACACACACACACACTCACTCACTCACTCACTCACTCACTCACTCACTCACTCACTCACTCTTGTCCTCTACCAGCACACACACAACACATCCATAGCGTTGCCTGTTGTTATAAATTCAGCTACTCGCAACAAGTTCCAAGTAGCATGGACTATGGTGAGCTCGTAGCTTACCTGGCATAAGAGCGGGGCAAGTAGCACGGGCTATGGCAAGCCCGTAGTGGACTTACCTGGCACAGGAGCGGTGCTGTAACTGTGTTGCCGCAACGCTGTGGCTGTGAAGGAAGGTTTGTATGGTGAGGGTGAGACGGAGTTATGGGAGGGGGCTTGGGGGGGTCAAAGGGTTGTGAGGCAATATTTTTTTTAGGTCAGAATTAACACGTTTTTGATCTCCTTTGTAATTGTTTGTTGGAGTAACAGTTTGGATTCAGTCCAGTTGAAATGAAGAGTATTCAAAGGGTAGGGATGGGGGATTGGTCAGGGTGGGAGTCGGGGGTGAAGGAGGGGATTTGGTCAGGGTGCAAGGATAGGGAGGAGGGATTGGTGAGGGTGGGAGGGAGGGTAGAAGAGGGTTAGGATGAGGGGATTAGATCAGAGTGCAAGGATAGGGAGGAGGAGGGATTCGGCCAGGGTGGGAGTCAGGAGTGAAAAAGGATACAGATGGGGGGGATTCGATCAGGATGGAAGGGTAGGGATGAAGGATTTTGTCAGGGTTCCGAATCTCCATATGAATGGGATCTTGGAAGCCATGGGGGATGGCGGAATTTGCTGTGTGTGTATTTTGGTGTCTGAGCAGCTGGGAGGGGTAGTCCAGATGGTACCTATGTTGTAGTTCGAGGGACAGGCTGTACCAGATGGTACCTGTGCTGTAGGCCTAGTGGTAATCTGTAGATCTGAGGAGCATGATACTTGCCTACGGTTCTTCGCTTGTCTCTCCAGATTCCACACACACGTTCTCTTGTCCTATTTTGTTTAAAGAGATTGTTCTTCTCCACCTTGTCTATTTCTCGTCCAATATTTGATGCGTTGTTATGGTGTTCGCTTTGGTCCTCCTCTCGTCCTGGTGTTTGAACCCGTCACGGTGACTTAGCTTGTGTAGTCCAGTGTTGCTCTGACATAGTGGGAGTCTAAGATAAAGAAATTATCAAGAGAAACCGCTCAGCCATTAAGGATATGTAGCACATGGCAGGGGTGTGAGGACAAGGATCTGGAAGAGGACAAGGATCTGGAAGAGGACAAGAATCTGGAAGAGGACAAGGATCTGGAAGAGGACAAAGATCTGGAACAGGACAAGAATCTGGAAGAGGACAAAGATCTGGAACAGGACGGAGGTGTTGAACGGCGCCCGTTCACTTACACCATCGGGAATGGAACGCTGACCTACACGAAGCGAGGCCCTTGGCTGTAGCGACCAGTACTCACCTAATGTACTCACCAGCTCCAAGTGGTGGGCTGCTAGTCAGACATTGGCTATTTCACCTGCCTTGGAGGGAACCTTGGTGGTGTGGTACTTTATCACCGTCATCCAGCTTGGTCTCAACAGTTGGCTGATGTGAATCTGCCCAAGTTACGACGTCACCACCTTGGTAGAGGTCCTTGGGTGTTTGTGGCGGGCCTGGTCGAGTGGCCAGACAACATCTATGAAAGGCTGGGTGGGAGGGTGCCTCTCCAGTGTGTGGGTGTGGGTGTGGCTGGTGTGGCAGTGTGGTGAGGGTGGTGTAGCAGTGTGTGTGTGGTGAGGGGAGGGTGGCGTGTGTGTGTGTGGTGAGGGGGGGTGTGGCAGAAGTGACTGTGGTATAGTGGTGCAGGTTGTTGAGGACGCTGTCACAATTCCTCCCTCACGCGACCCATCTTTCATCTCCCTGGGGGCGGAAGTCAGCCTGTCCTCTCCAGCGTTCCCGACGTCACTAAAGTGATGTACTGTCCAACAGCCTGGTTGATCAGTCCAGCAACCAGGAGGCCTTGTCGACGACCGGGCCGCGGGGACGCTAAGCCCGGAAGCACCTCCAGGTAACTTCCAGGTATTAGATTCCTCGAACCTAACCTAACCCAGGATCCACGAATAGAAAATGAGACGTTCGTGAATTTTGCGACCGGCAAAATTATTTTTAGATAATTTTTTTATCCTTACGGAATGTATACGTCAAAATACGATGCACTATTGGAGAAGACGAGGCCACGGAAGTGGGTTACCCTGAGGTGTTTCCGGGGCTTAGCGTCCCCGCGGCCCGGTCGTCGACCAGGCCTCCTGGTCGACGTGTAACTCAGTAACGCAATGTTTTTCAACCGTAGGTGTCATGAGGGCGTGTGTTGCCTACACGGCCACATCTCTCGTTGCACACACCACTGGCCTAATTGCACCTGTGTTGCCACAAATTGTTACACACTACTTGGTTAATTACGCCGGTTAGTTGTACTCTAGTAGCACATGCACACAACACTGGCAAATGACTTACTTGCACTTTAGTGTGTGATGCACACGAGAGGGTTTCTGGCACACGAGAGGGCGTGTTGCACACGTGAGGATCTGTTGCAGGGACGGGATCAATACATGTCCCAAACTCCACTACACAAACTAATGTTATACTTTTTCAAATACAAACAAAATTCAACTATGGGGCTTTACAAGTTTAAAAACAAATAAAATATAAAGCTTCAATGTAAATAACATACAAATATTGAGCATATTGTTTGGAGAAATAATGCCACTGCTTAAGCTTCGTATCTCATGTGTCCGTATTGGACGGTTGGTTAGGGTGCCCAATCGTCCAATATCAGACGATTGGTTAGTCGCCCCCGCCANCACCACACACACACACACACCCAGGAAGCAGCCCGTGACAGCTGACTAACTCCCAGGTACCTATTTACTGCTAGGTAACAGGGGGCATTCAGGGTGAAAGAAACTTTGCCCATTTGTTTCTGCCTCATGCGGGAATTGAACCCGCGCCACAGAATTACAGTCTTGCGCGCTATCCACCAGGCTACGACGCCCCGAGGTGTGTACTCACCTAGTTGTACTCACCTAGTTGTGCTTGCGGGGTTGAGCTCTGGCTCTTTGGTCCCGCCTCTCAACCGTCAATCAACAGGTGTACAGTTTCCTGAGCCTAATGGGCTCTATCATATCTACACTTGAAACTGTGTATGGAGTCAGCCTCCACCACATCGCTTCCTAATGCATTCCATTTGTCAACCACTCTGACACTAAAAAAGTTCTTTCTAATATCTCTGTGGCTCATTTGGGCACTCAGTTTTCCACCTGTGTCCCCTAGTGCGTGTGCCCTTGTGTTAAACAGCCTGTCTTTATCAACCCTGTCGATTCCCCTGAGAATCTTGAATGTGGTGATCATGTCCCCCCTAACTCTTCTGTCTTCCAACGAAGTGAGGTTTAATACCTGCAGTCGCTCCTCGTAGCTCATACCTCTCAGCTCGGGTACTAGTCTGGTGGCAAACCTTTGAACCTTTTCCAGTTTAGTCTTATGCTTGACTAGATAGGGACTCCATGCTGGAGCCGCATACTCTAGGATTGGTCTGACATATGTGGTATATAATGTTCTGAAAGATTCCTTACACAAGTTTCTAAAGGCCGTTCTTATGTTAGCCAACCTGGCATATGCTGCTGATGTTATCCTCTTGATATGAGCTTCAGGGGACAGGTCTGGCGTGATATCAACCCCCAGGTCTTTCTCTCTCTCTGACTCTTGAAGTATTTCATCTCCCAAATGATACCTTGTATCTGGTCTCCTGCTTTCTACCCCTATCTTCATTACATTACATTTGCTTGGGTTAAACTCTAACAGCCATTTGTTCGACCATTCCTGCAGCTTGTCCAGGTCTTCTTGAAGTCTCAAGCTGTCCTCCTCTGTCTTAATCCTCTCATAATTTTGGCGTCGTCAGCAAACATTGAGAGGAATGAGTCTATACCCTCTGGGAGATCATTTACGTATATCAGAAACAGGATAGGTCCAAGTACAGAGCCCTGTGGGACTCCACTGGTGACTTCACGCCAGTCTGAGGTCTCACCCCTCACTGTAACTCTCTGCTTCCTATTGCTTAGGTACTCCCTTATCCACTGGAGCGCCCTACCTGTTACTCCTGCCTGTTTCTCCAGCTTATGCATCAACCTTTTATGGGGTACTGTGTCAAAGGCTTTCCGACAGTCCAAAAAAATGCAGTCCGCCCACCCTTCTCTTTCTTGCTTAATTCTTGTCACCTGATCGTAGAATTCTATCAAGCCTGTAAGGCAAGATTTACCCTCCCTGAACCCATGTTGATGGGTTGTCACGAAGTCTCTTCTCTCCAGATGTGTTACTAGGTTTTTTCTCACAATCTTCTCCATCACCTTGCATGGTATACAAGTTAAGGACACTGGCCTGTAGTTCAGTGCCTCTTGTCTGTCACCCTTTTTGTATATTGGTACTACATTAGCAGTCTTCCATATTTCTGGTAGGTCCCCCGTTCCAGTGACTTACTATACACTATGGAGAGTGGTAAGCAAAGTGCTCCTGCACACTCTTTCAATACCCATGGCGAGATTCCATCCGGCCCAACAGCTTTTCTCACATCCAGCTCCAATAGGTGCTTTTGACCTCATCTCTTGTAATTTCGAACCTATCCAAGGTCACCTGGTTTGCTGCCACCTCTCCCAGCGCCGTGATATCTCCCTGTTCTATTGTAAAGACCTCCTGGAACCTTTTGTTGAGTTCTTCACACACCTCTTTGTCATTCTCTGTGTACCTGTCCTCGCCCACCCTAAGTTTAATCACCTGTTCCTTCACTGTTGTCTTCCTCCTGATGTGACTGTGTAGTAGCTTTGGTTCAGTCTTGGCTTTATTAGCTATATCATTTTCATACCTTTTCTCAGCTGCTCTTCTCACACTGACATACTCGTTCCTGGTTTCTGGTATCTCTCTCTACTTTCTGGTGTTCTGTTATTACGGAAGTTCCTCCATGCCCTTTTGTTCAGCTCCTTTGCTTTCATACATTCCCTATTAAACCACGGATTCTTCCTTTGCTTCTCTGTTTTTTCCTGTTGGGCTGGGACAACCTGCTTACAGCCTCCTGACATTTTTGGGTGACATAGTCCATCATGTCTTGTACGGACTTGGTTCCGAGTTCTGTGTCCAAGTATATCCCATAGGAATTTATTCATCTCCTCATAGTTTCCCTTTCTGTACGCCAGCCCTTTGGTTCCCAGTTCTTTTTTGGGGGTGATAATTCCTAGCTCAACCAGGTACTCAAAGCTCAATACACTATGATCACTCATCCCAAGGGGGCTTCCAACTTAACTTCCCTTATATCCGACAATGTGTGTGTGTGTGTGTGTGTGTGTGTGTGGTGTGTGTGTGTGTGTGTGTGTGTGTGTGGTGTGTGTGTGTGTGTGTGTGTGTGTGTGTGTCATCCTTGCCCCCTCCCCCCCCCCCCTCCCCCCTTCCACCATGATATATCAATAACAAGAGGAATCCAACCTAAATGGTATGAGAATGTGCACTGGCTTCCCCCCTCCCCCCCCCTTCCTTCCCCATACGGGATCTGTTGCCAGCTGTGTAAGCTTAGCTCACACACACACACACACACACACACCACACACACACACACACACCCACACACACACACACACACACACACACACACACACACACACACACTTACTTAGTAATGTAAGGAATTGTTCAGGACCCTGTATACCACTTATGTCAGACCAATCCTGGAGTATGCAGCTCCGACCTGGAGTCCATATCAGCGGTATGCCACCAGACTGGTCCCAGAACTGAGAGATATGAGCTTTGAGGAAAAGCTACGGGAACTAAACCTCAAGTCCCTGGAAGACAAAAGAGTAAGGGGAGACATGATCACCACATACAAAATTCTCAGGGGATTGGCAGGGTGGACAAAGACAAACCATTCAGCGCGGGTGAAACACGAACAAGGGGACACAGGTGGAAACTTAGTACCCAAATGAGTCACAGAATACTGTATTCCCCTTCATGCTCACAACTATTCCTTCTGTACCTCCTCATCCTGGTTATTCCCCCCCCCCAACATGGCACAGTGCCACTCGTGAGGCAGTTACACTCGGATGTGTTTCTCAACACAGGGTTTCCACGAACCATCCTCGCTCGTTCGGTGAGAAATATATAGCAAACAGAAGATAACAACAATAAATATTTATCCAAGTAAATATTGTAATAAATTGGTGGTTGAAGTTCCTCTATATGAGCACACACACGTTAGGGTTCCCGCTAAGACGGTCGTCAGGCACTGAATTTAGGCCCTGTTTAGGCTGTGGATTTAGCCCCCTTCCTCTTTGTGGCACTGAATCACCTACTATGCAGGCGAGGAGTCACAATAACGTGGCTGAAGAATGTTGACCAGACCACACTCTAGAAGGTGAAGGGACGACGACGTTTCGGTCCGTCCTGGACCATTCACAATCGACTTGAGAATGGTCCAGGACGGACCGAAACGTCGTCGTCCCTTCACCTTCTAGTGTGTGGTCTAGTCAACACCTACTATGGTTGTTCCACACACAGCTAGGCCTTGTTAATGTGTCCCATAACCCCCCTCCCCCTCTACCTCCCTCCTCCTCCCTTCCTGCGTGTCTCTCCGACTTTAAATAATTGGAATATAATTAGTAGTAAATTATTTTCTGAGAATGGGAGGTTTGGAGAGGAACCGGGGCCACCCTCCCTCCCGCCTCACAGGGCCAGGCCAGGATACCGTAATTGCGTAAGGCTGAAGCAGTGGCAGTGATGGGTGGTAGATGAGAGGGGAAATGGTGGTGGTGGTGGTGGATAGTGGTGGGTGGTGAGGACAAATAGGTCTCTGTGATGGATTGGAGGTAGTTAGATGGTGCTGGGAAGATGACGTCCCACGCTTCTGTGTAAGAATAGGTTATCATTGCATCAAGCAAAAGTGGTAAGTCCACTACGGGCTCACCATAGCCCGTGCTACTTGCCCCGCTCTTGTGCCAGGTAAGTCCACTACGGGCTCACCATAGCCCGTGCTACTGCCCCGCTCTGGTTGATTACCTGGTTGATGGGGTTCTGGGAGTTCTTCTACTCCCCAAGCCCGGCCCGAGGCCAGACTTGACTTGTGAGAGTTTGGTCCACTAGGCTGTTGCTTGGAGCGACCCGCAGGCCCACATACCCACCACAGCCCGGCTGGTCCGGAACTCCTTGTAGGAATAAATCTAGTTTCCTCTTGAAGATGTTCACGGTTGTTCCGGCAATATTTCTTATGCTCGCTGGGAGGACGTTGAACAACCGCGGACCTCTGATGTTTATACAGTGTTCTCTGATTGTGCCTATGGCACCCCTGCTCTTCACTGGTTCTATTCTGCATTTTCTTCCATATCGTTCACTCCAGTACGTTGTTATTTTACTGTGTAGATTTGGGACCTGGGCCTCCAGTATCTTCCAGGTGTATATTATTTGATATCTCTCTCGTCTTCTTTCTAGTGAGTACATTTGGAGAGCTTTGAGACGATCCCAATAATTTAGGTGCTTTATCGCGTCTATACGTGCTGTATATGTTCTCTGTATTCCCTCTATTTCAGCAATCTCTCCTGCTCTGAAGGGGAAGTGAGTACTGAACAGTACTCAAGACGGGACAGCACAAGTGACTTGAAGAGTACAAGCATTGTGATGGGATCCCTGGATTTGAAAGTTCTCGTAATCCATCCTATCATTTTTCTGGCTGTCGCAATATTTGCTTGGTTATGCTCCCTAAACGTTAGGTCGTCAGACATCATTATTCCCAAATCCTTTACATGCTGTTTTCCTACTATGGGCACATTTGATTGTGTTTTGTACCCTGTATTATGTTTAAGGTCCTCATTTTTACCGTACCTGAGTACCTGGAATTTGTCACTGTTAAACATCATATTATTTTCTGATGCCCAGTCGAAAACTTTATTAATATCAGCTTGAAGTTTTTCAATGTCTTCAGCCGAGATAATTTTCATACTGATTTTTGTGTCGTCTGCAAAGGATGATACGAAGCTGTGACTTGTATTTTTGTCTATATCTGATATGAGAATAAGGAAAAGCAGCGGTGCAAGGACTGTACCCTGAGGTACAGAGCTTTTAACTGCACTTGGACTAGATTTTATATGGTTGACCGTTACTCGCTGAGTCCTGTTTGACAGAAAACTGAGTATCCAGCGTCCTACTTTACCGGTTATTCCCATTGACTTCATTTTGTGTGCTATCACACCATGGTCACATTTATCGAAAGCCTTTGCGAAGTCCGTGTATATCACATCAGCATTCTGTTTTTCTTCTAATGCCTCAGTGACTTTATCGTAGTGCTCAAGTAGCTGTGAGAGGCACGATCTTCCCGCTCGAAATCCATGTTGGCCTGGGTTGTGAAGGTCATTGGTCTCCATGAAATTGGTGACCTGACTCCTAATCACTCTCTCAAATACTTTTATTATGTGCGATGTTAGTGCAACTGGTCTATAATTCTTTGCCAATGCTTTGCTCCCTCCCTTGTGTAGAGGGGCTATGTCTGCTACTTTAAGTCCATCTGGTATCTCCCCCGTGTCCAAGCTCTTCCTCCACACTATACTGAGTGCCTGTGCTACCGGCACTTTGCATTTCTTTATAAATATTGAAATCCATGAGTCTGGACCTCCTGTGCCAGGTAAGTCCACTACGGGCTCACCATAGCCCGTGCTACTTGCCCCGCTCCTGTGCCAGGTAAGTCCACTACGGGCTCACCATAGCCCATGCTACTTGCCCCGCTCCTGTGCCAGGTAAGTCCACTACGGGCTCACCATAGCCCGTGCTACTTGCCCCGCTCCTGTGCCAGGTAAGTCCACTACGGGCTCACCATAGCCCATGCTACTTGCCCCGCTCCTGTGCCAGGTAAGTCCACTACGGGCTCACTATAGCCCATGTTACTTGCCCCGCTCCTGTGCCAGGTAAGTCCACTACGGGCTCACCATAGCCCGTGCTACTTGGAACTTGTTCCGAGTAGCTGAATCTATAACAAGAACATAACAATACGGAAGGAATGTTTGAAGATCATTATAAGAATACGTCGATGATTGATTGATAAAGATTAAGCCACCCAAGAGGTGGCACGGGCATGAATAGCCCGTAAAAGAATAATCGTTATTATTGTTTTAGATTTAGCTACTCGGAACGAAGTGTCGATGTAGCACGGGCTATGGTGAGCCCGAATACGTCGCTTGGCATCATAATTTATAGTGCTGCCATGTGATTTGATGCCTATTGTTGTTGTTAAATATGAGAACAGCAAGTAGTGCACGGGGGGGAGGGGGAGTTTTCAAGGGAAAGCGCCAAGCCATTACGACTATATAGCTCTTGGAAGGGGTCAAGATAAGGATTTGGGATGGGATGGGGGAAAGGAATGGTGCCCCCAATCACTTGGACGGTCGGGATTGAACGCCGACCTGCATGAAGCGAGACCGTCGCTCTACCGTCTCTAATTATAGGCTTGGCAGATGGGCTCCACCGTTGAGGTAGATGTGGTTATGGAGCTGAAGTAAAGCGACCATGTTTTATAGTTTCTTGCTGATCCCTTCTCACGTGTGTCCCGCGCTAGTTCCTGTGTGTGTACTCTCATGTACCAGCTAGAATGGGGTCTGCAGCCTTGCTTTTGGGACACGAGTGTCCCTCCACGTGACCCTTCCTCCACGTACCGTCCCCCCACGTACCGAGCCTGCAGGTACGGACCCTAACATGCACCGTGTGTCAATCCACATCTGGCCGCAGAGGTTGGCTCGACCCCCCCGCCTCACCCCACATGCTCCCCATAGCAGGTATCTTATCTCACTAGACTCTCACCTTGGCCTCACTTCTCCTAAAAGAGTGCCCGCGAGAGGTAGGCGTGGTGTATTTATTTTCACCAGTCCTCCAGCAGATACGAGCGGCGGTCTTGTATAAGCCCAGCACGGCCTTGTTTGGTCAGGCTGTCTGTTGCGCTCTCTGTCACCCTAATGCTCTGGGGCGTGCTATGTGGCTCTATGGGGTTTGTCAGGTTGTGCTATGGGGGTTTGTCACAATTTAATTGATGGTTTTCGGATTTGA
>WNGS01159612.1:1162215-1173040 GCA_020271785.1 Procambarus virginalis
TGTCTATTAATTTGTACATAGATAAATCTCCAAGAAATGTTTTTTTTTTTGTATCATCTGTGGATGCTAGACAAATATTTAGGCCGAGAAAATCTTGATCACTGCAAAGGTTTAATTTAAAGCTTTACTTATTAAGGTTGTGAACTCTTAACACTCCCATAATTGTCCACCCCATCCTCTCAAAAGGATATCAAGTCTATAAAAATGCAAATCATTAGTTCATTGAATTTATTCCTTACACGTCTTAAAATAAGAGTTTTCATAAAAGATTTGTAAGTCATTCAATGCCAGATCACAATCAAAACTCACTATAAATCGAGACTTATTTAGGGTTGCACCATGTTAGTAGTTGCGTACCTCTCCAATAGTATATGCCAGCTGTGTTCTTCGGACGAGTAATTCTTCTTGTAGAGTCACTATTATTTCTAGCTCCCCTTCCACCTCCTTCTCTGATGCTTCACGCAACAATAATTCCACCTATGAAAACATTTCAATCATAATCAGAATACATTACATTACTGTATACTGTATTGTAAATTGTATTGGCCAAAACAGTGAAATTTCTTTCAGGTCTACAACTCAGATAAGACTTGTTTGTACTAGTGAGAGGTGCCAAGCATGGCGCCCCTGCAAGTACTGACGCTGCATTGAATTTGGTTGGAATGGAAATGGATCGGTCCCAATTAGTCTGTGTGAGGAGGAGTGTTTAGCAATATATGATAAAGTTTTCTATTATACTATAAAGAAACCTAAGAAAGTTAAAACACAGAAGTATGTTAACTAAAGATTCTAAGCACCTAATGGTTTATCTCACCTGAGCCAAATTTTTGGCAGTTGTAAGGAATCCATAATTGAGTTGTGCATTGTGAGCTTCATCAAAAAGTGTATGAATATTTAGGATAGTACCAGCAGCTTCGAGTCCCACCTGAACTTCTCGCCACCGCCGAACCAATGCTCCAAACTCGCCAACGCTACCTTTCACACCATTCACTAACTGAGAAATGTGTTATCAAAGATTATTTACAAAACATATCAACAAGCACATCAAGAGTTCAGCATAATTTTTAGTTAAATTTGCCATTAAAGATTACAGAATAAAACTGTAGTACATTTTCTCTACTTTCAAAAAATAAAAGCCTCTTTCACTTTACCTCTTCTTCTATAGTGTTATGGAGGTTTGAAATATCTTCAAGAGCAGAACCAACCCGTTCATGGAGTTGTGTGGTATCATGCAGAGCCGTTGTCAGCTTGGAGTAACGTGATCCTAATGCTTGGAACACACCAACACGTGCCTCTTCTGCTCGCTTCACAAGCTCCTCCAATTGTCCTTCCACTCCAAGCTTGGCTGATTTATCTCTACCACCTCTACTTCCTCAAAGAGAGAATTGCATCATTGTGTAAATGGGAAAAATATTTTGAAACATTCCTATTTTTTAACACTTGTAATGAGTATGGAGAATTCTTAATTAAGACTTGTTTGCAGGCCATAAGCTCTTTCTCCCACAGCTTGTTTTCCTAGAACATAATCCACTAATTACTTTACATCCAGGTTTCCAATTATCGATGACTGTACATGGATTTATCTTAATTTACCTAAGGGCAACCATCTAATGACTTTTTCCAGTTGAATTTTGATTTGTAGTATTGTTTTGGCATTACAACTTCAGTGGGTAGGCAATTCCTTGGTTTTATTATACTATATTATGGCTGAAAAAAGCATCTCCTACTGTTTGTCCTATATTGTGGCTTGTTGAGTTTAAAGCTGATGCCCCCTTGTGCGACTTTTGCCTTTATCTACTGGCTTTCTAGATAAAGCAAGTCACACAAGACAACACTCTGCTTGTAACTCATTTAGATTGTGTGTACTTCTCCCTAAATAAAATGATCATTGTCATCTCCTACACTGGATCTTTTGAAGTGATTCAAATTAACAGCTCCCAATTTGATCAATACAGTATTTTGAAGGACTGAGTTCCGTCATGTTGCGTCTGGTTTATAATGTTTACCCGAGTTAGATTTTATATATTTTAGCTTGTACTGATGTCATCACACTGAAAGTCAAGCCATACTACACCCAAATTGTTTACGCATCAGATATGAATAATGAATTTTATCTGGGGTTCTAGCCATGAGAATGATCATGACATTGTATAGTCCAAGCATAGATGTGATGTAACAAATGTATTTCTGTATACCACATAAGCATACAACCATGACACAAACACACAACACTATGTGACATCACATGTAAGGGCTCAATAGCCCAATTAAGTTTTAATTATGTAGGTTTGGGACATAGAATAAGATTTTCATATATAAAAACACAATAAGATAAATATAAAAAATGCAAAGCACTGAAGCAAGCACAGTAACAAAGTTCTTACTGAAGTTAATTACATGTACAGTATAGTACAGTATTTTTAGGTCAAAATGTATAAGAATACATGACAGTATTAGATACTTACTAATTGATGCTACAACATCAGCTACAAGAGACATGTTTGTTGTTAATCCTTCTGACAAGCCTGTAAAGTTACATTCACATTAATTAGTAAAACACAAAGATGCAAACAATGATATATTTAAAGAATAGACAAAGCAATGATAAGATTTAGTGTAATATAGACATTTTAATTAAGCTACATTAAAATCTCAATGTGTGCAGTTGTTCTTTCATACTGTTAATTACTGTATTGTATAGGCTGGCGATGCTCAACTGTTGAAGGAGGATCTAATCAACTTCACGAAAGATTAGACTAAGCATTTTATTGAGGACCCTTGTGCTGTGCAAGTTTTGATCTTCATAAATTCAGACAGTAATGAACTATTAAAAAAATGAATATTAGTAGAAGACTTCAGTCACTGACCTTGCAGGACGACATAAGGGAAATATGATACTCAAATTATTTGTGTCCGTCCACTGGCACTCCAACACCCCTAGTCTCTAGGAGTCTTGTGCATACAGTACATCAAGAATGCCTCGAGCACTTCCAATATACTCCCATAGCATGTAAAAACATAAATGCTATGTAAACCAAAGCATTTAAAATATAAACTAAAACATTCAGTTACTGTATATCTTAATTACAGTGCCAGTAAATGTTTTCTCATTAGTTGCAGGAGGATGTACAAACCTTAAACTTGGCATGTGCCAAATCTCTGGTAGTAACCTGTATGCTATATTTCAGTTAATATCTCAATAAGTGGGACCCTGCATCACAGAGATCTGAGCAGTTGGTTCACAACTAAAAGGTCTGGGTTTGATTCCCGTGCGGGATGAAACATTTGGGCTCGTATAATTTCTCCTGGTGCTTTTCTTCAATTAGAAGTAAATAGGTACACAAGAGCTATGCAATTGTCGTAGGCTGCATCTTGGGGAAGGTCAGCTGTTGGCCTAGGGTGACCTTGATCAGCCAAACAGACTCCCTGTCCCCCAACAATGAGAAACAACTACAATGTGGCTGGCCACAAGTATCCTGGGAACCAAAGTGTCAGTATCCAGCCATCAAAATCAGGGACAATACACAAATCAATATTTTCAAGTCAATTGAAAATTCCCCCAATACATGTCGGCACATCATATGCAAACTTGCACATTACTATCAGATTTTCTAGGAACAAGCCACAGAACTTTTGAGAGGCTGATGCAGGTGACCGGACGGTAAGCTGCATATGTTCACCCACGAGGAAGTTAGTCCTGCACATACCAATTATGTTATTTAAGGAAAGGAGCACAAGTGTTGAAAGGATGGATGGATTAATATAATAATTCATTTTTCACAGGTGATATTCCTTTACAAGTGAACAATTTGACTATCTGGCCGAACACCAGATCCCGGAGCTGCCAGACACGTGCATTATTAGCAAGTTGTGTGTTCCGTCACCCAAGTGTTGAAACTGCGGTGACGTGAAACACTCATGTCAACCGAGCGTTTCACAAGATGATTTAGCCTAACGTAGTTTCCGATCAGCCTTCTTCCAACTCACCGGTAACTAACTTTACTAACATATCACAACCAAACCTAACAAAACCTCTCTTAGCATGTCGTCTAGAAATATTCGGCTAAACTGAAACAGGCAACATGGAAAAACTTTAAACTCGTTCTGCAAAGATTTAACATTACCTCCTAGTATTAAGCTTTAGTCATTTAAGTTTTTCATGCCCGAAACGCTTTGCGTAATAGTGGCTTTAGGCATTGTATGTACTAGCTCTATCTATAAATCAATCATTCTTTGTAATATCTCTTGAATGTATGTACCTTACCTAAATAAACATTTATTTATTTATTTATTTTATTTATTTATTTAACATTACCAGCAAAACAACACAACAAATTGCTACATATTGCTGAAACATTAAGTACAATCATTAGCAACACCCAGTGCACAATTAAAAGATTTTCTTTGCTACTGGAAATATATTAAAGCCTAGAATAACAGGACACATTATGAAAACAAAAATAGTTGACAATGAGTTTGTACCACATACTAAGACTGGTTTTAGCACACTTTATTTCCTAAAGGCTATTGCAGCTGCACCTTAACAGAGTTCAAAAGATACCACTGCACATTACAACACTGAGGAATAAGAATATTTCGTCACTATTCCTTTAAAAAAAAAGAATATATAACCAACTTGAACCACGTCAGTCGTCGTCTCCTGGGAGGACCACAGTCTTCCAGCCTCCATCACTACACTGACCCCCGGCGTCCTTCACGACACTCCTTGCCACACACACTAACCACAAGCACTCATATACCAGCTGCACAACACAATATAACAATATACACACAGCTGCGTGAGAGAGAGAGAGAGAGAGAGGGAGCCCGGCGCCACTCGCCTCCCAGGATCAGCTGCTCCAGCCCGCCAAAACAAACCCCCACAGTTCAGGGGCCGGCCGCCAGGGGTCAGGCCGGGGTCCCTCTGAAGGGTCCCTCTGAAGAGTCCCTCTGAAGGGTCCCTCTGAAGAGTCCCTCTGAACAGTCCCTCTGCAGAGTCCCTCTGAAGGGTCCCTCTGAAGGGTCCCTCTGAAGAGTCCCTCTGAAGGGTCCCTCTGAACAGTCCTTCTGCAGAGTCCCTCTGAAGGGTCCCTCTGAAGGGTCCCTCTGAAGAGTCCTTCTGAAGGGTCCCTCTGAAGGGTCCCTCTGAAGAGTCCCTCTGAAGGGTCCCTCTGAAGGGTACCTCTGAAGAGTCTCTCTGAAGGGTCCCTCTGAACAGTCCCTCTGAACAGTCCCTCTGAACAGTCCCTCTGAAGGGTCCCTCTGAAGGGTCCCTCTGAAGGGTCCCTCTGAAGAGTCCTTCTGAAGGGTCCCTCTGAAGAGTCCCTCTGAAGGGTCCCTCTGAAGGGTCCCTCTGAAGAGTCCTGAAGGGTCCCTCTGAAGGGTGGCTGTCGTCATCTCCTGAAGGGTGGCTGTCGTCGTCTCCTGAAGGGTGGCTGTCTTCGCCTCCTGAAGGGTGGGTGTCTTCGCCTCCTGAAGGGTGGCTGTCGTAGCCTTCTGAAGGGTGGCTGTCGTAGCCTCCTGAAGGGTGGGTGTCGTCGTCTCCTGAAGGGTGGGTGTCGTCGCCCCCTGAAGGGTGGCTGTCGTCGCCTCCTGAAGGGTGGCTGTCGTCGCCTCCTGAAAGGTGGCTGTCGTCGCCTCCTGAAGGGTGGCTGTCGTCGCCTCCTGAAGGGTGGCTGTCGTCGCCTCCTGAAGGGTGGCTGTCGTAGCCTTCTGAAGGGTGGCTGTCGTAGCCTTCTGAAGGGTGGGTGTCGTCGTCTCCTGAAGGGTGGCTGTCGTCGCCTCCTGAAGGGTGGCTGTCGTAGCCTTCTGAAGGGTGGCTGACGTAGCCTCCTGAAGGGTGGGTGTCGTCGTCTCCTGAAGGGTGGCTGTCGTCGCCCCCTGAAGGGTGGCTGTCTTCGCCTCCTGAAGGGTGGCTGTCGTCGCCTCCTGAAGTGGCTGCCATCCATCGCCTCCAAAAGACAGACATACGAATACAGAGAACTGCAGAAGGAGGACTGGCCCATATGAGGCTGCTCGTATTTATACCCGCCCAAAGTCATTCGTATATGTCTATCCTACGTTCAAAACAATCCAACGACCCTCACGCCTATCATATCACCGGGTAATTTGTCAATAAATCAACAACTGTTACTAAACCAGTATTTAGCCAGGTCTTTCCTGAATCAACACTTCTTTATTTTATTTTTATTACTCCGAGTTTAATTATGTGTTGATAATTAAACCACTACACCAACCAGGCATTGAACCAACCACTACAACTACTGCCATTGCTGCTAATAATACAAGTACTAACTTGTAAATACCAGTACTCCTACTGCAACTATCACTACTGATATTACTACTACAAATACAACTACTACAACCACCACCACCCCCATATATACTGGCACTACTACTGACACTGCTGCTTCAACTCTCCAGCTGCAATCCCTAGTTAATTGAATTCCATTAACTCCTATAGCCGACCCCCAAATATGAGTGTATCAAACACAAACACAATAAACATGTATATAAAAAAGTAATTCAAGCCATTTTTATGATTATAAACTGTAAATTCTATAAGGAACAGCAATATATATACTGTATATATAAAATATTCCACCTTTTGTACATGCTTCCCTTAACCCAATTAAGTTGTGTTCCATGTATATATAGTGATTGTAGCAACCTGCTCTCATCAATAAACGTTAAATACTCTTTAATCCAGCCACCAACCCCGTTGTTTATGAACGATAAACACTGCACACGACACACAACTGATTACGTATGTATTTTTCTCGAACAGTGATTCGTTCACGTCCTCTGCTCGAATCCCACCTCACTATAAATGCTTCATTCACGTACTGCAAATACCAATAATGGCCAACAGAACCTAACCTAAGTTAGGTTCTGTAGGATCCAACAGAACCTAACCTAAGTTAGGTTCTGTAGGATCCAACAGAATCTAACCTAAGTTAGGTTCTGTAGGACCCCACCTGCTTCCCTGCTTTTATTTTAATGCCAAGGTGGCAGTGTGGACTTGAGCAAGGCAGATATGTGGTCCATTCATCTGCTTTTTACTCGAATATCTTAGTTTTCGTGTGTTGTTATTGAGGATGTGAGTTTTCATTTCAATAGTGTAAAATACTGTGTGTTGCCACAGTTTTTGAATAAACATTTCTAGGCTTGTTATTTCTTGGTGCCTAGTGGTGCTAATAAGATTTTGCCTCTGCTTATTTTACCCATTCGTTCCCAAAGGCTGGAAGTCGGGATTTTGGGCTGGCACTATTGTGAATAATCTGCTAATTTCCAGTTCCGTATAACTCTCTTTGGGGGGTAGAAATAGCCTAAGCTACTATATCTCTTTGAGATGTATTTCTTCCTTATCTCAATAAACATACTTGAACTTGAATAACTCTCCTTATTAATGAATTGTTACATTTTGTCATCAATGTTTATACTCATTCAGCATACCTAGACATCAGGGTTTAAGATATTAATTTATTCCGTATAAAGTGGCCATGTGTTCAGGGCCTCGATGAAAGATTAAAATTTGCTTTAGTTATTAATAACTCATTACAGACGGACACAATTAGCAGCAGATTAAGGTATCGGCAAGGGGGGGGACGGATACATGCATCAACTTAGTGTCCCTGAGATACTAGCAGCTATCGGCCAAGTGCGTCCTGAAAACTCGTTTTTATTAGATACATTTTACATTTTTAGAATATGAGTAATGCTGTTGCTGCAGATTAGTGTGGGATAATACATTCGAATTAAATGTTTGCTTCCCCGCTCCACCTCAAAAAAATGGAGGTTGTACATGTTACCGGAAGAGTAAGTACTCTAATACAAGTGCAGGGGGAGACAGAGCTTCGGCGGACATCACCGAATGTGTGTAAATCAGCACCGCTCCTGTGCCAGGTAAGTCCACTACGGGCTCACCATAGCCAGTGCTACCTGGAACTTGTTCCGAGTAGCTGAATCTATAACAACAACAACAGAGCTTCGGCTTCACACGTGTGGGGTCCACGGTTCGAGTCTCCTACAGCCCAGGTGAAGGGGAAGGTAAGTACTCTAATTTAAAATAACCTCGAAAGAGGTGGCGGTGTATTTGTTTGAAGGATGACTTCCTCGAATGTTACACTCCATTTAACCGATTAGTCACGAATTATGCGAGTAAATTCCCTTTTATCCAGCGAAAATTTAATAAAAAAAAACTTTCGTTGCGAAAAGTGCAACGATTCAGTCTCTTTTCATTGACCCCTTACCTAGTGAAGGATACTATGGCTTGCGTGTCTCCACCTAGTGAAGGATACTATGGCTTGCGTGTCCCCACCCAGTGTAGGATACTATGGCTCGCGTGTCTCCACCCAGTGTAGGATACTATGGCTTGCGTGTCTCCACCCAGTGTAGGATACTATGGCTCGCGTGTCTCCACCCAGTGTAGGATACTATGGCTCGCGTGTCTCCACCCAGTGTAGGATACTATGGCTCGCGTGTCTCCACCCAGTGTAGGATACTATGGCTTGCGTGTCTCCACCCAGTGTAGGATACTATGGCTCGCGTGTCTCCACCCAGTGTAGGATACTATGGCTTGCGTGTCTCCACCCAGTGTAGGATACTATGGCTTGCGTGTCCCCACCCAGTGTAGGATACTATGGCTCGCGTGTCTCCACCCAGTGTAGGATACTATGGCTTGCGTGTCCCCACCCAGTGAAGGATACTATGGCTCGCGTGTCCCCACCCAGTGAAGGATACTATGGCTCGCGTGTCCCCACCCAGTGAAGGATACTATGGCTCGCGTGTCCCCACCCAGTGTAGGATACTACGGTCCAGTCTCCCTACCAATGTGTCCTAGGATAGCTGTGGTGGGCCCACCGCGCAGGCGCACCTCCAAGCCTCCACAGGTACCACTCGCTCATTTTTTTCCTCATAGTTTAGCATTAAAACTATCGATCATTTTACTCCTTCATATACCACTGTGGTATATATTTCCATAATGTGTTGACGGGTTACGAGCCGGACCAGGTTTAGGCGGACAAATTTGTGTATTTTAGTATAGATGGCAACTGGTGGGCTACTAGCCAAATGAACTTGAGTGACGTCACAGTTTACTGTAGCATGGCGTGGTGAGTGTGTGTGTGTGCGCGGCGCTCCTGGCAAGTGTGTGTGAAAACTGCGCTTTACCCAGTGTTACATGCTTTGAAATTGAAGTTAATGAGCCTTCTATGATGGAGGATAAGGACGAGATTATCCGCAAACTCACCACCGAGTGCGACTCGCTGAAAAAGGAGTTAGATAAGTCGATGCAAGAGCGCGATGTTTTGCTCTGCGAAGTCAATCGGCTCAAGTTTGAACTTGAGATGTCGGATTTGAAGCGACTGAAGGAAGAAGAGACATCTGAAGCTAGGTGAGTGAAGCATCACCTAGTTTACGCCTCTGGGCACCACCTGGCCCACCTGGAGACAGATGACAACACCTGGATGGGGAAATATGTACCAAAGTGTGGGCAGGTGAGGCGGCCTGGCCTGGCTGCTTGGGTTATCCTGGACCCCACAAGCCTGCAGGCTTACCCTGCCCACACCTGCACGTCCCACAAGCCTGCAGGCTTACCCTGCCCACACCTGCACGCCCACAAGCCTGCAGGCTTACCTTGCCCACACCTGCACGCCCACAAGCCTGCAGGCTTACCCTGCCCACACCTGCACGCCCCAAAAGCCTGCAGGCTTACCCTGCCCACACCTGCACGTCCCACAAGCCTGCAGGCTTACCCTGCCCACACCTGCACGTCCCACAAGCCTGCAGGCTTACCCTGCCCACACCTGCACGCCCACAAGCCTTAGGGCTCGGTTTGGATAATATTTACTGCACGAGTTGGGTAGTATGTGTTCCTAGGGCATTGTAAGGCTTGTAGGTATTCTTAGGCCAGACTGAGCAGGCCTAAAACACTTTTGGGTTAAATCGAGGTGTTTAATAGGTTTTTGAGGCAGTAAGGTAGATTAGTGTTTGCGTTTTAAAAATAAAGCAACGTTATTTTAACGTCTGTATTTATTTTTTTTTATTAATGCTATTTTATCTAGGAAATTAGTGCAGTTAGTGCTCAACTTTATTTTGTGCTGTTGATCCCAGTCTTCCAAGAATCTGTGATATCACAATCTGTGATATCACAGATATCACACAGACTGTGTGATATCCGTTCTTCGCCACTGGTGGTTTCAGTTGTGAATACTGTTATGCAGGAAGAACCGCACGTCTAATGGTTATTCAACAAGTTTAGTAGACTTGTAGATGTCACCACTGCTAGGCTTAGGCTCGGCTACAAGTACCTCTGGGAGGTTGTAACATCTGCTGATGTAGACTTGACTAAATGTAAACTGTCAACAGAACTACTCGTATACCTTGCGTCATTATACTGGAATGTGAGGAAAATCACAGAATTCAGAGTTAACACCATAAATGGAGTCCAAGAAATGTGTAAGTACTTCATTCATAATGATGTGCTGCCGCGGAATCTTGGGCAAGTAGCCAAGATTTGCTTACTGTAGGTAATGCATGCATGACTGTAAAGCTGCCGCCCAGTTGGGTGGGTGTGGAGCAAGATTAGCAACTGTGTGACTCACCATAGCTGTAAAGTGCCTTGTATAGTGACTGTTGTGAGCCTCTGTGTGTGAATCACCTGTGATATAAAAAGATTATCGTTGTGTAAATGATTATAAAATATATATATTATTATAATATATATGTACATGTACATGTAACGTTAATAATTGTTACTGGGCTCAAAAGATAGTTCATTTAGCTAGGCAAGTGACGATGTGGTTCAGTTCCTGAACCGATTATG
>WNGS01159612.1:1174040-1241540 GCA_020271785.1 Procambarus virginalis
GGAGATATAATCACGACATACACCATACTGAGAGCGCAGTAAAGCAACCATAGTAAACAGACGATGTAATCACGACATACACCATACTGAGAGACACAGACGAGATATAATTAAGACATACACCATAGTAAGAGACACAGACGAGATATAATCACGACATACACCATACTGAGAGAAACAGACGAGATATAATTAAGACATACACCATACTGAGAGGCACAGACGAGATATAATTAAGACATACACCATACTGAGAGACACAGACGAGATGTAATCACGACATACACCATACTGAGAGAACAGACGAGATATAATCAAGACATACACCATACTGAGAGACACAGACGAGATGTAATCACGACATACACCATACTGAGAGGCACAGACGAGATGTAATCACGACATACACCATACTGAGAGAAACAGACGAGATATAATTAAGACATACACCATAGTAAGAGACACAGACGAGATATAATCACGACATACACCATACTGAGAGGCACAGACGAGATGTAATCACGACATACACCATACTGAGAGAAACAGACGAGATAATTAAGACATACACCATAGTAAGAGACACAGACGAGATAAATCACGACATACACCATACTGAGAGACACAGACGAGATATGATCACGACATACACCATACTGATAGGTACAAAGTGAACAAATTAGCCTGCACCAAACAAGGACAAGCAGAGCGTGAGGTCGCTGGCAGGGAAAATTAATTATAATTATTAACATCTTTATTGACAAAAATTAATGACAATCATGCCTAATCTGCGGGAAGAGGACATATAAGGAGCCACAGGAACGTACAGAAGCTCCCCTTCAGTGTGAAAACACTCAACCCGTGCAGTGGATCACCTCAACCCGTCCTCTCACCCAATATCTCGTAATTTTGTTTACGGAAAAGCCCAATCCGTTATCAATGCGACGTATCTGTAAAGCATCAAGCGCCGGGAGGCCTGGTCGACGACCGGGCCGCGGGAACGCTAAGCCCCGAAAACACCTCAAGGTAACCGTAATGTTACCGTTTTCTATACACCGGCTACGATAGGTTAGATGGGTAGCTTGCGTTCGTACATTTCTGGTCAGGCAAAACATATTTTACGGCGTAGGGAAATCTAGAGAACATGCTGGGCAAGAGGTGGCCAGATAAACCCAAATTCAGAGTAAAGATGCGCTTGAGGCCAGTCCCTCCTCCCACTCAGGAATCGTGGCAAGGGGTCAGCTTCCCTTAACAAACCGGAAGTAACTATGTTAAGACACACTGATGCCATGCAGAGCACCAATCAGCCCGCCCTCCCATACCAGAGAAGCTCACCAACAAACTTATCACATAACAGTTAGTTAGTTTTAGTTCATTTATTATGCACCCCATACCCATCTTGTGGGCGGTAGTGGAAAGGGTTACAGAGGCACATAATGGGCTCAGGGACTGAACCCCACAATTCATTTAGCTAAGCAAGTTACAATCTTGATGAGCTAGTTACAAAATTCAATATCACATACAAATATCAAATTAGACAAAAAAAATAGGTACAATTGAGTACCCTACACTCCTACAGTGACTTGCTTATCCTACGGTGACTTACTGACCTTACAATAACTTGCTTATCCTACTGTACAATATCACAAACCTTCTCTTCTCTCCTGGGATCACAGGACAAAATTAAGAACAAAGAAGACGCGGATTTGCGAGGTTCCACTCCACCTGTTGGATCACCCAATCTAACTACAGTCCGTCTATTATCATCCTCTACTCGTTAGTTAGGCCTCTCTAAACTGTTAACAAGGTACTAACCCCCACTGTCTTGTTCATATCTGACAATGGAGGAGGCCCAAATTCCCCTATTCAGTCACAGATGTCAGCAAAAGGGGTCTGTCCCCCTCCCCCCCCTCTACCCAGTTCACAGCTGACATGAATAGGGACAGACAACCCCTGTCTTCATCACAGTTGACCAGGTGATGTTAAACATGGGAACACTGAGGGGCTATATATCCCTACACAGGCTCTCACTGTAATGCGAGTCACAAACCCCAATAACCTGACTGCTCAGCTCCTCTTTCGCTTTACTTGGCTAGTAAAAAGCCTGGTAATGTTTTTATTGAGTATTATATGGTTAGTCTCTCCTTCAGGAGCAAGCAGTACGAGCTTAAATCACTAGGATCTTTAACAATGTATATATAGTAGATAAAATCAAGCTGACAATGCTCCAAATAGCGTAACTCTACTACTGTAACTCCAAGCAGGTAAGCCCGTGTACACAGTTCTACTGTTGTTGTTGTTAAAGATTCGCTATCTGGAACAAGAGGTTCCAAGTAGCACGGGCTATGGTGAGCTAGTAGATTCTTCTACTGTAACTACAAGCAGGTAAGCCCGTGTACACAGAGTTCCCATTTTCTTTCATCTGGAATATTTTCCAGCTACGTTTCTTCCTCGCTAACTGCCCTATTTTCGCTTTTCTTGTTATCAATCAATATTCTCATCAGGACGAACAGCCCACAAGTGCGCTGTTCACCGGGCGCCAGTATTTACACCAAACTACTTACCTCAAGATTAATTATCGTATAATAGGAACAAGTCGGGTACGATACAGGGAACGAAAGTAAACAAACATTAGAAGGAGACACTGCGTTAATTATGTTATTCACCTTTCGTGCACTTTCATGTACTTTTGTGCCTTTTGGATTAAGCTTCCCCTCATAGATTCCTCTGTCTTTCTATCAACAGTCTAATGTAATGACTCCTCTCATGTCTACTTTTGAAATGTGTATATGGAGTCGGCTTTAAAATAATCTTCTGCACATTTAAATAACTCCGTAGGGTGACAGGATGAACAACCCAGCGGGTTTTCTTCCTATTGGGGAGTGTTGTACATGCTGCTATGGCGGTGTGTCCACTCACAGGATGAGTGGTGCTGCCCAGTACTGTCACTTTGGCGGTGTGTCCACTCACAGGATGAGTGGCGCTGCCCAATACTGTCACTATGGCGGTGTGTCCACTCACAGGATGAGTGGCGCTGCCCAATACTGTCACTATGGCGGTGTGTCCACTCACAGGATGAGTGGCGCTGCCCAATACTGTCACTATGGCGGTGATGCCACTCACAGGATGAATGGCGCTGCCCAATACTGTCACTATGGCAGTGTGTCCACTCACAGGATGAGTGGCGATGCCCAATAAACTCGCCCCTCGGGGCAAATTTAAAATTTGTATAACTCCATAAGGCACCAGGAGAAATGGTAGAATGTTGAAAAGTGACACTGCTTTCCAACGCTCTTCGTCTATATATATAATTATAGGCAAATTGATTATATTCAAGAGGCAATGTTATACACCCCTCCAAAGGTACCTGATCAACTGAGCAATGGTGCTGCCTACGTTGGGGCGAGCCTTCCGGGCACAAGCAATCTTAACCCGTGAGAAACACGCCAGCGGGGTTCCACGAGGCTCGGCCAAGGTAGCTACTAAACCCTTCTTCTAATTCATTACATTTTCCTACTGCTGTAATTGTAGGCCTATAATATAGGAAACATTTCTCACGCTTATACGAGTCAACTGTGTGTCTAACTTCAATTCACACAGCTAGACACAAAGCGTTTCAAGTATAATGAACCAATCATTGTATCACTTTCTGTGGTTGATTGTTCAATAAATCCCTTAATTATATGTTTAACACATCTCTAACCCTGTCCATGGAGAACAGAAGAAAATGTATATATGCTGGTTAGCATTGTAAATGTCTGGCCACGTCTGTGGTAGAAAATAATAATAAACTGTATTAAGCCTCATCCAGTGCTTGAAGGCAGCAGTCAAGGACGCCCCCCATGTGACTGGATCTTAACTAGGACTAACGAGAGCCGAGGCAGCGTCCATGAAGCCACCTATGAAATTTACTTGGAGCTTACATGGAGAGGGTTCACAAGGTCTACTCCCCTAAGCCCGGCTGGGGTATGGTTCGACTTCTTGTAACTTAGTACAACGGGTTTGGAGTAGCCTGCAAACCCACATTGAAGCCACCCATCAAACCAGGACCCACCTTGAGGTGCTTCCGGGGCTTAGCGTCCCCCGCGGCCCGGTCGTCGACCAGGCCTCGCCCAATGTTGCAGGGTCAACACGCTATCAATAACCCATGTCAGTCAATCTTGAACACGTCCCTACGACCACGCAGAAATTACAGCTTATTTACCAGCATGCAAGTGCAACCCACCTGAATAAACAAACACACACACATAAACATACACACACACACACACCCATCCATCAAATCACCCCGACCCGCCCACACAACCCCCCACCCACCCACACACCTGAACACACACACATACACACACACACACCACGTGATGCTCGAGTGAACATAGGGGTCTCAGGTACGACAGTATTGATTACCTAAGTTAATATACTTATCATTAAGCACAAACTACATGGCCGCTAAAAAATCTACGTGATTTTTTTTTCTATTAACATCGTTTCTGACAATTTGTTATTGTATTAATATTATTATTCATAATTATCATAATTAAACTTGGTATTAGTATGTAAATACTTGAGCTCATAGAGACGGTGTATACATAGTAGGAGCCGCCGTCTCTATGTTAGTACTGACAATTACAGGTCGTGGTGGTGGTGGTAGTGGATACTGATGGTGGTGGAACTGGTGGTGGTGGTAAACTAAGGGAGATCAATACTACCACCACCACCGTTGACGTCCTGCTGGGTATATGGCCTATACTACGTTATGCTTACTCTCCCCCCCCCCTCTCTCTCTCTCTCTCTCTCTTCCTCTCCCTTTTTATCCTGTCCCTATTCCCCTCCCCCTCTATGTTGCCTCTGCCGTTGCTCCGCCCTGACCTATGGGTTAACCCCAGCCTTAAGCACCATAGATCACACGCCACACACAGGTCTCCGCTACCGTACGCTGCCACAACACCGGATTAACAAACTTCGGTACAAGAATTATACCGGAAAATATCACCACAGGACGCTTACACTGACAAACAAAAATACTTGAAATCTTTGTTTGGAACCTCAGCCCTACAGTGCCTGTTGGGAACCCTTCTTGAGCGCCGATAATGTCGCCTAGTTGTTCTTTCTGTACTTCAGAAGTACAACATGTCCACTCACAAGATGAGTGGCGCTGCCCAATAAACTCGCCCCTCGGGGCAAAAAAATTAAAAAAAAAAGTACAACAATAATTAAATTTTCTCCACAAACTGCTAAATATACTAATTTATTTACGTTATGTTAAAGGTATTGCTGTTGGACCCATTAGACTTCAACAATCAAGAAAAAAAAAAGACCTATAGTTACATCTAGCAATGATCTCTTATTCTGTAGGTGGAACTACAGTCGATCAGGTATTGGTTGGCGGAATGTCCATTTGATCGTCCTCAATACTTACAGTCTTCAGTTGCCGCGTGGCGTGGTGGAGGTGGGGTCCCTCCATTCTTTCAAGCCCGGGTTGGACATGTATATGAGTGGGATTGGGTGGTTATAAATAGGAGCTGCCTCGTATAGGCTAATAGGCCTTCTGCAATTGCCTTTGTTCTTATGTTCTTCTGTAGCGATGATCCCAATCGCCAAGCATATGGACAGCCTGTGAACAAATCCACAAGGGCCGTGACGAGGATTCGAACCTACGTCCGACAGCATCCCAGACGCTGCCTTATTTGTTCATTTGATGCATCACGCTATTGTAATTTGTGTGTATATGGACAGCCTATGTTGACCAACCACACACTAGAAGGTGAAGGGACTTGACGTGACATTCTCAAGTCACAATCGACTTGAGAATACATAAGAACATAAGAACAAAGGCAACTGCAGAAGGCCTATTGGCCCATACGAGGCAGCTCCTATTTATAACCACCCAATCCCACTCATATACATGTCCAACCCGCGCTTGAAACAATCGAGGGACCCCACCTCCACAATGTTACGCGGCAATTGGTTCCACAAATCAACAACCCTATTACTGAACCAGTATTTACCCAAGTCTTTCCTAAATCTAAACTTATCCAATTTATACCCATTGTTTCGCGTTCTGTCCTGTGTTTGATACTTTCAATACCCTATTAATATCCCCTTTGTTATGTCCATTCACCCACTTGTAAACCTCTATCATGTCAACCCCTAACTCTTCGCCTTTCCAGTGAATGCAATTAAGCTTTGTTAATCTTTCTTCGTATGAAAGATTTCTAATTTGGGGAATTAACTTAGTCATCCTACGCTGGACACGTTCAAGTGAATTTATATCCATTCTATAATATGGCGACCAAAACTGAACTGCATAATCTAAATGGGGCCTAACCAGAGCAAGATATAGCTTGAGAACCACACCAGGTGTCTTGTTACTTACGCTGCGATTAATAAATCCGAGTGTCCTATTTGCCTTATTACGAACATTTATGCATTGATCCTTTTGTTTTAATTCTTACTAATTATAACTCCCAGATCCCTTTCGCAATCCGACTTCGCAATCTCAACACCATCTAGCTCGTATCTTGTAACTCTATCATCATTACCTAGCCTCAGAACTTTACATTTATCAGCATTAAACTGCATCTGCCAGTCCTTTGACCATTTCAAAACCCTATCTAGATCAACTTGAAGTGATAGTGAGTCCTCCTCCGAATTAATTTCCCTACCGATTTTCGTATCATCGGCAAATTTGCAAATGTTGCTACTCAAACCTGAATCTAAATCATTTATATATATTATAACAACAGAGGTCCCAAGACAGAACCTTGAGGCACTCCACTTACAACATTTTCCCACTCTGACTTGACTCCATTTATACTAACTCTCTGTTTCCTTTGGTATAGCCATGCACTAATCCAGCTTAATATCCAAATGGTCCAGTACGGACCGAAACGTCGTCATCTCTTCACCTTCTAGTGTGTGGTCTGGTCAACATACTTTAGCCACGTTATTGCGACTCATCGCCTGCACATGGACAGCCTATTCGCGGTCTGTGTTATTCTTCATCCTCTAGTGATGTCGGTACTGCAGGTGGGCGGACTGTATCAGTTGACAATGAAATTTAAAGAAGTTGACCAGACCACACACTAGAAGGTAAAGGGACGACGACGTTTCGGTCCGTCCTGGACCATTCACAATCGACTTGAGAATGGTCCAGGACGGACCGAAACGTCGTCGTCCCTTCACCTTCTAGTGTGTGGTCTGGTCAACTTACTTTAGCCACGTTATTGTGACTCATCGCCTGCAAATTGAAATAAGTCTATTGAGGTAAAATAAACACAAAGGGATGAGGTAGGGAAAGCTGTTCTCACCCCGTTACTGTACCAGTTAGCTGGTGGAGGTGTTAAGAGAGCGATGTGTCCCCGCAACAATCGCCAGCTTTGTTAACACTTAATTGACTGGCGACTGGCAGCTGCCGCGATATACAGTCATTAAGCGTTCCATTTCTCGCGCATTTACATTTCCGGAAATCCCTACATGGCATCTTATCTTGAGATGATTTCCCAACCACTTGGGCTGGACGGTAGAGCGACGGTCTCGCTTCATGCAGGTCGGCGTTCAATCCCCGACCGTCCAAGTGGTTGGGGCACCATTCCTTCCCCCGTCCCATCCCAAATCCTTATCCTGACCCCTTCCCAGTGCTATATAGTCGTAATGGCTGGGCGCTTTCCCTTGATAATTCCTTCCTTCCTTCATTGAGATGATTTTGGGGCTTAGCGTCTCCTGACGCTAAGGGCGCCTGACAGCTGAGTGGACAGCGCTTCGGATTTGTAGTCCTGACGTTCCGGGTTCGATCCCCGGTGAAGGCGGAGACAAATGCGCAAAATGTTTCTTTCACCCTGATGCCCCTGTTACCTAGCCAGCTAGGGAGTTACATAGCTGCTACGGGCTGCTTCCTGGGAAGGGGGGGGGGCGGGTGTAACAAAAAGGAGGTCTGGTCGAGGACCGGGCCGCGAGGACGCTAAGCCCCGGAAGCACCTCAAGGTAACCTCAAGGTAGGTTGTAATTGAACTATTCTGACGTTCGAATTCTTTATCGCGTCTGGCACAGTTAGAACATAAAAACAAAGGTAACTGCAAACGGCCTATTGGCCCATACGAGGCAGCTCCTATTTATAACTACCCAATCCCACTCATATACATGTCCAACCCGCGCTTGAAACAATCAAGGGAGCCCAAAGAGGGTCCCTTGATTGTTGTGGAAGGAGTTGTGTTGGCTAATTTAGTTGTGGAAGGAAATGGCTAATTAGGTTTAGAGTCTTATGATCTGTTTTGGAGTCAAGTGTTAATGAACGCAATAGTAGCATCACTTATATTCGTACTCAAAGGCTAGTTTGATATGGAGCATTTCGGTCTGCAAATTGAGGGCATTGTTAGTCACCGTTTATGGTGTGGAACAGGTGAATGCGCAGCTGCTGCAGGTGTGGAACAGGTGAACGTGCAGCTGCTGCAGGTGTGGCTCCTTGATCTGGAGCCACACCTGGATGGTGTAGTAGGTAATTGTGTTGAGTATATTCTAGGTCACCGAGGCTGGTAGGTTAGTAAATACCGGTTAACCCCTCCGTGTTAAACCATGCACTCCGGGCCGTACAGTAAATAACAAAGTGCTAACTTTCCTCACCCTCAGAGGTGACTCCATCAAAAAAGTTAGAGTTCTATGAGCTCAGGCGCCCTGGACTATTTGGAGTCAAGTGGTGGTGGGGTTAAAGTTGTGATTGGCGTATAGTGAACTGTGTAGTGTGGTGTAGTGTGGTGTGGTGTAGTGTTGGGGTGGTGTAGTGTTGGGGTGTGGTATGAAGGCGTTTCATGCAGGCGATGAGTCACAATAACGTGGCTGAAGTATGTTGACCAGACCACACACTAGAAAGTGAAGGGACGACGACGTTTCGGTCCGTTCTGGACCATTCTCAAGTCGATTGTGAGAATGAGAATCGACTTGAGAATGGTCCAGGATGGACTGAAACGTCGTCATCGTCCCTTCATAAAGCGTTTCATGGTAATATGGATGTATAAACGAATTTGATGTACCTTAACCTTGATATATTGCAAACATTAACATTTTGATAACTGAAATTATCTTAAAAGAAATATTATATTACCGACACCATACATATCCTACTAATTTGACAGAGTATGAATACCGTATATGCAAAGAAACTAAAATGTTGCAATATCTTCCAACTGGTGATACATTAAGTGTATGGGGAAGAAGTATGGATTTGGGAATGATTATTTAAAACGGAGCAAAGGCTTAACGTACACGGAGTTAAGTACGAGTGCTAAACCGTTTAAGTAATGCGGCGCCCCCAGGGCTCTGCTGTGGAACCACTGTTGTTTGTCATGTACACACGCTATTTAAAAATAGAATTGAGCAGCAACACTCACAAATTTGCTAATTCTAAAATAGCCCAGGAAATATATATTCAACTGAAAACCTCATAATCGCTACAAACCTATATAGATAAGATTTTTAATACGGAAAATGGTCAATAAGTACAGTTTAATGTTGATAAATGTAAGAATCTGAACCTAGTTAATGATAAAGGAGTTAGGAAATATCTGCAGGACAATGCTGAAATCTGTTCAATAAACCCTTGAACTATATGTTTAATAAATTGATCTCCCAGAAGTACAGGTACGGACTGTAGTTAGAACCAAGTGCTCTTGTCCCAACCCTAATCCGGGGCCGAGTGATTTTAATGTAGATGATTGATGGAGATTAAGCCACCCAAGAGGTGGCATGGGCACGAATAGTCCGTAAAACGCCCATTTTAGTGTAGGGGCTCCCCCGGTATTTATTGGTCCCAGGTAGGCACGGGACAGAGAGGAGTGAAGCCCTGAAGATAACTGGTCGCACATTTTTGCGGTCGAGTCGCTACAACAATCTGAGCGAGTTTTATAGTTCCCAATAATTCAGGTGTTTGAAAGGATTCGTGTAGTAAATGTGTTCCACATATTCTTCAGGTCATTAATTTCATCGGCTTTAAATACGGCAGTAAATGTGCAGCAACTATTCCAATCACGGCTATAGTGTGGGAGCTGACAGCGAGGGCTGGCCAATGAGGGCTGGCGGTGAGGAGTGACCATAGGGGACTGGCCATGAGGACTGGCCGTGAAGACTGGACGTAGGGACTGGCCGTGAAGACTGATCCCTGGGACAGTTGGGTCGTTGACGGATGACCGCAGGGACTTTTTGCGTGGGCTTTCCGAAGGGGCTGGCCGTGGTAGGAGATATAGGTGATGCTGAGGTTGGTAAGCTCATCAATAAATGACAAACGACACAAGAGCAGCTGTAGCGCAACACTAATTAATCACAAGTACCGCTGTTCATGTTTTATTTGTACCATCAAAATGTACCAATTACCAATCTCAAAATCCTCAAATAATTAGGCGTTTTATTGAATGTTCACATCCCTAATGTTTAATCACCAGCAGCGCAATATTCACATTCCCTAATGTTTAATCACTTGTAACTCTGAACAATAACTTCCTTGAAAGCCAAACCTATATTTTAGTATGAAAACAAAAGTTCTTATTCAATCCCATTAACCTACAAACCCTGGAGGAACATCCATGGAGCCAACCTCCTGGTGTGAGTCAGAGTTGGTGTGGTGGCGTCGCGTCATCCTCCAACACCTGCCACAGTTAATGGCCAATGTAGCCTACACCTGTGACCAGCTAGGTAGAGGAATTATACACGTGAAGGCAGCTACACATGTCCTTAACACCTGCAACACAAATAACAAGGCAAGTTTTCGTCCCGTATGAAGTATATAAACGTCACTGCCAAAGTTGTGTGCTGTCTGGGGGTCCTTAATAGTGCCTAATTTGCTTTTCCGGGCGACGCCAGATACAAATACAAGAGCCACGGCGTACAAGTCGGGAGAGGAGGGGGGGGGGGAATTAAGAGATAAGCAGGGTGTACGATGAAAAAACATTGAAAAAACACAACAGATGAATAAATAGTTCACGAAAAAATATATTGGATATCTGCTAGAAATGGAGAGTGACCAAATTCTAACTGTATAGAAGTAGAGAGCAGTCTAATCTTCAGAGATCCACAAATCTTCACTCTGCCAACAAATATACAAAATGTCGCTGGAACAACAGTGGAAGCTTACAAGAGAGAACTGGTAAAATTTATGTTTGAGTTACCATACTCAGCCTGGCTTTGATGGTCATGTGGACCTTCGGGCTACGGAGGAAAAGCAGCCTTACAGACCAGTCAGGCTGCGGGGGTAGATGAACTTTCGAAATCTTGACAGGTAAAAGAAGAGATCAGAAAACACTCCATTCTTCACTGGCTCTGGCTTACTCCGCCAGCTGAAAAAGGTGATGAAGTAGCATCAGAGGTCAACGGTTGTTCAACACCCTCCCAGCAAGCATAAGAAATATTGCCGGAACAACCGTGGACATCTTCAAGAGGAAACTAGATTTATTCCTCCAAGGAGTGCCGGACCAGCCGGGCTGTGGTGGGTATGTGGGCCTGCGGGCCGCTCCAAGCAACAGCCTGGTGGACCAAACTCTCACAAGTCAAGCCTGGCCTCGGGCCGGGCTTGGGGAGTAGAAGAACTCCCAGAACCCCATCAACCAGGTATCAACCAGTAACTCTGCCGTGCTGACAAACGGGATGGGAATTTTACAAGAAAGAGCCTGCCTAATTAATAATAAGAGCTACGATTAATTAGCCTACAGTCGCTGCTGCTATTTACAGAACCACGTAATTATTCAAATGTTCCATAACATTCTATTACCTCAACTTTACCCTAGGTTTCATGGCAATATTTATCGCTGTTGAATTTACTTGCATTAAGTAATTCCTTTTTGAGTATCTAATTTCTTAAGTATTTAAGGTTGAAGGCGTCTGTTAGGTTTCCAAAGTTTACGCTTCAGCCAAACACAAAACAAAAATAGATCCTTGCATATTTCAACATAAGTCTCATTACTTCATTATGGTAGCCCGCCAGGCCACTAGTTTTGTCACCCTTCTATACCTTGAGGTTACCTTGAGGTGTTTTCGGGGCTTAGCGTCCCCGCGGCCCGGTCATCGACCAGGCCTCCTCGTTGCTGGACTGGTCAGCCAGGCTGTTGGACGCGGCTGCTCGCAGCCTGACATATGAATCACAGCCTGGTTTATCAGGTATCCTTTAGAGGTGCTTATCGAGTTCTCTCTCTTGAACACTGTGCGGGGTTCGGCCAGTTATGCCCCTTATGTTTAGTGGAAGCGTGTTGAACAGTCTCGGGCCTCTGATGTTGATAGAGTTCTCTCTCAGAGTACCTGTTGCACCCTTCTTCAGCGGGGGTATTCTGTACATCCTGCCATGCCTTCTGGTATGGCATATATTCTATTGATCTCTTCTCTGTCTTTTATTGTAATTAGGCCTAGATCAAAACTGCGCAGTGCATTCAAATTAAGATCAAAGTCTATATGGGGGAGAAGAAAGAGGAACCGGAAGAGGGAGAGAGAGCGGCCAGAAAGAGCCCCCATGAGTGCGGGACAACATGGGAAGGAGGGGGGTTGAGATGGGTATCCTATTACACACACACACACACACACACACACACACACACACACACACACACACACACACACACACACACACACACACACACACACACAGAGGGAGAGGTGGCAGCAAACCAGGTGACCTTGGATAGGTTCGAAATTACAAGAGATGAGGTCAAAAAGCACCTATTGGAGCTGGATGTGAGAAAAGCTGTTGGGCCGGATGGAATCTCGCCATGGGTATTGAAAGAGTGTGCAGGAGCACTTTGCTTACCACTCTCCATAGTGTATAGTAAGTCACTGGAAACGGGGGACCTACCAGAAATATGGAAGACTGCTAATGTAGTACCAATATACAAAAAGGGTGACAGACAAGAGGCACTGAACTACAGGCCAGTGTCCTTAACTTGTATACCATGCAAGGTGATGGAGAAGATTGTGAGAAAAAACCTAGTAACACATCTGGAGAGAAGAGACTTCGTGACAACCCATCAACATGGGTTCAGGGAGGGTAAATCTTGCCTTACAGGCTTGATAGAATTCTACGATCAGGTGACAAGAATTAAGCAAGAAAGAGAAGGGTGGGCGGACTGCATTTTTTTGGACTGTCGGAAAGCCTTTGACACAGTACCCCATAAAAGGTTGATGCATAAGCTGGAGAAACAGGCAGGAGTAACAGGTAGGGCGCTCCAGTGGATTACCTAAGCAATAGGAAGCAGAGAGTTACAGTGAGGGGTGAGACCTCAGACTGGCGTGAAGTCACCAGTGGAGTCCCACAGGGCTCTGTACTTGGACCTATCCTGTTTCTGATATACGTAAATGATCTCCCAGAGGGTATAGACTCATTCCTCTCAATGTTTGCTGACGACGCCAAAATTATGAGAAGGATTAAGACAGAGGAGGACAGCTTGAGACTTCAAGAAGACCTGGACAAGCTGCAGGAATGGTCGAACAAATGGCTGTTAGAGTTTAACCCAAGCAAATGTAATGTAATGAAGATAGGGGTAGGAAGCAGGAGACCAGATACAAGGTATCATTTGGGAGATGAAATACTTCAAGAGTCAGAGAGAGAGAAAGACCTGGGGGTTGATATCACGCCAGACCTGTCCCCTGAAGCTCATATCAAGAGGATAACATCAGCAGCATATGCCAGGTTGGCTAACATAAGAACGGCCTTTAGAAACTTGTGTAAGGAATCTTTCAGAACATTATATACCACATATGTCAGACCAATCCTGGAGTATGCGGCTCCAGCATGGAGTCCCTATCTAGTCAAGCATAAGACTAAACTGGAAAAGGTTCAAAGGTTTGCCACCAGACTAGTACCCGAGCTGAGAGGTATGAGCTACGAGGAGCGACTGCAGGAATTAAACCTCACTTCGTTGGAAGACAGAAGAGTTAGGGGGGACATGATCACCACATTCAAGATTCTCAGGGGAATCGACAGGGTTGATAAAGACAGGCTGTTTAACACAAGGGGCACACGCACTAGGGGACACAGGTGAAAACTGAGTGCCCAAATGAGCCACAGAGATATTAGAAAGAACTTTTTTAGTGTCAGAGTGGTTGACAAATGGAATGCATTAGGAAGCGATGTGGTGGAGGCTGACTCCATACACAGTTTCAAGTGTAGATATGATAGAGCCCATTAGGCTCAGGAAACTGTACACCTGTTGATTGACGGTTGAGAGGCGGGACCAAAGAGCCAGAGCTCAACCCCCGCAAGCACAACTAGGTGAGTACACACACACGGAGAGCAGAAGTCAGCAACTTCAAGGCCATTACTACAGTCAGCGCAAGAGGCTCCTAACATGGGGCAAGATCTCAAGAATGAGTAACGGTGGTGAGGTTAGACGCTGAACCTACCACATAATACCACCGAAAAAAAAGAGACAAAAGCAAAAAACTATATATACAGTACGTATATTATATAATATAATACTGTGGTTACCTTACCACAAGGTGACTAGGAACAATTGATGATGAGAGCGCTATAAAGTAGGTATGATAAAAGTACCATGAGGAAGTGAGGGAGTGGGCGTCACCTGTTCACCTTCCTCACTAGGCTAAATCACCGCCCGCACACACCTCCGCTGCTACTCGCTCGTTACAAGTGGTCCTAGCCTACCTCCATGATACCTGGATGATACCTGGTTGATGGGGTTCTGGGGGTTCTTCTACTCCCCAAGCCCGGCCCGAGGCCAGGCTTGACTTGTGAGAGTTTAATCCACTAGGCTATTGCTTGGAGGGGCCTTCATTACACCATGTACATTACTGACGCCAATATTACCCTATACTAACACCTCCATTTTCAAGCAAATGAAAAATTACATTCGTTGAAAATCCACAGAAAACATTAACCGACGATCCTTTAGTCACAGTGATTTACACAGCGTTTGAAATTATTCAATTTGCTCTCTGGATTATTCTATAAACAAGATTAAAATACCACACACATATGCAACACAATACAGCTTTGGAAGGGCTATATCCGAGTAAATAAAATTTAATCATTTAAAGGCGCGGGAAGCAACATATGTAATAAAATCCAGAGCCACAGTCAAGCCAGCGAGAGCGCGCACTCACACACAGTTCCAAACCCCAGTCATGTCCCTCCCATCCTCCCACCAAGTACACAAGGCATTACGAACACCTTCTGGTCCCAAAATATCTTCAAGACGAAATTACAGTAAGTAAATAATCGACTTGAGAATGGTCCAGGACGGACCGAAACGTCGTCGTCCCTTCACTTTCTAGTGTGGTTTGGTCAACATATTTCAGCCACGTTATTGCGACTCCTCTTCTACAATAAGTAAATATTAATATTGTGCTGTAAATAAAATATCAAAGCGATTGTGCTGCATTTACCGTTCCTTTAGGTACGACGTATCGTTAACGCTGGAAGGTTTATAATATATCACAAGGGGTGTGAGTGACCGCAGATTGTGCCCAAAAGGTACAGAGGCAAGCAGCTTATAGACAGTGTGGAGCCAAGCTGGGTGCTCCCGCTGTGCAGATGGCAGTGACATACGCCACAAACCCCCGACCCCCCCCCCCTGCCAGGAAGTCCATGCACCACCAGGAAGACATTGGAATAAACCCCATCCCCAACCTTGATTATCTTTTACATCTGCAAAAGTTTAAGTAATTGTATATTTTATGCAATTAGGGTCTAACCAGGCTATATTAGCCACATCATTTTAAGTGCAGAATTTTGATGTTTTATGTATGAATTGCTGTTTTTAAGCTATACTTTTTCTGTTTGTTTACAAATGCAGCCCCTCAAAATAATAAAATTGATTCGCAGACATGAGAAAACATTTAAATACGTTCTTAAACAAGTTTAGCATGAGGTCACCGAAAGTACGAGTACCCTGAAGTCGCCGCTTGCTGGACTATCCTAGTGACAGGCACCTCTTACTATCCTCGTGACAGGCATGTCATACTATCCTAGTGACAGGCACCTCTTACTATCCTAGTGACAGGCATGTCATACTCTCCTAGTGACAGGCACCTCTTACTATCCTCGTGACAGGCTCGTCTTACTATCTTCGTGTACCTATGAGTCGACACTTCCCGACTGCATCACACCGCACACTTTTTTCCTACTCCATCTACCTCCCATAATTGCTCGTATAATGTTTCCGCAATGCAAAGTTAACTTTTTTTAATAACCCGGTTACCACCCTTCTGCCTCTACGATTAGCCTCTCTACGATAACTAATTACAATTAGTCATTTCTGACCGGAATATAGTTAATGCTATTTTGCGCGTTATCCTTACTATGCAAAATATCAACCTTATCATTGTGTCACTGATAACATCAGAAGTGACCATGTTATCACACTACATAGTAAGCCTATTCGAATTTTACGAACAAATTTGTAACCATTCATTATATAAATATTAGAATCGTTGAACTGATTACAATTTGTTGCTCAGTCTATCACAAAAGCGAGTTCCACTTTTTCCGATTTTTTTAATATGTATCCTAAACAGAAATTAACATGCTGTATATTTCATACTGTACATTTGCATACTTTAATAAATGTAAAGTATGCAACTATTGGATAATACATGTGGTATTTGTTTGGTAGTTGAATTTTGAGTTAACGAGATGTCGTTGACTTTGCCAAATTCATATCTGCCACAAGTCTTGTGGCAGGTATGATTAACCACATAGGCTAATCCACGGGGATTAGCCTATGTGGAGATTTAGTTTCTACCCTTGTAGCCTGAACTTGGGCCAGCCTTGCCTTGACTAGCCTGTGAGGCTGTTTCTAATGGTAGTCTGCAGGTCGAATCAAGACGTTGATTAGACGTTGATATGCAAGTCTCGTCCTAATCACACACTCAAGACCTTGACAAAGCACTCCTGCTTGATACCTGCTCGATGGGGTTCTGGGAATTCTTCTACTCCCCAAGCCCGGCCCGAGGCCAGGCTCGACTTGTGACCACTGTACAGTATCTCATAATCAAATATGTCTATCGTGGATTTATATGTTCTCTAGAGGTTCCTCTTGGTTACCAAGGCTAGTTTTATGATCTGTGTCATCCATTAGTTCCCTTTCTTGCAGACTTCATTAGAGAGTGAATTCCATAGACTGGGCCCCCCCCATTTGCATGGAGTGTTTGCACAGATTCAGTCTGACTAGGAATGTCATATTTATTTCTGGTGTGGTGCTCATGGATTTTATTACTGTACATCTATCATGAAAGTTTTCAGATCAGGACTAGCATTTAGGAACAATGTTTTGTACATGTAAATTGCAAGTGTGTATAGTGTATGTTTTGCATTTTTAGGAATTTAATCAGAGGGGCTGTGTACCTTTTACTGAAATTTCACCATTATGGAATCAGAGGCCTTGCTCTGAACTACATTTGATTCTATTTTTGTGACAGACACCAATATGTAGACATCAATGACAACTTTCCCCACTCTACCATTAACAGGAGTGCCACAGGGCAGCATCTTATGACCAGTCCTATTTTATATATTCATCAATAATTTGCCAAATATTTCTAACATTCTTAAATCTATATTATTTGCGGATGATACTACCGTCATCACACTAAATAATACTGTAAATAATGAATTAAAAAAGTCCACTCATGGATGTCGACCAACTCACACTAAACATAGAAAACACTCAAAAGAGTGCGAAAGAATTTGTGTAAATTCCTTACAAAAATTTCACAAATACACAAGTGTGGGTTTTAATCGAACATTATTAGTATTATTAGATACCATTAATTAATAATAATACTGTAATAATAAATATTATTATTATTAAATATTATTCATATTATAATTATATTATAATAATTAATATTATTATTACAACACGTTTAGGTACATCTACATTTGAGCAACTATCCTAGATTATACGAAGGGGAGTATACAGTGTGTGTCAAGAACTGCCAGATACAGCGATGTTACTAGGTAGTCTACTCTACAGGGTACCCGACTTTCTTCAGCATAAATTCTTTTTTTTTTTTAATTTTTAAATTTTGCCCCGAGGGGCGAGTTTATTGGGCAGCGCCACTCATCTTGTGAGTGGACACACCGCCATAGCAGCATGTACAACACTCCCCAATAGGAAGAAAACCCGCTGGGTTGTTCATCCTGTCACTTGTACCCAGACACAGCTGGGACTTGCTTAACTGTTTCAAGTTCTTTCTTATGCACCCAATACTCGTCCCGTGGAAAGTGTTAGAGGCACATAATCGGTTCAGGAACTGAACCACATCGTCACTTGCCTAGCTAAATGAACTATCTTTTGAGGCCAGTAACAATTATTAACGTTACATGTACATGTACATATATATATAATAATATATATATTTTATAATCATTTACACAACGATAATCTTTTTATATCACAGGTGATTCAACAAGAGGCTCACAACAGTCACTATACAAGGCACTTTACAGCTATGGTGAGTCACACAGTTGCTAATCTTGCTCCACACCCACCCAACTGGGCGGCAGCTTTACAGTCATGCATGCATTACCTACAGTAAGCAAATCTTGGATACTTTGCCAAGATTCCCGGCAGCACATCATTATGAATGAAGTACTTACACATTTCTTGGACTCCATTTATGGTGTTAACTCTGAATTCTGTGATTTTCTCACAGTCCAGTATATAATGACGCAAGGTATACGAGTAGTTCTGTTGACAGTTTACATTTAGTCAAGTCTACATCAGCAGATGTTACAACCTCCCAGAGGTACTTGTAGCCGAGCCTAAGCCTAGCAGTGGTGACATCTACAAGTCTACTAAACTTGTTGAATAACCATTAGACGTGCGGTTCTTCCTGCATAATAGTATTCACAATTGAAACCACCAGTGGCGAAGAACGGATATCACACAGTCTGTGTGATATCTGTGATATCACAGATTGTGATATCACAGATTCTTGGAAGACTGGGATCAACAGCACAAAATAAAGTTGACCACTAACTGCACTAATTTCCTAGATAAAATAGCATTAATAAATAAATAAATAAATAAATACAGATGTAAAAATAACGTTGCTTTATTTTTAAAACGCAAACACTAATCTACCTTACTGCCTCAAAACCTATTAAACACCTCGATTCAACTCAAAAGTGTTTTAGGCCTGCTCAGTCTGGCCTAAGAATACCTTACAAGCCTTGCAATACCCTAGGAACACATACTACGCAACTCGTGCAGTAAACATTATCCAAACCGAGCCTGCAGGTGTGGGCAGGGTAAGCCTGCAGGCTTGTGGGCGTGCAGGTGTGGGCAGGGTAAGCCTGCAGGCTTGTGGGGCGTGCAGGTGTGGGCAGGGTAAGCCTGCAGGCTTGTGGGGCGTGCAGGTGTGGGCAAGGTAAGCCTGCAGGCTTGTGGGACGTGCAGGTGTGGGCAGGGTAAGCCTGCAGGCTTGTGGGACATGCAGGTGTGGGCAGGGTAAGCCTGCAGGCTTGTGGGGGCCAGGATAACCCAAGCAGCCAGGCCAGGCCGCCTCACCTGCCCACACTTTGGTACATATTTCCCCATCCAGGTGTTGTCATCTGTCTCCAGGTGGGCCAGGTGGTGCCCAGAGGCGTAAACTAGGTGATGCTTCACTCACCTAGCTTCAGATGTCTCTTCTTCCTTCAGTCGCTTCAAATCCGACATCTCAAGTTCAAACTTGAGCCGATTGACTTCGCAGAGCAAAACATCGCGCTCTTGCATCGACTTATCTAACTCCTTTTTCAGCGAGTCGCACTCGGTGGTGAGTTTGCGGATAATCTCGTCCTTATCCTCCATCATAGACGGCTCATTAACTTCAATTTCAAAGCATGTAACACTGGGTAAAGCGCAGTTTTCACACACACTTGCCAGGAGCGCCGCGCACACACACACACTCACCACGCCATGCTACAGTAAACTGTGACGTCACTCAAGTTCATTTGGCTAGTAGCCCACCAGTTGCCATCTATACTAAAATACACAAATTTATCCGCCTAAACCTGTTCCGGCTCGTAACCCGTCAACACATTATGGAAATATATACCACAGTGGTATATGAAGGAGTAAAATGATCGATAGTTTTAATGCTAAACTATGAGGAAAAAAATGAGCGAGTGGTACCTGTGGAGGCTTGGAGGTGCGCCTGCGCGGTGGGCCCACCACAGCTATCCTAGGACACATTGGTAGGGAGACTGGACCGTAGTATCCTTCACTGGGTGGGGACACGCGAGCCATAGTATCCTACACTGGGTGGGGACACGCGAGCCATAGTATCCTACACTGGGTGGGGACACGCGAGCCATAGTATCCTTCACTGGGTGGGGACACGCGAGCCATAGTATCCTTCACTGGGTGGGGACATTCGAGCCATAGTATCCTACACTGGGTGGGGACACGCGAGCCATAGTATCCTACACTGGGTGGGGACATTCGAGCCATAGTATCCTTCACTGGGTGGGGACACGCGAGCCATAGTATCCTTCACTGGGTGGGGACATTCGAGCCATAGTATCCTACACTGGGTGGAGACACGCGAGCCATAGTATCCTACACTGGGTGGGGACACGCGAGCCATAGTATCCTACACTGGGTGGGGACACGCGAGCCATAGTATCCTACACTGGGTGGGGACACGCAAGCCATAGTATCCTACACTGGGTGGGGACACGCAAGCCATAGTATCCTACACTGGGTGGGGACACGCAAGCCATAGTATCCTTCACTAGGTAAGGGGTCAATGAAAAGAGACTGAATCGTTGCACTTTTCGCAACGAAAGTGTTTTTTTTTATTAAATTTTCGCTGGATAAAAGGGAATTTACTCGCATAATTCGTGACTAATCGGTTAAATGGAGTGTAACATTCGAGGAAGTCATCCTTCAAACAAATACACCGCCACCTCTTTCGAGGTTATTTTAAATTAGAGTACTTACCTTTCCCTTCACCTGGGCTGTAGGAGACTCGAACCGTGGACCCCACACGTGTGAAGCCGAAGCTCTGTTGTTGTTGTTATAGATTCAGCTACTCGGAACAAGTTCCAGATAGCACTGGCTATGGTGAGCCCGTAGTGGACTTACCTGGCACAGGAGCGGTGCTGATTTACACACATTCGGTGATGTCCGCCGAAGCTCTGTCTCCCCCTGCACTTGTATTAGAGTACTTACTCTTCTGGTAACATGTACAACCTCCATTTTTTTTTAGGTGGAGCGGGGAAGCAAACATTTAATTCGAATGTATTATCCCACACTAATCTGCAGCAACAGCATTACTCATATTCTAAAAATGTAAAATGTATCTAATAAAAACGAGTTTTCAGGACGCACTTGGCCGATAGCTGCTAGTATCTCAGGGACACTAAGTTGATGCATGTATCCGTCCCCCCCTTGCCGATACCTTAATCTGCTGCTAATTGTGTCCGTCTAATGAGTTATTAATAACTAAAGCAAATTTTAATCTTTCATCGAGGCCCTGAACACATGGCCACTTTATACGGAATAAATTAATATCTTAAACCCTGATGTCTAGGTATGCTGAATGAGTATAAACATTGATGACAAAATGTAACAATTCATTAATAAGGAGAGTTATTCAAGTTCAAGTATGTTTATTGAGATAAGAAAGAAATACATCTCAAAGAGATATAGTAGCTTAGGCTATTTCTACCCCCCAAAGAGAGTTATACGGAACTGGAAATTAGCAGATTATTCACAATAGTGCCAGCCCAAAATCCAGACTTCCAGCCTTTGGGAACGAATGGGTAAAATAAGCAGAGGCAAAATCTTATTAGCACCACTTGGCACCAAGAAATAACAAGCCTAGAAATGTTTATTCAAAAACTGTGGCAACACACAGTATTTTACACTATTGAAATGAAAACTCACATCCTCACTACAACACACGAAAACTAAGATATTCGAGTAAAAAGCAGATGAATGGACCACATATCTGCCTTGCTCAAGTCCACACTGCCACCTTGGCATTAAAATAAAAGCAGGGAAGCAGGTGGGGGGTCCTACAGAACCTAACTTAGGTTAGGTTCTGTTGGCCATTATTGGTATTTGCAGTACGTGAATGAAGCATTTATAGCAACCCGTCCTCGACTCAAGTCCATTACATTCAGCGGTCAACCCCACAGACGCATTCATAAATTTTAACATGTTGTTCATTCAAAACGGGAATTTTCTCAAGTATAAATTAATATTATAATATATTGGCATATTGTGTATATATAGGCATAGGTTAGGTTAGGTCAGGTGTTTAGGTTCTGCTGGCGATTATTTGTATTTGTAGTACGTGGGTGAAGCATTTATAGCGTTGTGGTTCGAACAAAATTCGTCAGTGAAGCACTTGTTCCGGATATGTTCGAACGTCAGCAGTTGTGAGTCGTGTGTAAACCGCTTTTCATTCATAAACAGGGGTTTGGCTGGTGCATGGAATCACTTTTGGATCTTTGTTTGGAGGACGGGCTGTTTATAGTGCAGCCCGTCCTCCAAACAAAGATCCAAAAGTGATTCCATGCACCCGCCAAACCCCCTGTTTATGAATGAAAAGCGGTTTACACACGACTCACAACTGCTGACGTTCGAACATATCCGGAACAAGTGCTTCACTGACGAATTTTGTTCGAATCACAACGCTATAAATGCTTCACCCACGTACTACAAATACAAATAATCGCCAGCAGAACCTAAACACCTGACCTAACCTATCCTATGCCTATATATACACAATATGCTAATATATTATAATATTAATTTATACTTGAGAAAATTCCCGTTTTGAATGAACAGCATGTTAAAATTTATGAATGCGTCTGTGGGGTCGACCGCTGAATGTAATGGACTTGAGTCGAGGACGGGTTGTATAGTGAGGTGGGATTCGAGCAGAGGACGTGAACGAATCACTGTTCGAGAAAAATACATACGTCATCAGTTGTGTGTCGTGTGCAGTGTTTATCGTTCATAAACAACGGGGTTGGTGGCTGGATTAAAGAGTATTTAACGTTTATTGATGAGAGCAGGTTGCTACAATCACTATATATACATGGAACACAACTTAATTGGGTTAAGGGAAGCATGTACAAAAGGTGGAATATTTTATATATACAGTATATATATTGCTGTTCCTTATAGAATTTACAGTTTATAATCATAAAAATGGCTTGAATTACTTTTTTATATACATGTTTATTGTGTTTGTGTTTGATACACTCATATTTGGGGGTCGGCTATAGGAGTTAATGGAATTCAATTAACTAGGGATTGCAGCTGGAGAGTTGAAGCAGCAGTGTCAGTAGTAGTGCCAGTATATATGGGGGTGGTGGTGGTTGTAGTAGTTGTATTTGTAGTAGTAATATCAGTAGTGATAGTTGCAGTAGGAGTACTGGTATTTACAAGTTAGTACTTGTATTATTAGCAGCAATGGCAGTAGTTGTAGTGGTTGGTTCAATGCCTGGTTGGTGTAGTGGTTTAATTATCAACACATAATTAAACTCGGAGTAATAAAAATAAAATAAAGAAGTGTTGATTCAGGAAAGACCTGGCTAAATACTGGTTTAGTAACAGTTGTTGATTTATTGACAAATTACCCGGTGATATGATAGGCGTGAGGGTCGTTGGATTGTTTTGAACGTAGGATAGACATATACGAATGACTTTGGGCGGGTATAAATACGAGCAGCCTCATATGGGCCAGTCCTCCTTCTGCAGTTCTCTGTATTCGTATGTCTGTCTTTTGGAGGCGATGGATGGCAGCCACTTCAGGAGGCGACGACAGCCACCCTTCAGGAGGCGAAGACAGCCACCCTTCAGGGGGCGACGACAGCCACCCTTCAGGAGACGACGACACCCACCCTTCAGGAGGCTACGTCAGCCACCCTTCAGAAGGCTACGACAGCCACCCTTCAGGAGGCGACGACAGCCACCCTTCAGGAGACGACGACACCCACCCTTCAGAAGGCTACGACAGCCACCCTTCAGAAGGCTACGACAGCCACCCTTCAGGAGACGACGACAGCCACCCTTCAGGAGGCGACGACAGCCACCCTTCAGGAGGCGACGACAGCCACCCTTCAGGAGGCGACGACAGCCACCCTTCAGGGGGCGACGACACCCACCCTTCAGGAGACGACGACACCCACCCTTCAGGAGGCTACGACAGCCACCCTTCAGAAGGCTACGACAGCCACCCTTCAGGAGGCGAAGACACCCACCCTTCAGGAGGCGAAGACAGCCACCCTTCAGGAGACGACGACAGCCACCCTTCAGGAGGTGACGACAGCCACCCTTCAGAGGGACCCTTCAGGACTCTTCAGAGGGACCCTTCAGAGGGACCCTTCAGAGGGACTCTTCAGAGGGACCCTTCAGAGGGACCCTTCAGAAGGACTCTTCAGAGGGACCCTTCAGAGGGACCCTTCAGAGGGACTGTTCAGAGGGACTGTTCAGAGGGACCCTTCAGAGGGACTCTTCAGAGGTACCCTTCAGAGGGACCCTTCAGAGGGACTCTTCAGAGGGACCCTTCAGAGGGACCCTTCAGAAGGACTCTTCAGAGGGACCCTTCAGAGGGACCCTTCAGAGGGACTCTGCAGAGGGACTGTTCAGAGGGACTCTTCAGAGGGACCCTTCAGAGGGACTCTTCAGAGGGACCCTTCAGAGGGACCCTTCAGAGGGACTCTGCAGAGGGACTGTTCAGAGGGACTCTTCAGAGGGACCCTTCAGAGGGACTCTTCAGAGGGACCCTTCAGAGGGACCCTTCAGAGGGACTCTTCAGAGGGACTCTTCAGAGGGACCCTTCAGAGGGACTCTGCAGAGGGACTGTTCAGAGGGACTCTTCAGAGGGACCCTTCAGAGGGACTCTTCAGAGGGACCCTTCAGAGGGACCCCGGCCTGACCCCTGGCGGCCGGCCCCTGAACTGTGGGGGTTTGTTTTGGCGGGCTGGAGCAGCTGATCCTGGGAGGCGAGTGGCGCCGGACTCTCTCTCTCTCTCTCTCTCTCACGCAGCTGTGTGTATATTGTTATATTGTGTTGTGCAGCTGGTATATGAGTGCTTGTGGTTAGTGTGTGTGGCAAGGAGTGTCGTGAAGGACGCCGGGGGTCAGTGTAGTGATGGAGGCTGGAAGACTGTGGTCCTCCCAGGAGACGACGACTGACGTGGTTCAAGTTGGTTATATATTCTTTTTTTTTAAAGGAATAGTGACGAAATATTCTTATTCCTCAGTGTTGTAATGTGCAGTGGTATCTTTTGAACTCTGTTAAGGTGCAGCTGCAATAGCCTTTAGGAAATAAAGTGTGCTAAAACCAGTCTTAGTATGTGGTACAAACTCATTGTCAACTATTTTTGTTTTCATAATGTGTCCTGTTATTCTAGGCTTTAATATATTTCCAGTAGCAAAGAAAATCTTTAATTGTGCACTGGGTGTTGCTAATGATTGTACTTAATGTTTCAGCAATATGTAGCAATTTGTTGTGTTGTTTTGCTGGTAATGTTAAATAAATAAATAAAATAAATAAATAAATAAATGTTTATTTAGGTAAGGTACATACATTCAAGAGATATTACAAAGAATGATTGATTTATAGATAGAGCTAGTACATACAATGCCTAAAGCCACTATTACGCAAAGCGTTTCGGGCATGAAAAACTTAAATGACTAAAGCTTAATACTAGGAGGTAATGTTAAATCTTTGCAGAACGAGTTTAAAGTTTTTCCATGTTGCCTGTTTCAGTTTAGCCGAATATTTCTAGACGACATGCTAAGAGAGGTTTTGTTAGGTTTGGTTGTGATATGTTAGTAAAGTTAGTTACCGGTGAGTTGGAAGAAGGCTGATCGGAAACTACGTTAGGCTAAATCATCTTGTGAAACGCTCGGTTGACATGAGTGTTTCACGTCACCGCAGTTTCAACACTTGGGTGACGGAACACACAACTTGCTAATAATGCACGTGTCTGGCAGCTCCGGGATCTGGTGTTCGGCCAGATAGTCAAATTGTTCACTTGTAAAGGAATATCACCTGTGAAAAATGAATTATTATATTAATCCATCCATCCTTTCAACACTTGTGCTCCTTTCCTTAAATAACATAATTGGTATGTGCAGGACTAACTTCCTCGTGGGTGAACATATGCAGCTTACCGTCCGGTCACCTGCATCAGCCTCTCAAAAGTTCTGTGGCTTGTTCCTAGAAAATCTGATAGTAATGTGCAAGTTTGCATATGATGTGCCGACATGTATTGGGGGAATTTTCAATTGACTTGAAAATATTGATTTGTGTATTGTCCCTGATTTTGATGGCTGGATACTGACACTTTGGTTCCCAGGATACTTGTGGCCAGCCACATTGTAGTTGTTTCTCATTGTTGGGGGACAGGGAGTCTGTTTGGCTGATCAAGGTCACCCTAGGCCAACAGCTGACCTTCCCCAAGATGCAGCCTACGACAATTGCATAGCTCTTGTGTACCTATTTACTTCTAATTGAAGAAAAGCACCAGGAGAAATTATACGAGCCCAAATGTTTCATCCCGCACGGGAATCAAACCCAGACCTTTTAGTTGTGAACCAACTGCTCAGATCTCTGTGATGCAGGGTCCCACTTATTGAGATATTAACTGAAATATAGCATACAGGTTACTACCAGAGATTTGGCACATGCCAAGTTTAAGGTTTGTACATCCTCCTGCAACTAATGAGAAAACATTTACTGGCACTGTAATTAAGATATACAGTAACTGAATGTTTTAGTTTATATTTTAAATGCTTTGGTTTACATAGCATTTATGTTTTTACATGCTATGGGAGTATATTGGAAGTGCTCGAGGCATTCTTGATGTACTGTATGCACAAGACTCCTAGAGACTAGGGGTGTTGGAGTGCCAGTGGACGGACACAAATAATTTGAGTATCATATTTCCCTTATGTCGTCCTGCAAGGTCAGTGACTGAAGTCTTCTACTAATATTCATTTTTTTTAATAGTTCATTACTGTCTGAATTTATGAAGATCAAAACTTGCACAGCACAAGGGTCCTCAATAAAATGCTTAGTCTAATCTTTCGTGAAGTTGATTAGATCCTCCTTCAACAGTTGAGCATCGCCAGCCTATACAATACAGTAATTAACAGTATGAAAGAACAACTGCACACATTGAGATTTTAATGTAGCTTAATTAAAATGTCTATATTACACTAAATCTTATCATTGCTTTGTCTATTCTTTAAATATATCATTGTTTGCATCTTTGTGTTTTACTAATTAATGTGAATGTAACTTTACAGGCTTGTCAGAAGGATTAACAACAAACATGTCTCTTGTAGCTGATGTTGTAGCATCAATTAGTAAGTATCTAATACTGTCATGTATTCTTATACATTTTGACCTAAAAATACTGTACTATACTGTACATGTAATTAACTTCAGTAAGAACTTTGTTACTGTGCTTGCTTCAGTGCTTTGCATTTTTTATATTTATCTTATTGTGTTTTTATATATGAAAATCTTATTCTATGTCCCAAACCTACATAATTAAAACTTAATTGGGCTATTGAGCCCTTACATGTGATGTCACATAGTGTTGTGTGTTTGTGTCATGGTTGTATGCTTATGTGGTATACAGAAATACATTTGTTACATCACATCTATGCTTGGACTATACAATGTCATGATCATTCTCATGGCTAGAACCCCAGATAAAATTCATTATTCATATCTGATGCGTAAACAATTTGGGTGTAGTATGGCTTGACTTTCAGTGTGATGACATCAGTACAAGCTAAAATATATAAAATCTAACTCGGGTAAACATTATAAACCAGACGCAACATGACGGAACTCAGTCCTTCAAAATACTGTATTGATCAAATTGGGAGCTGTTAATTTGAATCACTTCAAAAGATCCAGTGTAGGAGATGACAATGATCATTTTATTTAGGGAGAAGTACACACAATCTAAATGAGTTACAAGCAGAGTGTTGTCTTGTGTGACTTGCTTTATCTAGAAAGCCAGTAGATAAAGGCAAAAGTCGCACAAGGGGGCATCAGCTTTAAACTCAACAAGCCACAATATAGGACAAACAGTAGGAGATGCTTTTTTCAGCCATAATATAGTATAATAAAACCAAGGAATTGCCTACCCACTGAAGTTGTAATGCCAAAACAATACTACAAATCAAAATTCAACTGGAAAAAGTCATTAGATGGTTGCCCTTAGGTAAATTAAGATAAATCCATGTACAGTCATCGATAATTGGAAACCTGGATGTAAAGTAATTAGTGGATTATGTTCTAGGAAAACAAGCTGTGGGAGAAAGAGCTTATGGCCTGCAAACAAGTCTTAATTAAGAATTCTCCATACTCATTACAAGTGTTAAAAAATAGGAATGTTTCAAAAATATTTTTCCCATTTTACACAATGATGCAATTCTCTCTTTGAGGAAGTAGAGGTGGTAGAGATAAATCAGCCAAGCTTGGAGTGGAAGGACAATTGGAGGAGCTTGTGAAGCGAGCAGAAGAGGCACGTGTTGGTGTGTTCCAAGCATTAGGATCACGTTACTCCAAGCTGACAACGGCTCTGCATGATACCACACAACTCCATGAACGGGTTGGTTCTGCTCTTGAAGATATTTCAAACCTCCATAACACTATAGAAGAAGAGGTAAAGTGAAAGAGGCTTTTATTTTTTGAAAGTAGAGAAAATGTACTACAGTTTTATTCTGTAATCTTTAATGGCAAATTTAACTAAAAATTATGCTGAACTCTTGATGTGCTTGTTGATATGTTTTGTAAATAATCTTTTGATAACACATTTCTCAGTTAGTGAATGGTGTGAAAGGTAGCGTTGGCGAGTTTGGAGCATTGGTTCGGCGGTGGCGAGAAGTTCAGGTGGGACTCGAAGCTGCTGGTACTATCCTAAATATTCATACACTTTTTGATGAAGCTCACAATGCACAACTCAATTATGGATTCCTTACAACTGCCAAAAATTTGGCTCAGGTGAGATAAACCATTAGGTGCTTAGAATCTTTAGTTAACATACTTCTGTGTTTTTAACTTTCTTAGGTTTCTTTATAGTATAATAGAAAACTTTATCATATATTGCTAAACACTCCTCCTCACACAGACTAATTGGGACCGATCCATTTCCATTCCAACCAAAATTCAATGCAGCGTCAGTACTTGCAGGGGCGCCATGCTTGGCACCTCTCACTAGTACAAACAAGTCTTATCTGAGTTGTAGACCTGAAAGAAATTTTCACTGTTTTGGCCAATACAATTTACAATACAGTATACAGTAATGTAATGTATTCTGATTATGATTGAAATGTTTTCATAGGTGGAATTATTGTTGCGTGAAGCATCAGAGAAGGAGGTGGAAGGGGAGCTAGAAATAATAGTGACTCTACAAGAAGAATTACTCGTCCGAAGAACACAGCTGGCATATACTATTGGAGAGGTACGCAACTACTAACATGGTGCAACCCTAAATAAGTCTCGATTTATAGTTGAGTTTTGATTGTGATCTGGCATTGAATGACTTACAAATCTTTTATGAAAACTCTTATTTTAAGACGTGTAAGGAATAAATTCAATGAACTAATGATTTGCATTTTTATAGACTTGATATCCTTTTGAGAGGATGGGGTGGACAATTATGGGAGTGTTAAGAGTTACAACCTTAATAAGTAAAGCTTTAAATTAAACCTTTGCAGTGATCAAGATTTTCTCGGCCTAAAATATTTGTCTAGCATCCAACAGATGATACAAAAAAAAAAAACATTTCTTGGAGATTTATCTATGTACAAATTAAATAGACACTTTACTCCCATAGCCTGATCTAATGCAGTTTCTTACTTTTACCACTTTTTAACCAATTTGTATTGCTCAAGAGTGTGTTGTTATGTCCATCTTCCTCGGTCACCTTTCTAACTCCTCCCTTCTTGTCTTGTCCCTCTTTTAGAAAATTACTAATTTTTTTTAACTTTTTAATGTTACTTATCCATCTTTCTTGTGGGTACCTTCCTTCTGTGTGATGATGATGCCATGTATGACAAGCCGGATCAAGGCTGGCCTCAGGCCGCGCTCGGGGAGTAGAACTCTCGAAACCCTCTCCAGGTATGCTCCAGGTATGACGATGTTTGTGTATTCAACATTTTTGTGTGTAATTTGTTTGGTAATATTCTTTCGATTTTAGGTTTGGTGTGAAACCATTAAGTGGGACGACGAGCATTTTAATGATGGGTCTCGGTCAGTGACACTCTTGATTCACTCGACTGGTGACAAATCATCGGTGAATGGCCTTGCAAAGTTGCAAAACATGCTGGGAGCTTTCTACTTACTGGGTGAACTGCAACGAAGAATTACAGGACTTGGCAAGAATCTCATGAAACATTTCTTTGCGTGAGTAAAACGGGCCGTTGTTAAAAGCAATATTCCTTGAGTAAGTGGTTTTAGAATCTTAAGTTCATCAGTTCCTGCAACTCCAGCCATTTGTCTTGGTTTTCTTTTACCTAAGATGGCTAATCACCACCACCCTTGTCATTACTATCCCCTCCACCACCACCACCACCACCAGGAAACTCTGTCAGAGTATATTGTTTTGATGCTGTCACCTGGTGGCATATTGGTAATTAATGAGAGTGCTACTTGGCAGTTCCTGTAATACCAGTAGTGTTTGGAAGGAATTTCACTGTTTAAGAATGGATGTTCTAGAGGTTCATTCCAGGCTAGGTTAAATATTCTTTAATGTCGAGCACCAGTGTAAACCAATAACATTGTTTGAAAAGATCCCCGACATAGGTGGAGTTTGCCAAACTTATCAGTTTGGGTGTCGTTCTTGAACAAAGCTGTAACATTCTCTTAAGTTGTTTGCACTAGCTTAACCCAAGTCTGACTCAGGATTTCACATATTAAATGAAAAACATAAATATCAGCTTTAGCTCCCTTTTATGTATATTTATTCCTGGCCAAGGAGAATAGACTGGATGCCAATACTTAACTGTTTGCTCCTGTAAATGGGTGCCTGATTGTTAACCAATTGATATGTATTAAGGAAAACTAGTGGGTAAGGCTTACCATGAACTTTGAGAAAGAAAACTCTAAATCTAATAACAGAAGTCTGTTGTCGTCAGGTCTTGTACCCACCTGTATAGTGACTTCCTCTCCTCTTGATGATCAACAAGAGGTACAGTAGTACCTCTGTATAGTATGTAATTTTATATATATATAATTTTAAATTACATATATAGTATGAAATTTTGCTTGCTTTATTTCAGACCCATCATCAATTATGGTGCTGAAGTGAAAGTAGCAGAGCGCAGTGAGGATATACACTTCGAGTTACCCACCAAGTGGCCCAGTCAAGAAACCTCCAGCACTATGGTGTTTTCAAACCTGCAGCAGGCATGTTATGTACTCTAAATTATATATATTCAATTCATTTTCTTTAGACACTGATAATGATTGAATTCTGTTGTATTTCGGGATTGAGGAATGTGATGTACAGCTTAATACTGTACTGGGTTCCTCTACAAGCTCAATTTTTTATTAATGAGAATAACCAGTGCACGAAAAGTTGTGTGAATAAGGTTAAATGGAATTAGTTTGTCAAGAGGAATTACTGTAGTTTGTCATTTTATGCCTAATGAAATTATGACCATTTTGGTATGAATGTTTTTACTAGATTGTGATGCTTCATAACGATTCTTCGCGGCAGGGATCGTATTCCAGGGACCTGCCCGAAACGCTACGCGTACTAGTGGCTGTATAAGAATGTAACAAATGTAATATGTATGATACAGTGAAGGAGTGAATGTTGTTTTTAGTACAGTGAAGTCTGCATCTGCAGCTCATGATCGAGGGACCCGGGATCAATCCCTGAACAGGACAGAAACTATTGGGCATGTTTTCATTCACGTGATATGACTGCTCACCTTAATTAAATAAATACCTAGGAGTTGAGCAATTGTTGTGGGTGGTTGTGGGTTGCAGGAGGCCTGGTCGACGACCGGCCGCGGGGACGCTAAGCCCGGAAGCACTTCAAGACTTTTGGAAGACTTTCATCCTGGAGAAGGTCAGTAGTTGGCTTAGGGAGGACCTCCATAAGCCTAAGTACAGGCTTCCTGTACTTGGAAGTACAGGAAACATCACAAGAGTGAATCAAGAGTGTCGCTAACAATGGGAAACATTATTATTGACTGGGACCTGACCCATTAGTTTAAATAAAGGTTTCCATTAAATAATGCCTTTTGGCATTTGTTTTTTTCTATACTTTACTGTATATTGTTAGTTTTGAAACAATTCTTACTGCAATGATAGAACACACGCTTGCACATGTTTACACACTAGTGGGTAAGAATACAAATGCAGTAAAACATTTCAAAATGTTTCACACAGATTGTGTGTGTAAATATTTCCTGTAATGGAAAGTTTTATTTTCAGGTGTTTCTAATGCTACATAGAACCTTACTCATTACCAAGGTTGAGACAGATGAGGAAAATGGGGAGGAAGTGTCACTAATGCAGCTGCTGGGCAAAGAGGTAAGCCAGTGTAAAGTGATCAGCATAAGTATTGATGTAACCACTTGATTAGCTCTTGCAAGTATCTTGCAAGCAGGATACAGAGGTAACCGAGTGTTCCCAACAGGATATCAGGACTTCAGTTTTTATTCTATTGTTCTTTCTGTACAATTTGGGGTGTCTGTGATATGGAGTGAATGCTTTTGTATACTGGACTTATTACCGCTGCTCTATAACTATCATGACATTTGTGAACAAAAGTAGATTTGATTATTCCAACCAAGTTTTTTATGAGACATTGTATACAAATTGGTATTTCATATATCTTGTAGCTTTTTTGTGACCCTTTGCAGGTTAAAGTATTATTTGGCACTTGATATTATTGGGTTACACTTACAGATCGGTGAGGAGTTTACAGAATTGCTGATCAAGGAATGCTTAGCAGAAGCAGTACCATGTAACAGAGCACAGTTGGAAGAATTTGAAGTGGTAAAGCGGGTTACTGAAGACTTCCAAAAGTTTCTTTGTGAAAAAGGTGAGAGTTTTATCTGCCTTGGAGTGTTGCATTTGCATTTGGTGTGTTTATGCATACAATTCAACATTCCGGTACAGTATTATGTAATATTTATCTTAAAACTGTGAATGGTTGCTGCTTTTACCGCTTTTGTCACAAACACATTTAACTTGTTTACAACTTTTACTGCATGTGAGTATTTTTCACTTTCACACCACCAGTGCTCCCCCTTGTTCTGCTGACTCTCACCTGGAAAGGAACATCTCTTGTTCATTTTGTTCATTCTCCTGAGTATCTAATTTGTTGCGATCTTATTGCCTTCAGCCATTCTCCTTTCTAGTGTTGTTAGATAATGTTAGGTAATAAAGAGGTGTATAATTGCTGGTGTGTTGGTGCTTATTTAATCATGTTTCTGTATTGTATGAATAATATAATGACTGAACGAGTGATATTTTTTAAAATATTGGCGACAATTTTTCAGTATACAGTAGTTATCTTGTTTATCTGAGCTGGTACTATTCCACTCCATGAAAGTGCAGGACATGGGGTAATAATAATAATATAGTTATATACAAACAGTAAAAGAATATATGAACATTAGAATAAAATATTCAACATAACATATTTAGACAAGATTATACATGTCCTATTATAACATAAATTTGTGGGAGAATGTGCTTCAGTAACTAATATTAATGAGATCATTTCCTCAGGGTTTTATGGAGCACAAGACAAGTCAATAATAGAATACGCTGCCAATGTTGACGTTGTCTTCAGCAACAAGGCATGTGCGCACATACTGGAGCGGGCACGAGAGCTCATGAAGAGACCCATACATGATACTGTATGCATTACTCCAATAGAAACTAATGACTCCCTTATTATACAGGTAAGAACCTTGCATAATTTGGAAGACGTATACTGGTAATCGTGCCACAGACTGACGCACTGGCAACCGTGCCACAGACTGAAGCACTGGCAACCGTGCCACAGACTGACGCACTGGCAACCGTGCCACAGACTGACGCACTGGCAACCGTGCCACAGACTGACGCACTGGCAACCGTGCCACAGACTGACGCACTGGCAACCGTGCCACAGACTGACGCACTGGCAACCGTGCCACAGACTGACGCACTGGCAACCGTGCCACAGACTGACGCACTGGCAACCGTGCCACAGACTGACGCACTGGCAACCGTGCCACAGACTGACGCACTGGCAACCGTGCCACAGACTGACGCACTGGCAACCTTACCACAGAATGGCCAACTAGTCACCTCGTAAAAACTCAGTCCGTCCAAATACTTGGCATCACAGGGGACCGACGTATTATACTGAATATTCGGCATTTTAAATTGCTACTTCATTCCAGGATGAGACTGGAAGAAAGCTGGAGAAAAGCACACTGAGACTGGAGAAGTTGCTTGCAGCAAAGACCTTCAATCTACCCAAGTGTCAAATTAGGTTAGTTTTGCACCTTAACTCATAGTGAGGACAGAAAATGACAAACTATTAATGTGATTATATCTGAAATGTTAACTCATTATCACGTAGCTGCCAAGGGAATGCATCGCTCTCATTTGTCTACAAAGCCTCAAGTATATTCTTATTTTACAGTATTCATTCTTTTATATACATTTATAAATAATAAGCTTAGAACTAATTGTCTTGTTTTTCTTAAATCAGTGCATCCATTTGTGAGCTGATAGAACTAATATACGAAACAATGGAAGAAGCTTGCAACAGTTCACCCCAGTATGCCGGAAGACTGTTCTATACTGTGCGCAACATCCTGACACTCTACTGCCATGTTGTGCCCACAGCCCACGCGCACACACTTGCAACGCTCCCACTACAAGCTGGTATGCTCAAGTTCAATTTAGTTGAGCTAATAAGATGTTACTGATTCTAAATGTTGACATTAAGAATAAATATGCTGGGGTGCTAAAGGCAGATATTTCTTGTAATTGCTCTAGCTTATGGTTTTGCAATTTAACTTGAAGTAAAATCTTGTATTTTGCCTTGCCAAATATTAGCGTCCATTACACTGCTTGCTATTACTACAGCAGCTAGTTATTCTATTCTGCCTTTGATGACTTGTAAAGAGAAAGCAAGGATGTTTAACATTTGTTCTGCATTTCTGTACCTTAGTGGAAGCAAGTGGCAACAGCTGAACATTTTCAATGCACAAGTAACAAGTGGATTTCATTGACAAATGTCTCAGGATTTTAATAGCCTTTGTAACACTTTGAAAATTGTTTAAATGTCTAGAGAGCATTCAACATATAGACCATCTCTCAATAACGGAGAGGATGCTAAATGTAGGCGTCCCTCCTCCGCTCCAGCAAGGTCTTTGGAAGAAGCTACATGTAGCTTCATGTAGCTATGGCTTTGCGCCCTGGTGAGGCCACTCCAGACCGACAACCAGAGCGCAACTCCATAGTCTCCTGAGACTGATGGATGCCCACTATAACATGTAGGCACCTCCCCATCAATGTGTGGGGAAGCTGCCACACATGGGCACACACAATGATATTGGGGAGTTCCTGAAAGGGAGCACACCTGGAAAAGTTATCAGTAAATAATGCAATTATCCAATCTTATCTTGTGTCTCTCCTGGAAGACTTGGTCTGTTATCATTTGTGGAGCAGAGAATTCCAGTTGTTTTTAGTGGCAATGCTCGGTTTTTATTCTTCATTATAAAAGATGCATTATATTGAATTTGGGTCACTTGTTGGAAACTAATAGTTGTTTATATCTACAATATATCGTTGGTTGAACAGAGCACAAAGTGTAAATGTGGTATGTTTGAGTCAAGGATAAACCAAGCACACACAAGTGACTTTGTGGTGGTAAGTACAAAAGTCCATAAGGAAGAACCGATCATTATATTTAAGTGGTCATTTGTCCTTGTTGATTTAAATACGTTTAGATAAGGATGTCTTATGTTTAAAACAAATAAGCATCACTTTAATTTACATTATTTTTGCTCCATCTATTTTTTATATCATTTAATATCAAACAGCTTAGCTGAACATAGGGAACAATTTGCTTCTAATGTAGTTGTTTTTATTCTGGTCAGCGGTTGTCCACAACAACAGCATGTATCTGGCTCATCACTCGCTCCTCCTGGGCCACCAGTACAAGAACCGACTGCCAGTGGCACTCCGAGACAACACAATTATCACAGTTGACCTGTCACAACAGCTTCGAAAGATGGCTACCACCACATTCTTGAAGGCTATGCAGGGACACAGAGTAGCTCTTATTGATTCACTCAGAGATTCTGCTGGTTAGTTTTCCGTTGTGTGAAGCCTAATGTCTAAGCAACAGATAATAATATTAAGTTATTGGGCACTTTATTTTGTTCTTAGAGTAACTGGAAGCATGTCATTCAAATGTTTAAAGTTGGTTTTAAATTTACAAATTATAATCCAAATATTGAAGAATATTTATCTGGAAAATGATCATTGGTTTGTATCCTTGAAGTAGCTTACATATTTAGCAGTGTTGTGTTGCTTAAAAGTATTATTAAAATGGATATAGAAAATTACTGTATAATTTGAAAGTAATGCATATAATAAATGTAATTACTTCATTGACTTGAACCTGTTGGTACAGTGATGGCCTAGCTTCTTGCAGGTCGTCTCTGGATCTCCGATGATCCAAGTGGTTGGCCACAGTTCCTTCACTCTCCTCCTATCCTGTCCTCAGGTCCCTTCCAAGTGCTGTGTAGACATACTGGCTGAGAGCCATCACCTCCTCCCTTACTTCATTACAGGGTTTGAGAATATTGGGTGCAACACTAGTGGAGTGAACAAGGCACAGCAGGGAATGCGACAGGTCCTTCACCAGCTGCAGTTGCTTCACAGAGTCTGGCAAAATGTTCTTCCCCATGATGTGTACACTAAAGCCATCGGTACTTTACATTTAGATTGCTTTGATTCTTTCCATATTTAATGTAATTTTATGACTATTGATAAGATAGAGTAAATTATGTAGATAGATGTATAATTACCATTACTGTATATGAATTTGTATTACTCAACTCAGTTGACTGTTATATAAATGGCACTTTGGCAGTTACACTAGCAAGTCAACCTATAAACTTTTGTACATAAGTTCCCCCCACCCCCCAACCTACTTCATTCTGAATCTTAGCTGACTCCCTATATGTCGGTTAATATTTAGTAAGGAAAAGTATTTGCTATAGTTTTGTCATCTCATTAACATAAAATTATTGGTATGTATTGTATTAAACTGTATTTTTAGAGTAATCATTTGCAGTGGAATTGTAAAAAGTGATGCCATAAATTGAATATCCAGTGAGCTAGTTATAAGAAAGTATCATGGAATTTAATAGTGGAATTTCCTGCTTTAATCGTGTGTGTTTGGCAGGCACATTGGTGGGGTCTGTGGTGGAGGAAGTGGTGGTGCGAGTAGTGGGTTTGGAGGACATATCGGCTGATGCTGCTCTTGCTCTCATTACTCTACTCAATCTGTTGAAAGATAATATACCACCTCTCTTCCAGGTAAGAACCATCTTCTGTTTCAAAGCTTATGATGCAGTTAGTGCTCGGTAGTCTTCCCAGCTTGGTGCCATCTTTTGTGTTTATGCAGTGTTTAAGGTGTCATTTGTATTTTTGGTTTAGTCTGCAAAAGTACACATTGATCCCTAATGTTGTTATTTGGTAAGTGATGTAGACATTTGTGAGATTTTTCTCTACGCCTACCTCCCTTAGGAGGTGGACTACAAGTTTAAAGGCTGCTCTTGGCAGTTAAGCATGAGTCCAGTAGAAAAAGGAGAAGCGGGAGCAAACCGCCAGGCTTCCACCAGCAGGGGTGAAAACCTGTCCACAATAGGCCGCTGGTTCCTCCTAGTTAAACATGACGTTAAAACCAATAAAGGGTAACCGACGGGTTCTCACAATCAAATTTTTTATTTGTTGTGTGGCGCTATGAATTGGAATTCGAATTCCCAAGAGCACAGCCGTCATATCAAAGATTAAAACAACAATATCAAATATATCAGAACATGGGTGTGGCACAGGATAGTTGAAGGTTGATATCAAAGACCGTTTTCTGTACAATAAACAATTTATTAATAACAGAGACTAGACTACTACATTAAAACAAAAGAATGTCAATGACGTTACTCGAAGTCCTTCCTGTGACACTATCAATGACAGCTAGACACCAGCCCCTCGGACTGCATAATGAACTAACTCGAACATAAGCGTGCCCACAGAGGAATCAACAAGCAAGCAAGACTAACAGATCTATAATCACAATTACAACAAATGACACAGTGAGTTCTGAAACACGTCTCCAGTAACCTCCTAACTGTTCTACGCCTCAGTGCAGTCTACACCTGCAATAGCGGTTGCAATGCAATCAAATCAGTAGCCTTTCAATGACATCAATAACTAATGGGTTCACTGGCAACTCCAGCACCCTTCCTCATATTAATCTTTACGTTAATGTCCATCCAGTGGCACCATAACCAACAGCTAAATAGCAACCCTTGCTGTGTGGCTGCATACTGAACTAACCTGAACACAGGTGTGCCCACTGATGACGCAATATTGCAAATTCAAAGAAAAATATCACAGACTAAGTTACACCACAGCGAGTGATTTAATTACGTTAATGTCAATCCAGTGGCATTTGCAATACAGCTATTCAACAGCCCCTTGAGAAATGACAGCAGGCTCCATCCTGCTGACACTTCGGGCTGACAACATGAACTACTGACCAAAGTTGTCCACTGATGACACAAGCAAGCAATCAATAGTGACACGACTTCCTAGTGGCAGCTACTCTAATCACAAGCTTAAGGTCCTCCCGCCCAACAGGAGCGACCCCCGTAATCAGGTGGGTAGTCTAACAGTGACTCCCCCTATCACAACTAAAGTGAACAAAGTCAGGCAAGGTGGGATTCTGGGACACAGCTCCACGCATCCCTAAGTTACTTTACCCTCGTCACTAGACGATAACCAAAAGAAATTGCCTTAATCAATTACAACATTGATTATGTGAATAATGATGGAAATTGACTGATCACAGCAGTCAGCAACAAGTACTACTTTAATCACATAACAAGTGTCTCACGCTAGACAACAACATGATAGTACTCTACGTTAACACAAGTCCTCTTGTCACAATAACTCAAACTCTTAAATTACATCACACTTGACTCCTTGCAAGTATTCAGTGAGTAATTCTTAATTAAGGTCAAACGGACCACTAATTACATCCCAATTGAGTTACGTTAACTAAGCCTACCCCAAGTGGGTGGCTTCTCAACAGTCTGTGTATCATTAATTACTTTTACTTACTAATGAGTGCTAATTACCCTAATTAACCTCGAGCAATTAATTAACTGTCACCAGGACCGATAATTAATCATACATAAATACGTCTCACTCCGCACTGCCTAAGCAGGTCTCATCAAACACTGTGAATTCACGGAAGAGGAGTTAATTACTAATTAACAATGAGTGCAACTTAATCCACTGTCACCAGACAGAATATGATTAATATAACGTATTATGCTAACCCCATGACCTCGCTTTACCGAGTCATCTGAGTCCTCAAGACTCCAGACGTTAATTACTCCACTAATTATCATGAGCCACTAATTGCCCAACCCGAAAGGCAGTTAGTCTCGAGCAACTGACGTTAACACTATCACTGACAGACTCTGACAGATCCTCTCCCACTACGTGAATTCATGATGAGAATGCTAATTACATAATTAGCTAGAGTGGTCAATTAATTGTCACACGGACAATTAATTGCACCGGAAACGTATTCCCACAAGCTCAAGTTCAACACTGTTCTCCCATAACAGCACTCACTCATTCAACAACTTCAAGTGTGCACCCCCTTATCAGTTAATTACCCCTAATTAACTCACTGAATCCTCAAGTTCTCAACACAACTTAAAGAAACAAAGTAACCCTAAGGTTACATAGGTCACACATATAATGGCATGCAAACACATAAAATAGCACTGCCCACATACGGTTGCGACTACTGCAACTCGTTAATTACTATGCCACACAGTAATGACACACGGTTTTGCAACAATCAAGGTATACCAATCTTACTGTCCCTCTAATCTTGCAAACGTTGCAAAAGATCGCCGATCCCGGTTGCTTCAGCAAGACAATTTACGTTAATATAAGACACCGTCGCTCTACGCGGACAGCTGGCACTAATTCTCCCATAATTAGGCAAATTAACTAATTGCTCGCTCTCATTAAGTGACTGAGAATTTCCCTGAATACTCAAAGGGTCCCCTTAAATCCTCAACACAATTCCTAGGACAGTAATAACGTATACCTGATACACTGCACAAACCTGCACATAATGATACCGTCAGCATGCCCCCCATGCTAATGACATCATTAGGCAATCAGTCAGCGATCACATCTACTGACTCACACCACACACATCATACATGCAACATGCAAATGAAACATATGGAATGGCCTCCATAAACAATGCAAATTAATCACCAGGAAAATTAGACCTCAGGATATCCACTAATAACCCTGCCCCACGGGCCTGCTTAATTAACTCTAACCTGGCCTAATTACATAATGAGGTACCATGGCACTAACCAAGGCTGGACGATTATACAGAATCGACAGACTGGATCATTTATGATGATTTTCTACACTGACTGGTCCCACTCTAGTCAGTCTACACACAACAATATATCTACAGATATATAATTATATCACTACATGATTTACTGTGACAATTTCCCTCTCCAGGTACTGCCCCACAGTCACCTGGGCGTGCCACTGACGGGTGTCTCAGCTGCTTCCCTAGCCTGGCCGGGCTAGGGGCCCACACAACTTTTCTCTTATTCTCTTTAACTGAGACCCTGTTATACCTGTTAAAGTACTCACGTTTCCGTCCACACATTTCCTCATTTCCCAGGTCCTTACCACCTGGCTGTCAACACTTAGCTTGCTCCTCGTGCGTCGACAAGATGTGGCCTTAGGCTGTCCTGGGAATGTGGCCAAGGGGGTGGCCAAAGGTGGTGGCCAACATGTGGCCACTGCGTGCCTTCAGGAGGGTGGCCACGGGTGGCGCGTGACGTCACAGCACCCCACCCCACCCGGCTGCTCGCGCGCGTGGTAAGGTGGTTGGGTGCTGGGCGGGCCGCGGGTGGCCGCGTGGCATACACACATGTGGCTGGGGAGGAATCCCACTACCCCCAACCCAGAGCATGACTCGCTCTTACACTGGGGTGACAGGAGTCACTGGCCGGCGTCACCTCCCCATGGACGACGTCGGGCGGAATTCAAAGTCCAAGTCCCAGTTTCTCGCAATTTGGGCTTCGACACACCCAGGGTGGCTGGAGTGCCATGCATATGAGTAAACTGAACGACAGGAGCGATAACGGTGTGGGGGGTGGCAGGCCCGCCACCCCCACCTAGACACTCTTCACACCCTGGCTGCCCAATTCAAACTACAACTCTTGGCGGCTAGAGGACTCACATCCCCATATTTCTCCCCCTACCTTGTCTTGACCAATCAGCAGGAAGCGGCACTGTTCCTCATGCCGCTTCCAATCACAGCTCTTCGCGCCAAAACTCGGCATAGGAGCAGGGGTGCCTAGACCAATCACCGTGCCCCTCGCCTGTGGCGTGGCGTGACGTCACAAGGAGGGTGAGGCCTACACAACGTCTCAACGTCTCCCTTGGTGGGGGGAAGGCAACGTTCCCCCACTGTTCCCCCCACCCGTAACGGTTTTGTGTTATACTACCCCTCAAATCTCTCTGTTTTACAGGACAGAAAATTTTGCTGTAATTCTCTCTACAGAGCAATCACAGACCTCTAAGTTAGTTTTAACTGACAGCATTTAACATAAGCTTTCACTATGACACCCACAAGTATATGTAAATTTGAAAGCTTCAGTTTCTAGAGTCCCTAGAGCCGTACATTCTAGAAACTAGGAAAACTGAGCTAGGAGATTCTACATCTCCTCACCAACAATTCCTTTGTGACATTGTCTTTATGTAGTAGTAGTAGCAGCAGTAGTAGTAGGCATCCGTCAAATCCTGTGGGGTTATGGAGTTGCCTGGGTGTCTAGTTGTTGTTGTTGTAGTCTAAGTTGGGGGGTCTCGACCACTGTCAGACGCACCTGCTTCGGCGTTTATTTGCGCTCGCTGCAGTCACGACTGTCATTCTCGGGTTGGCCTTCACTGCCACAGCAGGCGCTGCATCCAACTAGACACTGATTGTACATTACAAAAGTCATACATACTTTTTATATGCATATATTGATTATCAAAGCAGTTTCTCCATGTTTGTATTAAATTTCATTGCAAGATGAAATTAATTAAGATGTAAGCTCTATACAATGAGAAATGTTCTCAGTGTACAGAGAACTACAAAGATAAGTTTCTCTAAAGTTGAAATCACAAGATCAGCTATAAAGGTGTATGATCAGTCCTCATTATAATATATTGTTTTAAAGAATTTACTGAAATTTTCCCCTTGTGATAATAATTGAAATTTTGCATTTTTATTAAAATATTTTATTTCTGAGAAAAGCGCGCACAAACTGTGTTGGAGGGGACCCAACATTCCTCTAATGCGTTATGGTGGTTTCCTCCAGGCTAGGGTCCCCCTTCTCCAGCCAGAGGTGGTACTCCCCTTCCTTTTTATATATGTTATTAACATTCTCGAGTTTGCATCTGTAGATTAACTTTCTAATAGTAGAATTGGACTTATTCGTCTTAACTCATGTGTGTTTAATTTTGAAGATTACTCTCTTATTTGGAGTCTGTCTAGAATGATATCCAAGACATTTTAAGTGTTGTGCACAACAGACAGTGCTAAAAGTCTTCCAGTCTTGGTGCTCCATAATAGACTTTTGGAGTCATATTGTGGAGCTTTTTGTCGATTTCTTTCTATGTAGTCGGAATTATTCTGCATTATTTTCATAGATTTTACATTACTGTAACATGAAACCTGATGGTTTCGTAGCAATTTATATATTTATGGTAATTTGACTAAATTTACTAGTTGTTTATTCCTTCATATAATGTTGTAGCAATTATTTACCTTCTCTCTTCTTTCTAAATACGTACTAAATTTTCTTTTTTCTTTTTGTTATTGTTTGAACTCCAAAGAATTTTTATACAGTATATTGGAACCTTCATTCGACAGATCTCATTTTGGTGAATCTTCGGTTGCAACGTACACTTTCCAAGCCGGATTTACTCGAGTTATTCAATGGACAGAAGTTCAGCAAATGGAGGGGGAGGGGGGGGGGGAGGAAAGGGTATGCAGATTGTCTTAGGATATTGGGCCAGACTGGTGGTAAGCTGGTCATTGCATAAGGGTTGAAATTGAAGTTTCTCTCGGTAAATTTAACTCATAAAGCATAGAAAATATTAGGGCATGAATGGTAACAATGTGGCTCTGATTACAATTTTAATGATTTTTGTAGATGGATGCAACATTATAAGAGAAGGTTGGGATCTTGGGAAAGCCATTGAGCATATTTAAAATCAAATTATATTGTTTTCATTTCTAGTCACAGATGGCTTAAACTAACTCCTCACTCCAACCAATGTGTGTTGGTCCCATATAGCTGGCTGCATCGAGGTTGCACTGTAATTAGTTTTCACTTTTTCATCAGATTTTTTAATATTTATGCAGATGGCATTTATTCATTTATTTAGTTTACAATCCATAGGCGTATTTTTTATATGCCTAGTGTTTTTACTATTTGTTTCCTATCATTCTTGCTTAAATGATAATTTAAATTAATCATTGCTTAATCAATTAATCTTGCTTAAATTCTTAATTTATACTTAAATATATAATTCAGCAATTTTTTTCAACTATTGGGTAGCTATGTTGGGTCTTGATGGTGTAAAGATACTGTAGATGTAATATTGTTGAACTAAAAACTTACTACTGTACTATTTTGTATAAACTATAGAAATAAATTGAGAGGACAGTTTTTTTAGTTATGAAATATAATTTTTGTTCTTTTCAAAGGTGGAGGGTGATGCAGAACCAGTCCAGGAGATGTAATTCGGCGAGTGCGGTTGTGGGGGAAATTCTGCGAACTAATAGTCATTTTAGGAGCTAGTCTGCGGGATATTTTAGATCGTTGGGCTGATGGTAAAGGTCCATTGGCACAAGAGTTCACTCCAGACGAAGCCAAGCAGCTGATCAGGGCTCTGTTTCAAACACAGATCGCAGAGCTCAGGTTCTCGCTCGTATAAAATGATAATCACATTCTCTAATATGGATTCCACATTTTGTAAGTTCTTTCTTTAATAATAAATATTTTCACATTTTTAATGCTTATTAATTCACTTTATTTTCTGACTCATTAACACTTGCTAAATACTATCTTATAAGAATAATCATTTTTTATATGATGGTTAATTCTGTGTATTGTTTGTTAGGATAATTATCAACATGGGTTTTATAATTGACTTGGTAGGTAACTATGTTAATGTATTGACAATATAATTCAAATCCACTACTTGCTCTTCCTAAATGCATATGCACAATAGTTTGTATTTTTTTAATGCCAAAAACATGACCCATGTGGACAATAATTTGTGCCTTTTCCAGACCTGTGATAACTTTTTTAGGTTGAATGATGGAAAATATTGCTTGTATACATATGTAAGTGAATAAATAAATAAGGTAAAAAATTGATATTCCTCATTATTCAATTATAAATATATTTAAAAGAAAATAAAACTGACACACACAATGGTGTGAATGTATTATTATAATGTAAGGGTGATGTAAAAGGGGTGCAAATTCTTGACCAGAAATCTGTGCTGTAACACGCCTCAATACATATACTAGTACTCGTTATCCACTTTTTAACCATTTCGTTCTTACAGTCGATAAGGGCAGATGGAGTTAAAATAGGCTTTCACTGCAATAATCGACCAGTGCCTAGATGCTTGGTAAGAATGACTAAATCTTGTCGTGTTCAACAAGGTCCTCTGGACTTCAAAACTAGTGCCAAAAATGGCTAATAATGCCTCCTTCAGATCCCACATTAGCACTTATTTATACAAATATTTTTTTTGATATTAAAGTGCAGTGTGAACTCTTATCCAGACTAATGGGTACTATAGGTTGTCTGAATTGGCAAATATCCAGTTAAATGAAGAAAGAGGGCGGCTTGGTAAATTAAATGGTCCAGGAGTTTCAGAAATATTCCTATACGATCATGTTTTCTGCAAGTTTCAGGAATTTTAATTGTTGAGTAGGAAGAAGGTGAATGTTTATCATCAGAGTTCATGGCCTTGTTCCAGCAACCTAAAAAGCTTATAGTGCAGAGAAAAGTGAATGTTGTGTTCCTAGTATTCATGATAATCTTGATGGTAAATTATTACGTAATGTTGAAATGTCATTGATGCACCTAGTGAATACAGTATTATAAACTGTACTGAGTGACTAAATAAAAATTTAATATCAGTACATGGAAATTTTTTAGCTATACAATATAAGTTTTTCAAGAAGGAACAAAAAGTGGCTCCCTGAAAATAACTCGCTGAAGTTGCCATGCCCCCTTGCCATGTTGTGTCAGCCACAGAAGTCTAATATGGCTTACTGGGGATCAGAGCCTGAACCTGGTGCCCCCCACCCCCTCTCTCTGAGGGGCAGGGAGATGGGAATTGTTACAATCACCTTTACCAAGAAAATGTCCAGAAAGACGGCAAAGTAACACAGACAACTGCAATGTTCAGACAAAGAATGTAGCACTGAGACAGCCAAATGATTCACATTGACAGCCATTCAACACTCAAACGATTCACTCATAAACAAGGCCACACTCCCCATAGTTATGGATATAAACATCACTGGGAGCTTCTGGCTTCAATTTTCAAATATCCTATTGCTGAAGTCTAGGATTCCAAACCTCCCCGAGTCACTGGCTGTAATGAGTCCCACTTTTCAAGATAAGTGTAGGCCTTCCTTTGGACACTGTCCTTTGGGGGCCATTTGCTTGTCATTCCTGACTGGTATTTGCTTCACAAACATGTTTTTCAAACCTCACTTGTAGCATTGACTTTGCTTATTCTTGCCTCAAGCTGCATGTATTTAGGGCAGTCCCTTCCCCTAAGGGCTTGTTTTGCCATTGCCTTTGCCCTGGTGGATTTGGAAGTTCGCCCCTGACAAGCTATACTACTGTGTAGGGTGCCTCATCCTGGGTGTCTTTGACTTCTCTTTGAGGCCCCGTTGGGTGCATGATGTTCACAATTCTAGGGCTTTGTTGTGTCTTCTAGCATATCATGGGCTGATATTTGGACTCTGGGAATAATGGCTTCAGGGAGTCATTGTTCTGCCCTCTCCAGAAAATCAGCAATGAATGTAATGAAAGGCCTCATTCATATAGGGCCTCAGTGGCTCCCTGATTCTATCACATGCACCGGTTCATAGTCTTTCAGCTCCAGACTAAGGCCAAGATGGTGTGGAAGCTGGGAGTTCCTGGTGATGCTGCCACCTGTTGGTGGCCAGCCATAACTAAGGAGGTTCCATTTATTTTCCGAGTGAATCATTTGGCTATTTCGGTACTTCGCTTTCTCTGAACCTTGCAGTTGTCTGTATTTACTTTGCTGACTTTCTAGATGTTTTGTCTGCAAGGAGGATCATAACATTCCCCTGCTTCCTGTGTCTCTATGAGGGGGCCAGGCTCTGGCTCTGGTCTTCAGTAGGCCATACAGGACTCCTATTGTTGATATGACTCAATATCAACAATAGTGGGGAGCTATCTCGACTAGCTACCAGAAAGAGGTGTTTCATTACATTCAACACTTTTTTTTTTTAGCTTCGGTACAGTAACTCGGGTCATATATTCTTTGCAGACATATCTTGCTAAAATCTGTATTACCTTTAGCGAACATCTGCTTCATCACTGCTACTACTGTGATACAAAATATAACCAGGTATCATGTATCGCACAACGATATTCTTGATTTCTTGATAACATTTTGGCAATTGGTACAACCAACAGTGACATTTTCTTTGCCACTGTTGGTTGTAGAATTTTGGGATTAATGGTTGTGCTTGTGTGTGAACCATTAATTAATCTACTATTATAGATGTTAAGGAAATACAAATGAACACTGATAAACTCTTCTTTATTATTAGAGTCCCTGAAAGTAACAAAAATATAGGTGTAAGTAAATCTGACATGAGAAACCTTGGCCTTAAGAGACCTAGAGTGGAGGAGTTCTGTGATTTGTTTTCGAGGTTTTCTCCCCGGTGGCAAAAATGGAACCTTCCTAGCACGCTAAATTATGTTGTACACAAACCAATGACTGTATGAAGAGTCTTGGCTAATAATTATGAGATTCAAAATAGATTTATTATTTAAGCATAAACAAAGTGTCAACACTACTGTTTTATTCTTGGTACAGTATCTCTTAATTAAGGCTATTATTCTCTCTTATGTTTTAAGAGTAAATGTTTTGTGGGTAATGTTTAAGAAGTGTCCAAACTTCAAAATATATAATTGATTCATTTCTAGGTTCAAAATGACAACAACTGAGACCTGTATAAGAATGTTAACCCTGTTCTTGGCTCATATTTTCTATAGTAATAAGTACTGTATATCCCATGTCACCTTCTACTGACATGGCAGAACATAACACATTCCAACCATTTACCATGTGACAACACCTGTTCAATGGAACAACATTCCTAAATTTACTTTAGAGCCACTATCTTTAGTGGCCTCAGTGGGGGACAGGAAGCTGGCAGCTTGTCACAGGTAAACCTCCCCCTCCCCCTTGTTTACAAGGACTTTCTCCAACTGAGTTTTTAAACTGAAGTAATGTCTTGGCATTTATGTCTTTAGTGGGTAAGCAGTTCCATGGGTTTATAACCCTATGGATGAAAAAGCATCTCCTATTTTCAGCGCTACATTGTGGCATGTTGAGCTTGAAGCCTGTTGTCACTTGTATGTGTTACATTTGATTCAAAGCTTATGTGTGTTCATTTTGGATAGTGAAAACAAAATACACTTGCTACAGAAATATAATACAAATATATACAGCCAGAGGTTCCATGATAACCCATTTGGGTGGATGGGATGCCAACTCCAACCATATTACATGCTGTCCGGTGTGTGTGTCCCATGATGACAAGAATAGAAATATGCTGTACTTGAAAAACTAGTTTCCCTCATAGAACCCAGCCTAAGAGCAAGATTACCTGTAATATAGTCCAATGTAGCATAGCTTACTCTTCAGGCACCTCCACCTCCTTGTTGTCAATGGCAGCATGTATTTCTTCTGGTGTCTGGCCATCTATGGTGCAACCTATGCTTCTGGCCGTGCCCAGGATTTCCTTTACAGTGCCACATAGAGTCCTGGCTTGGGAGCGGGGCCTCATGATGCGAGCAGTGTTGATCACTTCCTCCAGACTGATATTCCCATTATGTTTAACATGTTTTACCTGTGGAGAGGTTGGACACAAGTTTAGTAAGACCCATCATTACTTATATTTGTGAATAACAGGAGCACCAATTTAGTACAGTAGTGTAATATACATGTTTATGGATTAATACTTTGATTTTATTTCCAGAATTATTAGAATTGAATTAATTATTGTGCACCTAATTGTAATTTACATAAATTATTAAATACAGTATACTGAAAATTATTATTTTTTATATTTCAATTACTTTTTTCCTGGAAGAGTTGATAATCCTGCCACTATGAAATACAGTATAAAATTAAAAGAAACTGTATACGAACCTTCTTTCTGTCTCTGGGTGGTTCCTTGAGGGCACGGATGAGAAGAGCTGCAGCCGAGGGCACCACCTCTACCTGCGCCTGGCGGTTCTGGATAGTGAGTTGCACTGTCACCTGCAACACAAACATGCTCAGCACCAACACAATACTAGTTACTGTGCTAAGAGTCAACATACTCAAGTTTCTGTGAAGCATAAAGAGAAACTTGAGAAAGTTCAAGGGTTTGCAATTAGATTAGTAAAGTGGGTAAGGGAACACCATTTAAATTAAAGAGGTAAGACAAGGGAACTTGATTTGGGAACTTGTTCAAGGAACTTGAACACACAAGTTGCTGTGTTAATCCACACTTTTCCAATCGTCGATGCCAGCAGCATGAACATCGCTGATCATCAATAGCAGTAAGGTACATCACACACTATTCAAAGTATCACCAAAAAATCTCTCATTCATGTGGAATGAATTATTATATTACGATTTCCCTTTCATGTGTTCAGTTTCATTCTTAAATTCCGACCTGACCAGCATGATGGAGCTGAAGAGTGCTGGTGTAATGCTCAACAGTGAGTGTTGGAGTGCACTGGATGAGTTGTCTGCCTCATATGTGATTTTTATGGAATTGACCATTATTGAAACTTTGCATATAATAATACATTTATCAGCCTAAGAGATAAGCTATGAATACAATAAAATGAAGAAAAAAACATAGGAAGTATTAGTTTAGGTCCCCAGGATTTTTGTTGTTGATTTGATAACAAATATACTGATAATACCTTGAGGCCTTTCCAGGCTGTGGTGGCCTGCAGATGTCTTCACCAACTTTCTTGGGGGAGAGCCCCAAGGGACCCACCTTGGGGGCCAGGGAGGATGTGGCGCCCACCTCGCCTCCCACAGCTCGCAGCTTCACTGCTCAACACAAGTTAACAAGCTGATGTAACCACTTCTTATACAGATTTATTGTCATTTTAATTAATATAACCCACATTATAAATCACCAATGACATAATTTATCCTTCCACATCATCAACCAATGTCATTTCATCATTTTGTCATCCAGTTTCATCATCACTGTCAACCACTGTTATCACTACTATCATTACCCATTATCATCAACACTCTTATCTGTCATTATTATGAACACACATCAACCACTTATTGTAACTAGCATGAACACTTTCATCAATAACACCCAACCACAAAACTGAGCTCCCAGAGCCTACACGATGCTGAGAGAGGGCTTCTCGAGCCTCTCAAGAGCCCCAGCTACACTTGTGGCACTCTCCTCAAGTGAGTCTCCTGCCTCTGGGCTGGGTGCTCTTTAAAGTTTTCCGTTTACTTAGGCATCCCAGTGATGCTCACTAGCTATACACAGGTTGCTGTTGGAGCTTCTGCCACTGATAATTTGCTAGCTTCAGTATGGACAGCTTGTACACAGGCCACAGGTATTATGGGACCCCGCCTTCCCCAGCTTGTACACAGGCCACAGGTGTTCAGCCCCCTCTCCCTCCCCAGCTTGTACACAGGTCACAGGTGTTCAGCCCCCTCTCCCTCCCCAGCTTGTACACAGGCTACAGGTGTTCAGCCCCCAGCACCTCGGCGAAGTTGCTCTGGACTTAATCTGGGTATCTACACATTTCTTAAAGCCTAAATAGCCTATACTGCTCATCAAAACTCTTCGTGTCATAAAATACTAAACGACCTCCAAAGATAGACAATTTTGATTGTGGAGACAGCTGTGAAGGGTCCAATGAGGACCTTCAAAGTGTGCCGTTCTCGGTAATACTACAATAGACCTGTTGTCTGTTACAGTTCACTGGAGGAAGCTGCAGCTCCTCCTGGATGAACTTTCTCAGGTTTACCCTACAAGGACATAGATACATAGGAATGCAGTTCCTTTTTTTATTGCTGGGCAACATTTGGTGATTGAAGTTAGGCCTAACGTGTGTCGTATCATTAATAAACGGCGGGTTTGGTGGCTGCATTAACATTTTTTGTTTGTTAATAAGGGCTGCTTGTTAATAAACTGAACGGTCCGGCTTCAACTTCTTGGCAGACGAGTAACCCGCCCTCAGTTATTTCATGCAGCGGCCGATCCCGAAGACGGGTTCGTCAACTTTAACATGATGTTCATTCAAAAATTCAATTTGCTAATTCAGCTGAATTCCTTGTACGCCAGGAAATGTATATGTTTATCTCTCAGAATGTTTGGTAATATGTTTATTGTTTGTGATGTGTGTATGTATGTTTTAACACGATGTACTGAACGGGGTGAGAATAGCTTGAGCTACCTCATCCCTTTGTGTGTATTTTACATCAATAAACTTATTTCAATTTCAATTTCATTCAAAATATCCCAGCTTTGTGCCGCCTTATAATAATAATAATAATAATTTATTTAGGAAAAGTACATACAAAGTTGCAGAGTTACAGTACAAAGATTTTGTTTTATTTAAAGCTAGAGGTAGTACATACAATACCTAAAGCCACTAGTATGCATAGCGTTTCAGGCAAATACAGAATATTTATGATAAATATTTATCAAATATTTATCATAAGTATTTATGATAATTACGGAATCCTCTCAAATATATATGATTATTATATATTAGCATATTGTACATTTATAATTTAGGTATAGGTTTAGTTATGTGTTTAGGTTCTGCTGGGCATTATTTGTATATGTAGCACGAGGGGAAACATTTACAGAGTTGCGATTCTTAAAGAGGTCGTCAGCGAAGCACTTTTCGATAAATACTGTACTTGTATTCGTGTGTAATTTTTCTTAATTCCAAAACACCCAAAAGGGAGGTTTAACGGCTGTGTGGAATCATGTACTTACTAATCTCTCTCATCTCATTTTTTTTCTTGCAATGTATCTGTTATTATTTTATTAATTCTGCTAGAATTTACCTACTTAAAATTGTCTGTTAGATTAAGGACCTGCCCGAAACGCTGCGCGTACTGTAGTGGCTTTACAGAGTGTAAATACTATGCTATGTACTCTCACAAACCCAATGTACCTTCTTGTATATAAATAAATAAATAAAATAAATATTTGCTCTTTCTTGACGAGGACGGACAAGACGTTTGGGTTCGTTTCCCTCCACCTGCAGCCACATGCCACCAAGACATTCCAAATAAATCACCTCAGAATCATACGTTTTCATTCTCGTGATTTATCGTCTCTAACGTATCATTTTTTGCTGCAAATATTTGGTGATAGTGTACAAAAAATTATAATGGGCTGGAAAAGGCCAAAATGTATGGGAACAGTTGATGAAGAATGTCAGTTTGGGCCGAGGAACGAGTGGGAGAAGACCTGTCTTCTCACACTACAGCTTGAGTACACCTGGATGTACCTGTAGGAGAGTCTCAGACCATTTGGTCACCATTTGGTCCAGGAGACATATCTCCCGTCACGCAGGGTGCAGTCACACCTCCACAGATCTCCAGTATCAGCTCTTGATACTGGTAATGGCTCAAAAGGGCCACCACTTACGGGCTATTCATGCCCGTGCCACCTTTTGGTGGCTTAATCTTCATCAATCATCAATCCAGTCATTGTCCGTGCCAGCTCTTGGGTGGCTTAATCTTTATCCTCATCATCGGAGAGTCTCAGAGTTCTCCCCCCCCCCAAGCCCTGGGAGTACCATACTATATATATAACATCCAACAGAGCACCTTCATTACTTCCATATCATTGAAGATAGCTGTAATTATTGATGCTCTACGATATCAGTTGGTAAGTACATTGCTCTAGTATTTGTCTATATCAAAATAAATGTGATAATGTTTGAACATGTGACCATTAGAGTGCGTGGAGTGCAAGACCAGTAGTTATACATAGTACAATAATTTATATATATTAGTCTTACAAAACGTATTTACCATATTATAGAAGCTACATTGCGGTACATTTAGACCAAAAAATTACTTTGCGGCATCAGTAATAAATAATCCAACAACAACTAATTGTTTTTGAACATTTACAGACGGCGCTTATGTAGTGTCTCTCTCTTTGAGGCTTGAATTTCAAACATTTTTCCTTCATATCAATTATGAATTAATTCCATACACTATAATATACTTGTATGTATATATTTAGCACGAATGATTAAATTCGGATCTCATTTTGGACTCGAGTCTTCGACAATACCCAGATTTTTATACTTATTTACACACTAGATGAGGTACCCGGCGGTGCCCGGGTCGATCCTGTGGGCGAGGCCTCTCCCACACACCCTCCCAGGTCTTTCCTCCCTCCCACACCTTCCTTATCATGCCTCATCACTGTTACAATTTCCTCAGCACACTGTGTTACATAAAGATGCATACATGCATCTTACATAAAGATGCATACATGCATCTTACATAAAGTTGCATACATGCAGCCCACTGCATCACTCTAAATGACCCCGGCCACCCTATGAGGCTATCCGTAAAACAGGCAATCATCATGCAAAGTTGCGTCCGGCTTCCAAACTTCAACAAATATAAACAATAGACTTTCCCACTTACAGATCCCTTTCATCGTTGATTCAACGTCAATAACTGACGAAAAATCTGTTGGTAAACACTTTATACAAACAAATATACATTTCAGACTTAATAGGAGTCATTGGTTGTCGAATGGCCTCACGTAGGCAGTGTAAAGCGCCCTAAAAGCCTCCTCACTTAGGTTTCTGAATGATATTCTAATTTTTACCAGTGTAGAGTACGCTGCTGTCGTTATCCTATTTATATGTGCCTCAGGAGTTAAATTGGTGTTACGTCCACGCCCAGGTTTCTTTGTCGAGTCGTCACAGGTAGGCTGTTCCCCTTCATTGTGTACTGTCACACACACAATGTGTGTACTCACCTATTTGTGAGTACACACATTGTGTGTGTGTGTGTGGGGGGGGGGCCATACACAGGTGTGTGTGTGTGTGTGTGTGTGGGAGACATACACAGATATGTGTGGGAGACATACACAGATGTGTGTGGGAGACATACACAGGTGTGTGTGACATACACAGATGTGTGTGACATACACAGGTGTGTGTGACATACACAGGTGTGTGTGACATACACAGGTGTGTGTGACATACACAGGTGTGTGTGACATACACAGGTGTGTGTGACATACACAGGTGTGTGTGTGTGTGTGTGTGTGTGTGTGTGTGTGTGTGTGTGTGTGTGTGTGTGTGTGTGTGTGGTGGAGCCATACACACACACAGAGCACCCCCCCCCCCGCCCATGGGGTCCCACTAAATATAACCCATGAGAGAGGACCCACGCGCCCATCACCCACCAATATCACACGTGGCGTAACTAACACCTCTTGCAACATCTTACATGAAACCATTTTATTTCAAACGTATTCCTGCTAGTATACTAGTATTACATGCTAAATTATTGATACCATGCACACCACTTGGCTTCTTCCATCACTAAAATTATTCAAATAATAACAGGCAGCTTATCTCTATGTCACCAGGAAATCCAGGTATATAGGATTCGAACTGGGCGTCAACCATAATACGAGCACTTCTTATCTTCATTAACAACTACCACAGACCAGCAGGAAACCCATTTTACTCTTATTGTGAGATCACTGGCTCCAACATTACGCATACTCCACAAACCCTGCTTCACGGTAGAATAGCACTACAGTTCATTTACATTATAACACACACATGAAACAACTGTTGATTTTCAATTAACTACTCACCAACTTTAATTTCGGTGGGATCGAACTTGGGCGGCATCTTTGCGTTACGGAAGCCCCAGAGAACGTGTAACCACAGCCAGAGCTGGTCTGAGAAAGGCAGGGCGGAGGCTGCCAAGCCCCGGTGGCATCCATCGTGGGAGACGGAGAAGGTGGGGGGTGTGGTGGTGGTGATGGTGGACTTACAGTGAAGTCACACTAAAGGTAAAGGTGGGAAGAGAGTTAAGGTGTTTGGGTGGATGGCAGTCAGTTGAAGAACAGTGAACAGAACTGTGTGAGAGTGAAGCAGGTACATCGTACATGTGTTTTAGTATAGCCAAAAGAATGGGTTTTTTTTTTGTTTCAACGATGTGGTTCGAGTAAGTTGTATGTGTGATTGTGACATCCCTGATTGGTTAATTATTAGTGAAGATCGAGTGCTATCCCCTCTATAATTGGCTCAACTATGTTGGTTCAGCGCGAACATAAGTACAACCGGAAGGAACATTTAATACGTTTAACTTCAACAATTGGGGCATTGACTAAGACAAAATAAGCTATGAGTTATCAAGCTTTCCCTGGGAAACAGCACTGAACCCTTAAACTCCAACACAATACACAATATGTAGGGATATTAAATACTGATGCATATAAAGTAAGCACTAACGTCCCTCAGGGGAACATGATAAAAAAGTTCAACGCTGATGCCTATGCTGACGAAGAAAGATCTCAGAAAATCTCATGTTTCTTCGAAAGCAGTAAACTTTGACAAAAATCAAAAATATTAAGCCAAACTAAGCATTGTCACTTTTTTACCACTACAGGTGATAACATTAAACAAAAGAGAACACTTTAAAATTACTTGTGGCTGTATTGCCCCTATATAAGCTTTGTTACGATATTTATTGTGAACATATACAATATGTGTGAGATTTCCATTGATTGTTCAGAAATCAACAATGTCAGCAGACAACAAAGAAGCTATCAATTTGTGTTCTTATATTTTACACTATTTTCTACCTGGTACGGGTATCCTACATTTATACTGGTCGAGTTCGAAAGTGCTGAAGGATGTGCATAAGCATACACGTAGTGAGTGACTGGACCTTCTAGTTGTCTGGAGGAACGCAGCTGGGATTAGACTGAGTGTTATGCAGACATTCTTGTGAGGATTGGGAGGCAGGAGATCAATGATTCGCGTATGAAGACCAGATCATACACTAGAAGGTGAAGGGACGACGACGTTTCGGTCCGTCCTGGACCATTCTTAAGTCGATTGTGATGAGGAAGTAGAGACAGGCAATAAATAGGCAAGAATGAATGAATATGAATCGCGTATGAATCTCTTCTATTTTTTTTAAGGAGAAGGTGAAACATCTTTCCCTTAAAACCTTTGTAACCATTAGAACTTTGTAACCATCAGAACTCTGCCTTTGATAATGTTAACAAGAGTTAACGAAATGCATCTCTTAGCATGACCCCCCCCCATCCACCCATACATTTGGTCCAGCCTTCCTTTGAGAGGCGGGAGCAAAGAGCCGAAGCTCAACCCCCACAAACACAACTAGGTGAGTGCAACTGGAGGAGTACATGTGTGTGTGTGTACATCACAAAGAAATTTACAAGTAATGAATAATGTGACAATGCTTAACCACGAAGGAAAATGAAACAAGAAATTACTTACGCACCTGTCTTAATTAATATCATAGTTTTGATGTGTTGATTAACACGAATTAAGTGCTTAAGTAATTTCTAGTTTCATTTTCCTTCGTGATTAAACATTGTCATATATATATACAGTACATGGATCTTACCTGGAGAGGGTTCTGGGGGGGTTCTACTCCCCAAGCCCAGACAGGAGCCAGCGTGAGTTGTGAGAGCCTGATCCAACAGGTTGTTGCTTGGAGTGGCCCGCAAGCCCACATATCCACTACAGCCTAATTGGTCCGGCACCTTTTGCAGAAAACTGTCAAAGTTTTTTCTTGAAGACATCCACTTTTGTTCCGGCAATATTTCTCATACTTGCTGAGAGGATATTGAACATCAGTGGACCTCTGATGTTCATACAACGTTTTTGGATTGTGCCTATGGCACCTCTACTCTTCACTGGCTTTATTTTGCATTTCCTGACATATCGTTCGCTCCAGTATGTTGTTATTTTACTGTGCAAATATGGGGCCTGACCTCCAGTATTTTCCATGTTTATATTATGTGGTACCTTTCACACCTACCTTTCCAAGGGGTAAATTTTGAGAGGTTTGAGACGGTCCCAATAATTTAGGTGCTTTACTGTGTCTATGTATGTATTATGCTCTCTGTATTCCCTCTATTTCAGCCATCTCTCTTGCTCTGAAGGGGGAAGTGAATATCGAACAGTTATCAAGGTGGGACAGCAGAAGGGATTTAAATAGTACTGTATCAGCATTGCGATGGGATCCTGGATTTGAATGTTCTAATAATCTATCTTATCTTTTTCTACCTGACGCCATATTTGTTTGGTTATGCTCCCTAAATGTTAGGTCGTCAGACATCATTATACATATGTTAATTAATGGGAGAAATGGATTACATGACATTTTATATAGGTACATACATGACACAGATTACAAATAAACAATCTAGCTCAGAGGTGGGAAGAGTGCCTAAAACATAGTGAGGATTTTCTTGCTGAATTCTAATCCTAAGACACTGGGATAGGAAACGCTTTTCTGGCCGAAACGCTATGCATGCTAGTGGCTTTACAAGAATGTAAAACTTCAAGTCTCTGTACTCTCATAAACCCAATATACCTTCTTGTATATAAATAAATAAATAAAAACTGAGTGCGTTTAAGCCCAGCTTTCCATAATGAGTCTCCTAATTCCCAACTCATTCAAGAATTTGAGCGCACTTTTACCATCTGAGCTGATTGGAATAAAGCTGTAGCACTGCATAAGGCCTCTATATTCGCTGGTTTTCTGGTCTGAATGTAGCATCCACCACATTCAGCTCTGCTGTACTAGAGGGGGGGTGTTGACCAAACTGGAGGAACATGTATAGTCCCACACCACCTATTGATCACTATTCCAGGACATGATGGCGATCCCATCTGGGCACTTGTCCAGCACTGGTTTGTACAATTGTTGTTCTCCTTGTGCCAAACAACAGGCTGTGGCAAGGATCCTCGTGATGTCATTGATAACTTTGTCTTGCACCCTTTCATTATGATTTATAGCAAATGAGAAATTTGTGGCCATATTAGTCTACCACTTCACTTCTGCATATACAGGTATATGTGTTAGATGAGGTTAGAGGAAATGAGGTGAAGGTGAAGGGCTACACCAGTACAAAGAAACCCACCTGACATAGCAATCAATGTCTCAAGGGCAGCAAATAAAAAATACCCAGCATGATGGACTGCTACTGCTTAAAAGGTGTGCTCTATCCATCCCATCTTCTTGAGGTTATCTTGAGATGATTTCGGGGCTTTTTTTTAGTGTCCCCGTGGCCCGGTCCTCGACCAGGCCTCCACCCCCAGGAAGCAGCCAGTGACAGCTGACTAACACCCAGGTACCTATTTTACTGCTAGGTAACAGGGGCATAGGGTGAAAGAAACTCTGCCCATTGTTTCTCGCCGGCGCCTGGGATCGAACCCAGGACCACAGGATCACAAGTCCAGCGTGCTGTCCGCTCGGCCGACCGGCTCCCATAAGTAATATCTTAGCCTTGCTGACATGAATTTTTTGTAATGGGGTTATCCCAACGAGTGTTTTTGATTGTCTTGGTGCAATGGGGAAAGAGAAGCAATACCAGCTGTCCGACTTTTTCAGTTAAACTTAAGATTTAAGAATCTAACTGATAATGTAAACTGGCAGAATCTTCTCAAATCAATGGCAGCAATGCATATGAAAACCAGCAGGGCTGTCTTACTTATGAATTATATCTTGAGGTTGTCTTGAGAAGACCGTCCCCGTGGCCCGGTACTCGACCAGGCCTCCTTTTTCTTACACCCCCCCCCCCAGGAAGCAGCCTGTAGCAGCTGACTAACTCCCAGGTACCTATTTACTGCTAGGTGAACAGGCACACCAGGGTGAAAGAAACTCTGTCCATTTGTTTCTGCCTCCAACAGGGATCGAATCCAGAATCTCAGGACTATGAATCCGAAGCGCTGTCCACTCGGCTGTCAGGCCCCAGTGGTCCCTACATTTGCAGAGGTGGTACCCCTTTTATATTATATATTTATTTATTTTCATCAGTGCTTATATTTGGGCACTGCCCAGCATCCAAAAACAATTAAAATGGGTAAAAAAAAAAACTCTGATCTGATCTTTATTTTTGAGTATTTCAAACTACATGTTGCATATATATCAGTTTAGCACTGACTATACTGTCTAGTCCCTACCTTGTTCCTTCTATACTAAATATAATCACGACACTTTGAAGTTACTCCCTACCACTTCATATATCTCATACAAGACTACATCATCCAGATATATAACAAAGTACACAAACTAGAGACTCTCTAAAAATAGCACATAATTTTCTAGTGAATAATTTCAGCATCTAGTTTTCATCTCTTACCATGTACAAAATGATTATTTTTGTCAAAATTCACAAGATAACCATTTTCTCCAATAACAGCAATAGACAAAACATAATATTGCTTCGCTTAATTCAAAATACGTTTGCATAATGGGCAGGCCCTTAGGCACTCATGCTGGGCCTAACTGGTGTGAACGGCAAGGGTTCCAGTCCCTGTATTAAGCTGGTTGAAAACAGATATTCACTTTTGATGTATGATCATGACTCAACCAACACTACCACAGGGTTAATATGGTTACAACAGAGCCGCCCACATCTGCAGCCAAGGCTCTACCTCACCAGATGGGGGGTTCCGTGGCACGCACATGCGAGTACATTAGTTGAAAAAACAAATGCCTATCACAGGAGGCAACTCTCCGACCTCAACATAGTATGTGCCAAATGCTCCAATGTGCAACGTTAACTTGTGCATAGTAAAGGGAGTTGATTCTCTCCATGTTTCAAAAGTAAAATAAATTTTTGCACTTTATATTTTTATAAGCAAAGGAATGTTTATTACCTGGCCATGTAATACCTTCAAGGTATTTAGTCAACCATTATGAAAATAATGCTATCCCATTCATGCATTCATATTGGCATTATCTAATTTCTTAGACAATTCAGACTGATAATATTAATGGAACAACTGCCACTGAGTGCTAAATAAAATAAAGAAATTTAAACTTTATGGTATCCTTCACAGAAGTAAATTCTAGTCAGTTTTCACCAGTAGCAATAGTTACATAGTTTATATTCAGTCTGTGACTGGAGTCTGGCATTCTGCTTATCATACAAGAGGTTGGGGATAAGGACTGCAAAATAAAATACGGCTGGAGCTCAAGGGGCGGGATGTGCTAGAGGGGGAGAGGAACCTGTTTAGGCGAGGAACTTGGGTTGCGACATGGCTGCACCAGTCTTTCTCAAGACTGGGCTCTGGTAGGAATTGTTTGGAATCTGTTTCTATGTGCAGAATAAAGACATTTTAGTGTAATTACTCTGAAACACAGAACCAGAGTGCCCACTGCACTGCCACTCACACCTGCTGACATCACAAAAAAAAAAATTACAAATTCTTTAGCCCTTTACAACATAGTCAAGTGTGGTGGCAGGCAGGAGTGACTGATGAGAGTTTAACACGGGGTAAGGAGGTAGAAGGGTGGGTTTGGGACGGAGGCTGCGCTCCCCGCCGTCAGACTAGCATTTGACACTATCACGACATCACAGCAGCACTTTACTGCTTGGACCTCCCAAAAGCACCTCGCATGTTTACTAGAAATCAAAAGGTGGAAGATTTCCCCTATCACACTACAGTAATCACTAAAAATTCCTTTGACTGGGAAAAAACCTAAGAAACAAGAACAAAATAAGTGATTGTCATAAATGCTACAACCTCTACTACATCTTCTTGATGTGGATGGGTGTGGCCACTTTGCAAGCAAAGTATATAGCGTTAGTATATATCCATCCTGTAAAAATAACAGTTATACAAATCGTGAAACTAGACTAATCTATCACATGCGCGAGGGCCTTAGGAGGCCTCAACATAGGACCCACAAAACCGGGGAGCGAACCCTCTACCCTGAGGCATCATCAGGACTACAACATGAAGCATGGGGAGAGTGTCTTAAGTGTATAAAACACCGTGTTACCAAAAGCTTTTTCATCTCTTATGTTAATAATAATAATAATAATGAAATTTTTACACTCTCAGTACACTTGAAGACACCATTAAGTGACAGTCAGTGCTGGGGGTGGAGACCTATCATAGCCAGACCATGGAACAAGAGACTCCTTTAGAGGGGGGGGTAGCTTGTTATCACAAACTATTGATAATACTGATATTCCTTCAAAAGAAAGATACATGACCTTTGTTATGATTGGTCCCCAGGCACATCAACATTCATTATCACACTTCAAGGTCACCCAATTGACCTAATCATGGCACAGATATTGGCTGCAGAATGATTTCCTCAAGAAAATGTATCAAAAAATAAATAGGACAAATTTTAAAACTTTAAAAACTTGCCAAATTATACTCCATATCATCTAAGAGCAAAATTTACTGTATCATAGCAAGCAGGAAACTAATCATGCTGCAACCTCCAAAACACGACCACACCAGCACTGTCCGTCCAAAGCTGCGAGGTGGCACAGGGGGTTCACATATGGCGGGGGATTTCTGAAACTGGGGTGAATTAAGGATGGAGGGAGCTGCTGAGGAGGTAATACCTATTTCATAAACAAAAATCTTATTCTTTGCAACACTGCTTCATATTCTCAATGCTTCATATACTGCTTCATATTCTTAAAATAAAATATAAAATGCATTTTCTTTCTAGCTTCATATCATGTGAATCATAGCATGAACTTTCTGTTATATATTTAAATAATTATATATATATAATATATTAGATATATAATATATTATATATAATATATTATATATATAATATATTATATATATAATATATATATATATATAATATATATATATATATATATATATATATATATACAGTATATATATATATTGTCACGGTAAACTCTCTAGGAAGAGATTTGGCCTGCTCCATCATCACCTATTCTATCCATATCACGTCTATATATTCAAGTACTGCAGCCACAAGAAGAACAACAACTACTTCCAGACGCCTAGACAGTACCTTCAGTCTCCCCAATACACCACTGCCCATCACCCAACCTTGCACCTGGGTCGCTAGGAGCTCACGCCATCCAAAACAAGCAGTTTAAGAGCCGGTTAATAGTGAAAGAAGGAACCAGCGCCACCTGGATGACTGTCGCCGTATGTACATAGGGCTACCTAGCTCGCCAAGATTCAGATTACTCCCGAGTGCTCTACTGAGTAGACCTGTTGACATACCCCAGTGTGGTAACAGAGTTATTCAGAAGAAGCTGGTGGCTTCTTTAACTATGAACCGGCATGTTAATTGCTTTTTTCGGCCGGTGGCGTGAGCTCCCAGGTGAGGTGACGGGCGGTGGTGAAGGGGGGGAGACTGGAGGTACTGTCTAGAAGTCTGGAAGTAGTTGTTGTTGTTGTTGTTCTTATGTTGTTCTGTTGTTCTTGTTCTTATGGCTGAAGTACTTTAATATATAGACGTGGTATGATAGAATAGGTGATAATGGGAGCAGGCCAAATGTCTTCCTAGAGATTTTACCGTGACAATATATATACACAATTAATTATATAAAGAAATTAGCTTGTAAACTCACAAAAAGAGTTATTCCAAGCTTTAGTCTACATTTCATGATATTTTTGTAGGAAATGTCTCAAAATATAGACAAAAGCTTGGAAAATCTCCCGAGAGTTAACAAGCTTGTACTACCTATGATACTATCATGGACTGAATATTTATACAGTATGTAGTGAGTGTGTGTATGTGTGTGTGTGCGTGAATGTGCGTGCATGTGAGAATGTGTGTGCGTGCGTGTGTGTGAATGTGTGCGTGTGTGAATGTGTGTGCGTGCGTGCGTGTGTAATTACCTAAGTGTAGTTACAGGATGAGAGCTACGCTCGTGGTGTCCCGTGTGTGTGTGAATGTGTGTGCATGCACTTGTCCACATGTTTATCAATAACAATATTGTATACAATTGAAGTAATCAAGTGCAATAAGTGATCAATGCTCATATAATGCTCCCCAGCAGCCTCCCTTGTGTTTCCTGAGCTGCCTAATGAGTCACGGGCTACAGGGAATGTCTTTTCATTATTCTATCACCTGTGAGGTAGTAACTACAAATTGGGAAGCAAAGAGACTTGGTTCAATACCACCTATTGCATAGGACAAATATACAGAATTTCTAAAAATAAAAAATACCTCTATAAAGGAGAGTACAAAAAAGCTTCTGTAAAATAAAAAGGAACTTAATATCTACCCTGATATAGTACATATGAATATCATACCTTCAATTATCACTTGTATGCACCACTAAAATTTGTGGACTTTAAGAGTTGTGCAGTCAAATAGGTTTCTTCAGCTAAGCAGAAGAAATTGGAAAGCTGTACGCAGTGAAGGCAGTGCTGCGAAACTTTCTCATTCAAGAGAGAGCAGTCTCATCGCAAAATACTGCTGAATGTTTTGTGTACTGAACGTAAAAAAAAAAAAAAGAGGCTAGCCAGTGCATACAAGGTCAATCCATTGGTAAAACAGTGTCACAGCATTGGCTTATCTATCATTTTTCACAAGTTACTGCAGAATTCTGCTCTTCTTGATACCATTGCACACATACTGTCATACCATGATTTTTACTCTCTTATGGTCCACTAATCATAACATTACCGTTACCAACACTCTGCGTACATCCAGGCCAAGACTGACAGCCATTTTCTCTATCAGTGCCAAAAAATAATATTTTTTTCCGACATCTAGTAAGGCAATTAAATTCAAGAATGGGATAGACTGTAGAATAGTTATATCCTATCAAAAAATATACTTCTAGATGTAGATGAATAACTCTGTACAGTAGTTACATATGGAATATTACTGTGCATTATCACACTAGAGTATTTCAATATCCTAATGACTAAACAGTAAGTAGGGCTTCACAGCAACATGACATTTATATAAGATCAGAAATATATATTTGTCATGAACTCTTGAAATATACTTTGAAGAGTTCCACCTTTCTAAAAATAATTTGACAATTTAGGCTAATATTAATGATAAAGAAAAAGGTATTAGCCATGGCCTTTATGCAACACAGAGCTCCTCAAGCAGGCGCTGCTCCACATGGGGTATCAGGTCATCACTGGGCAGATTCATACTCAGTAACACAGGTTTCTGTACACGTTTCTGTAATCTTTCTGCTAACTGCGAGGCTTGATGACTTCCTGCACCAGATGGGCCCAAGAGAGTGGAGACAGCAGGTGGGCCGACACGTGACCCTAAAGCTGCCACTAACCCTCCTAAGTTGCCCTGCTGTTTCCCCACCCAGGCATACACACTCCCTCTTAGGGTCAGCAACTGGTAGTAAATAGTACAGTCACCATGTTGGCTAATGAACTCTCGCAGATTGAGACCTGGTACAACTTCATCCATTCTTGCTCTTGTTGGGACTACAACACCCTTACACAGCTGATAGCTCAAACACTTCACTTTAGCTTTCTATTTCTACAATAAACAAACACAGTCTATATTGCAGGCCTCCTGGGTTTGTTGGAGTTTTTCTCAAATCTTAATGAGGTCAAAGCATCACCATCACAGCCAGGCCTCTTCACATCAAAAGTTCATATTCACATTAGTTACTCATTTGTGAGTTTTATCATAACATTAAAAATTATTTGCATGCATAATACTTCACTTGGCTTTTTCCAAAGGCAATTGTACTTGATTTTTTTTTAGTATACTGAACAACACAGATGTTCTACAGAAGCTAACTCACTCTAAGATTTGCACATTACAAACTACACTCATATAGGCAAAGTATAGGTCTCTTGGTTCTTGTGTTTACTTGTGTTTTACGAAGTGCAGCTTGAATGATATTTGGGAAGTTAATGACTGGAGATAGGAACTTTTGCTACTTTGGGTTTTTGTGTCTCAGATTTCACAATCGGCTTCTTTGGTTGCCTCTGGAAAAAATAACATGTGGTTAATATTTATATACTGTATATACTATAATAATGGTATTTAATAGGACACATAACATACTTGGCATTCTATAAAGCTTTCTTAAATGTGACTATTATAAACAAAATGTATGAGCTGCATTATGTGTAATTCCTCCAACTAGACTTGGGTTCCTAGGTACAGTACAGTATAGGCAAACAGACAAACAAAATTTTTTACCGACTGATTTTATAAACAAAAAATACTAGACACACTATTATTGTGCTATATTGCAGGACAGACAACAGTGAGGCATGGCTTGTAACATTAAACAAGGCTATTTTCCCATCAATGCTGTAATGAACTATGGCAAACTCCATCAAATTTGACATACAACAGTCAGAGATGCCTCTGTAGAAGTAACTGGTGTCTGTGTCCACAGACTTCAGCAAATGCCATGCTACTTGGTGATGCATAATATCCCGTCTTCAGTGTTATATTTAATTTATACATTTTGCCAGAAACACCATTATAATTACCTTTGTGAAATCTACTACACAGCCTTTTATGTATCTAGAAGTTTTCTGAAAAAGAAAAGAAATTAATGAATATCAGCAGGCCTACACAGAAATAGCTTCATGCAGTACTCATTAAAAAAATTTAAAAGAAATTGACACAAAATATGAACAGAAACATGCAAAAATTCAAGGGACAGGTCAGGAATCTACAGTCAATAGTTAAATTTTGGTAGGTAAGGCATCATGCTGCCATAAACTGCCACTAACACCATCACCATGCAAACTTTCTCATTGAGAACTCATGCTGTTCTCTGCTTTAATCTGGATAAAGTGTTACCTTCATCGCTACTACAGGCACCCTTGCCCTCACTTGGCCTTGCTGCAGAGAGGTCCAGAGCAGCTGCGGCCAGGCTGTTGGAGCTGCCTAGGAGAGATGAGGGGGATGCCTTGAGGGCTGAGGGGGTCTTGGATAAGGGGGAGCTAGCAGTAGACGATGCTGTAGAGGTGGGTACAGCTGATAGTTGACCAGAATTCAACAGGGACAGCAGATTGATATTCATGCCCAGAGAACTCAAAGGGCTTGATGATAAGTGGCTCTGGTGATCACTTAAACTAGCATGGCCCCCACTGCTGCTAACAGGCACATTGTTACCATTGGCTTGTGAACTCGCACTCTGGTAAATGTTCTTCATTGTTTCTACATAGTAGCTCCGAGCTGCCTCTGAATACATAGATTTCATCAGGTCAGGGTTGGTCAACATTGTCTGCATTAGAGTCTGATTCATGGCAGCAATCATCAAGGGATTCAGTGGGTTTAATTGATTTAACAAGTTCAGCATACCAGCACTCTGATTTTGTTGTTGATGCTTTTGGTGGTGTTCAATTTGCTTTTGCTGATGCTCCATCTGCTCTCGCTGCTGTTTTTGTAATTTCTCCAACTCTTTCTCCCTAAGAACCTGCAATTCTTTCTCTCTTTGTTGTTGAAGCTCCCTTTCTCGTTCTTTCTCTGCTAACTTTCGCTCCTCGTATTCTTTCATATCTTTAATATATCTCTGGCGATCCTGCTCGGAAAGCTCAACAAATTTTTGCTTCTCAACATCGCCCATGTTTCGCCACAATTCCCCTGCTCTTTTGCCAAAGTCTGCAAACTGTGGGAACTCCTTTCCTTCTTCCATTAGTTTTCGTTTAAAGTATGCACAAAAATGCATGAATGGAGTACAAGCTTTCTTGGGCATGTCTGGTTGCCTACGCCTCTTCTTCTTACGTCTACGTGTAGGCCCCGGAAGTGCAACCGCTTGAGGAGCCAACCGTCCAGCAGATGGACCCTGTAGCAGTGCCTCATAAGATCGAATCATGCTGCCATTCTGTCTAGCCTGAGCAGCAGCTGCTAGACTCCCCAAGCCCCCCAGACCCCCATGGCACCCCCAAGACCCCCAGCACTGCCACTTGCCAGCAGCTTGAGCAGGTCCGTCTGTGATGGGGCACCACTCGTCCCATTCTCTCCACTGTAACAGCCAGAATAACAACTAACAACCACTGCACACTTCAGCCTTACAGCTTTTTATACTCACCAGGCTCTAACAGTATCCATACTAGAACTGATAAGAAAATCCTTTTATTCTTAAATGTTCTTGAATTATATTTAAAACTTATGAACCCCCCTAAACCAATGTCTTTGAGCTAGGGATAATTCTAAGCTTCATCCACTCCATACTCACCAATATATGTAGTGTTGTTCAGTGCAGAGAGGAGTGAATTATATACAAATAGTGCAAAGTACCAAAGATTGTGGAAACATGGAAAATGTCATGATGCTAAGCTTATCACAAGCTTGTGCCTACGATGGAAAATATCTCCATTCCTAAACCCTTGCAAAGTACATTGAAATAAGAAGTAAACATGGCAAATTCAAAGCAAGATTAAACATTAATATTTAAAAAAAGCAATCCAACTGACAATAAAATGGAATTGAAAATATGATTTTTATGAGAAATCCTGACCCATCCCCTAGAAGTACCTTTTGGTATGCTGTTAGAACTTCAAACAGCAATGCTCAAAGGGATCAGATTTAAATTATTAGGATAAACCAGAGAAAAATGTTAAGTTATTAGTGGAATCCAAAATAAACATATATGAGCCAAAGAAGCTACAAACCCTTTTTGCAAAAAACACACCGTGCATCAAATGTCAGTAAACAGAGCAGTCAAAACATCTGGCCAAATATTGTAAAATATATAGCACTGGATAAACCATTTTTTAAGTTGCTGCCTGTGGCATGAAAGCAATGGAATGCTTGATTAAAAAAAAAGTCTGTTTGTTTTAAGTCAATTCTCAAAATGGTTAACCCAGGCAAATAAAAAAAATGGGAGACAAGAAATTCCTTCCATGGTGCAAAAAAAAA
>WNGS01159612.1:1246540-1258764 GCA_020271785.1 Procambarus virginalis
GACCCCCATACCCATCCTGTGAGTGGTAGTGGACCCCATACCCATCCTGTGAGTGGTAGTGGACCTCATACCCATCCTGTGAGTGGTAGTGGACCCCCATACCCATCCTGTGAGTGGTAGTGGACCCCCATACCCATCCTGTGAGTGGTAGTGGACCCCCATACCCATCCTGTGAGTGGTAGTGGACCCCCATACCCATCCTGTGAGTGGTAGTGGACCCCATACCCATCCTGTGAGTGGTAGTGGACCCCCATACCCATCCTGTGAGTGGTAGTGGACCCCCATACCCATGTAACACGGGCCGGGGGTTCTCTCTCTACCTTCTACCCCCCTTTTTCCCTTTACCAGTATTCTTTACTTTAGTTCTTAACCAAGGGACCCCAAGACTTTTACTCGAGCCGACTCCACGCCACGTGGTCTCAAGACGATTACCGACTTGAGATTCTACAACCCGTATGACGTGAAACTAGACTTCTAGCAAAATTTAGAGGATCTCCTGTCCGCCGCCACCACCAGATCAGTAACCAAAATGAGCAATGATCGAGATCTGGTTCGATCACGCTAAACAATCAACCTTGGGCTTGATTCCCCACTAGTAACCAATAACCTTTGATCTTGCGTGTGGAGTTAATTAAAATCAACAGGAGTAATAATCCTGATTCGGTGTTAGAATCGGCGTCCAATTCAACTCGACCACGTGGGGACCACGTGACAAGGACAATTTCACAAAAATACAAAAGAAAAATGGAAATAATAAAAAATGCCCATTAAGCTAATTAATTATTCAACATTAAGCAAAATCTAAATAATTGGCACTCCCTAACTGAAATATGCCCTGACTATAAATTTAACGGCAATGAGTGGACTATTCCCTACAATTACTCGTAAAGCAACTCTACCTTCTATGTTGACCCGCTTGGGTAGAGTGCTGGTCTTATGGGAGGTGAGATGGTGACCTCCCCCAGTTGATCCGGATACCCCACTGCCCTGTCCTCTCTCTGATCTACACGGACCAGAGCAGAGTATTGTTCCGCATAGCTTACCAAGTTACTTATAGGATTTGAGTTTCAACAATTAACCTCTGTCGTACTGACTTATCCAGATTGATTGAATATTGTACTGAAGTTAAATTACACAAACATCTTAAGGAAGAGCTATTCCCAATTACAACATAGCTATTTGACCTTTGAGAAATAGAGGACATGGAACCTCGTGACCTATGACCTCGGTCACTCCGCATCACAGCCTAGTTCTTGCTTGTGACGTCACTGATGGTGACTTAAACTCATTCTCCTAATAATTAATATACTCTGATATTATACAGTAATACTATACAATACAATTTGAATGCAAAATGACTGAAGGTTAATTTCTCTAAATAGTGAATACTGTAGAATGATTCATTATAAACTTGTGAACAAAGGTGGTTATTTTCACCACGAATTCTCTGGGGACAGGTCCCGAGGTCGCCATGCGGTCCAGCTTCCCATTCTCCCTTGTAACTAAACATTCTGGAATCTTCTGGATAATTCTTACAACAAACCCAGTTTGTTACAACCCCCCCGCACAAGCACTTAGTAAACCTTGTTAATTTGTTAAAAATAACGAGGTTTAGTATCCAAACCCACAATTAACTCATTGCCACAAACAAAAGCTAACCTAACTAAACAAAAATTTTGACAATCATTAGAGTGTCCAACATCATAATAAACATGTTCAAATTCATAAAATTTCTCAGCTGTCAACTGACAGCAATCCTCCAACATCAGGAAACATACATCCTACCCTTACTGACATAGCTAAATAACATGTCCCTACTCTAACAGCAAAGACTAGCTATTAAAATCTCTTGGCTCTTCTTCAAAAAAACATAAAAGTTATATCTTCAGACTGAACTTTCAGTCATCCGGGAGCGTACTACTGAACTATCAAGTTCACATCCGTGTACTATCCACTCTCCAATCAATGTCAACCTTGACATGCTAAGGAACACACCTAATTTTTATTACATGTATCTAAAAATATAAAAAAAATCCTATAACTATATCACAGGTTTCAGCTGACTGTACAGCTAAGTGTTCGCACTCACTATAAGTGTCAATGTTTATATTGGTCCGCCTCTCCTGTGTTCAAACATTCTGAAAAAAAACACTACATAATTTTCCATAACCGTTTGTTCTGGGCTTAGACAATTACACAGGGGCTTCGATTTTACTTACTGACCAATTTATAGAGTAAAGTTATCATATCTCATTATACCAGAATAATTATTTTAAATCTGTTTTTCAACATTTATAAAAAAAATGCTCAGATATTCTTTACACAGATGTTCAGAGCCAACTTTGTTGTTTGTATCAATTGTTCATATTGAGTAATTGAAAAAAAAATCGATGCTGATAGACGCTGAATGTAGTCGATGACGATGTCGATCTTGCTTCTTTCCATGTGTAGACATCAATACCTGGTCCTCTTGTACTCCCGGTACTTTTGACTGACGACAGAGTGTAGTAGAGCTGAGTGCCAAGTGACAGCTGTAGAATACTGTTACTTCGGCCATTGATCTTGCTCCCGACAGTCCACACGCCTTCATATCAATCACAGTTCACACGGCAGTCTTGATGTTAAACTTGACGTCGCAGATGACCACAGCAGAGCAGGACTGGATGTACCAACGGTGTCTCGTAACAGGAGTGGTGTCAGAGGGTCGTAGAGGCGGGTTTGCTTGTTTGCAGAACAGGTGAATCTCGTCTTCCATCATTGCTCACGACATCTCAGGCGTTTCTTGATATCACCAGGTTACTAGGCCGTAAACACCAACTGTGTATACCCTCGTACCGCCGACCTTAGGCCAAAGGAGGCAATTTTGCGACCTTCTATTGGCGAGTCCCGGAACTCTGTAGGGAAACCGTGCCTTCCACCTGTGACCGCCTTAGTTCCGCGTTCCTGTTGCTTCAGATGACGTAATCATAAATCTTCCGGCGAAACTCTTGAGTACTGCTACTTGCTTTCCAGTTTCTTGACCTCTCCTCCAACACTGCTGGAATGGCTGCAGTCTTGATGACGCAGCAGGTGGGTAGTGGTGATCTCGAGACTGCTACCCTGGCGTTGTATGGCACCTCCGGTGACTGCTAAATGTGGACAGCTTGCTGGCCCTGACAACCTCGTGTAGTGACGTGAGGCGTCGGCCGGGTGACTCTTGGATAGTCACTCATCCCCAAAGTAACTGATGTATGGGTTACTGGGTCTGGTGGGGGGGAGGGCTTTGTGTAACGTGCCTCCCCCCTCGGTCTTTACAGACAAGGGTTCACGTGTGGCTGGAACAACTGGGTCGGTGTACCAATCAGACCTGGGAACAGACAGACACAACACAGCGGAAGCATAGATATACTCTGGGTTTGGTGGAGGTGGAACCCCAGAGCACGGTAAAAGTTGCTACCCGAGTTAAGTATAGTAATAGTTCACCTCATTGCCATTACAGGAAAATCTAATGAAAACTAAATTATACTAACCAAGGAAGTTACTTTACTGTACAGCGCGAGATCTCGTCACCATAGGGTGGCGAGTCTGCACCTGACTACTGATGAGCGATGACAGAGGGTCATCCTCGTCCCCTGACTCGTCGGTGAAGCCATGAGTCAGCACTGCTGAGTCAGGAACTAGACCCGCTGAAGGCCGCTGCCACCATTGTAACACGGGTGGGGGTTCTCTCTCTTCTTCTACCCCCTTTTTCTCTCTTTGTACCCGTATTCTTTACTTTAGTTCTTAACCAAGGGACCCCAAGACTTTTACTCGAGCCGACTCCACGCCACGTGGTCTCAAGACGATTTACCGACTTGAGATTCTACAACCCGTATGACGTGAAAATAGATTCTAGCAAATTTCTAGGATCTCCTTTCCGCCGCCACCACCAGATCAGTAACCAAATGAGCAATGATCGAGATCTGGATCGATCACGCTAAACACTCAACCTTGGGGCTTGATTCCCACTAGTAACCAATAACCTTTGATCTTACGTGAATAGTTAATTCAAAACGAGTGAATGATGTACTCGGATTTGAGGAGCATCGGCGTCCACTTCAACTCGACCACGTGGGACCACGTGACAAGGACAATTTCACAAAAATACAAAGAAAAATGGAAATAATAAAAATGCACATTAAGCTAATTAATTTATTCAAAATTAGGCAAAATCTAAATAATTGGCACTCCCTAACTGAAATATGCCTGACTATAAATTTAACGGCAATGAGTGGACTATTCCCTACAATTACTCGTAAAGCAACTCTACCTTCTATGTTGACCCGCTTGGGTAGAGTGCTGGTCTTATGGGAGGTGAGATGGTGACCTCCCCCAGTTGATCCGGATACCCACATGCCCTGTCCTCTCTCTGATCTACACGGACCAGAGCAGAGTATTGTTCCGCATAGCTTACCAAGTTACTTGTAGGATTTGAGTTTCAACAATTAACCTCTGTCGTACTGACTTATCCAGATTGATTGAATATTGTACTGAAGTTTAAATTACACAACATCTTAAGGAAGAGCTATTCCCAATTACAACATAGCTATTTGACCTTTGAGAAATAGAGGACTGGAACCTCGTGATCTATGACCTCCGGTCACTCCGCATCACAGCCTAGTTCTTGCTTGTGACGTCACTGATGGTGACTTAACACTCATTCTCCTAATAATTAATATACTCTTGATATTATACAGTAATACTATACAATACAATTTGAATGCAAAATGACTGAAGGTTAATTTCTCTAAATAGTGAATACTGTAGAATGATTTATTATGAAACTTGTGAACAAAGGTGGTTATTTTCACCACGAATTCTCTGGGGACAGGTCCCGAGGTCGCCATGCGGTCCAGCTTCCCATTCTCCCTTGTAACTAAACATTCTGGAATCTTCTGGATAATTCTTACAACAAACCCAGTTTGTTACACGTGCGGGCCCGAGGCGGGCATCCACGTCCAGTTGAACTTCGTCATTATCACTACAAGCGTCACTGGTTTCACTTTGTTCTTTATCACAATCACTTTCATCATTTCCACTACTATTTTCCTTCAACAGAGTTTATTAGACGCGGTATCAACATTATCATGATCGGTTGCGTCATAATACTCATCTACAGCACTATGCGTTTCTACGTGAATAGTTGACCTCTGTTCATAGCGCACGACGTTGATGAGGCTGGGGTGTGGGGAGCCGTGGTGGGTGGGCCCAGCTGGTGTGAGGGCTGGGACACCCCCCTGCTGGGGTCTCCCCTGGGGTGCTGGCCGCCTGGGAGCACATGGTGTACCCAAGGTTGGTGTGGCCCGCACACAGTAATGCTCTCACAGTTTCCTGAAGAGTGGTTATCATTGTCTTTTGGTGCATTATTTCCTTATTTTGTTCGGTTATCTGCTTGGTCAGCTTTTCCACAATTTTGCTTTGTTTTTCTACTGTATTCATAAGCTCACTAATTTTCTGTGCCTGATCCGAGCCCCGCGACCAAAATGAATTGGTAGGGACCACAACTGTGTCACTCGAGCTACTAGCCGTGGCGTTGGAGTGGTTGGGTAAGGCAGGAGAGTGTGACGGAGTGACCGGTGGTGGCACAGCAGATGAGCCAGGGTGGTTTACTGGCGCCCCCAGCTGGTGTACCCCGGCAGTCCGTCTCGGTGGGAGTGAGGCACAGTCCTCATGCCAGGCGGGAACTCCCTCCAAGTGACAGTTTGCACACCTCAGTTTCAGTGCATCACCCTTTTTAGCATCACACACAGACGTTGCATGCTTTCTGGCACAGTGGCCACACCGTTCATCATTTCTACAGTTCCTTGCAACATGATTCCACCGTTGGCACTTGTAACACCTGCGCCTGGCAGGGTTGTAAATCTTCAATGTTAGTTGCCGATAACACTTGGAACAGTAAATCTTTCCGGCGGAGTCTCTTCGCTGGTTCAGTTGACGAGAATAGTCTCTCTGCCCTTTGTTCTTTTCGCATTGAAAATATATTAATGCTGTTCTACCAGTGTGTGATCCTGGTAGAGGTCCAGACCAAAAATGATGACAGGTGTCCTGTGGGTATGAGCAGGCAGTGGTGGTTTCCTCATTGTTATACCAGCAAGCTCTTGAGTACAGAATCGTTGCACCATCTGATCAGAAATGTTCATACGAACATGGTTTTCATGTCTATTCGCCAACCAATACCCACCACCAGGGTGTGTTTTGGCTGCCTCAGCCAACCATGCATATTTCGTTGCAGTTCCCGTGCCCGGGGAATAATGCAGGCTGGTTCTTTTCTTCTCATGGTTACGATTTATGAAATTTTCGACTCCGTGTGTCTTCCTTGTAAGACCAATCCTGGAGTATTCGGCCCCAGCATGGAGCCCGTACCTTGTCAAGCACAAGACGAAGCTGGAAAAAGTCCAAAGGTATGCCACTAGACTAGTCCCAGAACTAAGAGGCATGAGTTACGAGGAAAGGCTGCGGAAAATGCACCTTACGACACTGGAAGACAGAAGAGTAAGGGGAGACATGATCACAACCTACAAAATCCTCAGAGGAATCGACCGGGTAAACAAGGACAAACAATTCAACACTGGTGGGACGCGAACAAGGGGACACAGGTAGAAACTGAGTACCCAAACGAGCCACAGAGACGTTAGAAGGAACTTTTTCAGTGTCAGAGTAGTTAACAAATGGAATGCATTAGGCAGTGATGTGGTGGAGGCTGACTCCATACACAGTTTCAAATGTAGATATGATAGAGCCCAGTAGGCTCGGGAATCTGTACACCAGTTGTTTGACAGTTGAGAGGCGGGACGAAAGAGCCAAAGCTCAACCCCCGCAAGCACAAATAGGTGAGTACACTGTTATCACTACACTCAGTTATCAGTACACATGGTTATCACTTCACACGGTTATCATTAAACACGGTTATCACTTCATACGGTTATCACCTCATACAGTTATCACTACACACGGTTATCACTGCACACGGTTATCACTTCACAAGGTTATCACTACATACGGTTAACTTTACACTCGGTTATCACTACACACGGTTATCGACACATGGTTATCTCAACTCGTGGAAATCACTACACACGCTTATCACTACACTCGGTTATCACTTTAAACGGTTATCACTACACACGGGTATCACTACACATGGTTATCACTACACACGGTTTTCACTACACTCGGTTATCACTACACAGGGTTACCACTACACACCTTTATCACCTCATACGGTTATCACTACACACGGTTATCACTTCACACGGTTATCACTTCACACTGTTATCACTCCACACGGTTATCACTACACACGGGTATCACTTTACTCGGTTATCACTACACACGGTTGTCACTACACACGGTTATCACTACGCTCAATTATCACTACACACGGTTATCACTATACTCTGTTATCTCTTAACACGGTTAACATTTCTCCCGACTATCAATACACACGGTTATCACTTCACACGGTTGTCACTTCACACAGATTTAACTACACACTATTATCACTACACACCGTTATCACTACATTCAGTTATCACTACACACAGTTATCACTTCACACGTTATCACTACACACGGTTATCACTTCACACGGTTATCCCAACACACGGTTATCACTTTACACTGCTATCACTACACACGTTATCACTTTACACGTTATCACTACACACGGTTATCACTTCACACGGTTATCACTTCACACGGTTATGACTTCACACGGTTAACACTAAACACGGTTATCACTTCACACGGTTATCACTTCACACGGTTATCACTTCACACGGTTATCACTGCACTCGGTTATCACTACACACGGTTATTACTACACATGGAAAACACTACACACGCTTATCACTACATTCGGTTATCACTACACACGGTTATCACTACACACGGGTATCACTACACACGGTTATCACTGTACACCGTTATCTCTATTCACGGTTTGACTTCACATGGTTATCACTTCACACGGTTATCACTACACACGGTTATCACTTCACACGGTTATCACTTCACACGGTTATCTCCTAACACAGCTATCACTACACACTGTTTTCACTTCACACGATTATCACTACACACGGTTATCACTTCACACGGTTATCACTTCACACGGTTATCACTTCACACGGTTATCACCTAACACGGCTGTCACTACACACTGTTTTCATTTCACACGATTATCACTACACACGGTTGTCACTCACACAGTTTTAACTACACACTATTATCACTACACACCGTTATCAATACACTTAGTTATCACTACACACAGTTATCACTTCACACGGTTATCACTAAACACGGTTATCACTTCACACGGTGATCACTTCACACGGTTATCACTACACACGGATATCACTACACACGATTATCACTTCACACGGTTATTACTACATACGGTTATCTTTACACTCGGTTATCACTACACACGGTTATCACTATACACGGTAATCACTACACACGGTTATCACTTCACACGGTTATCCCAACACACGGTTATCACTTTACACGATTATCACTACACACAGTTATCACTACACTGTTATCTCTATTCACGGTTATCACTTTACACAGTTATCACTACATACGGTTAACACTTCACACGGTTACCACTTCACTCGGTTATCACTACACTCGGTTATCACTATAAACGGTTATCACTACACTCGGTTATCACTACACAGGGCTACCACTACACACCTTTATCACCTCATACGGTTATCACTACGTTCCGTAGTCACTACACACAATTAACATTACAAACAGTTATCACTACACGCGGTTATCACTTCACACGGTTATCACTTCACACTGTTATCACTACACACGGTTATCACTTCACACTGTTATCACTCCACACGGTTATCACTACACACGGGTATCACTTTACTCGGTTATCACTACACAAGGTTATCACTACACTTGGTCATCACTACACATTGTTATCACTACACACGGTTATCACTTTATACGGTTATCACTACACACGGTTGTCACTACAGACGGTTATTACTACGCTCAATTATCACTACACACGGTTATCACTATACACTGTTATCTCTTAACACGGTTATCATTTCTCACGACTATCACTACACACTGTTATCACTTCACACGGTTATCACTTCACACAGTTATCGCTTAACACGGCAGTCACTACACACGGTTTTCACTTCACACGGTTATCTCTTCACACGGTCATCACTTCACACGATTGTCACTTCACACAGTTTTAACTACACACTTATATCACTACACACCGTTTTCACTACATTCAGTTATCACTACACACAGTTATCACTTCACACGGTTATCACTAAACATGGATATCACTTCACACGGTTATCACTACACACGGATATCACTACACACGGTTATAACTTCACACGGTTATCAATACATACGGTTATCTTTACACTGTTATCACTATACACGGTTAACACTACACACGTTAATCACTACACACTGTTATCACTTCACACAGTTATCCCAACACACGGTTATCACTTTACACTGCTATCACTACACACGGTTATCACTTTACATGGTTATCACTACACACGGTTATCACTTCACACGGTTATCACTTCACACGGTTATCACTGCACTCGGTTATCACTACACACGGTATTACTACACATGGAAATCACTACACACGCTTATCACTACATTCGGTATCACTACACACGGTTATCACTACACACGGGTATAACTACACACGGTTATCACTATACACCGTTATCTCTATTCACGGTTGAGTTCACATGGTTATCACTTCACGCGGTTATCACTACACACAGCTATTACTACACATGGTTATCACTACACACGGTTATCACTAGACACGGTTATCACTACACTCGGTTATCACTACACACGTTATCACTCTAAATGGTTATCACTACACACGTTTATCACTCTATATGGTTATCACTACACACGGTTATCACTACACACGGTTATCACTACGCTCAGTTATCACTACACATGGTATACTAACACACGGGTTTCTCCTAACACGGTTATCACGTCACACGACTATCACAACACAGTTATCACTTCACACGGTTATCACTTCACACGGTTATCACCTAACACGGCTGTCACTACACACTGTTTTCACTTCACACGATTATCACTACACACGGTTATCACTTCCCACGGCTATCACTTCCCACGGCTCACTTCACACAGTTATCACTTAACACGGCTGTCACTACACACGGTTTTCATACACGCGGTTATCTCTACACACTGTTATCACTTCACGTGGTTGTCACTTCACACAGTTTTAACACACACTAGTATCAATACACACCGTTATCAATACACTCAGTTATCACTACACACAGTTATCACTTCACACGGTTATCACTAAACACGGTTATCACTTCACACGGTTATCACTTCACACAGTTATCACTACACACGGATATCAGTACACACGATTATCACTTCACAGGGTTTTTCTACATATGGTTATCTTTACACTCGGTTATCACTACACACGGTTATCACTACACACGGTAATCACTACACACGGTTATCACTTCACACGGTTATCCCAACACACGGCTATCACTTTACACAGCTATCACTACACACGGTTATCACTTTACACGGTTATCACTACACACAGTTATCACTACACTCGGTTATCTCATTCACTGTTATCACTACACTCGGTTATCACTACACATATTACTACACATGGAAATCACTACACACGCTTATCACTACATTCGGTTATCACTACACACGGTTATCACTACACACGGGTATCACTACACACGGTTATCACTATTGTGATGGTGTTCCCCCCCTTCTAATTCTCCCACGCCTGCTGTAAGAGTCATGTCCACTATTCCCGAGCGTTCTCTACATTGCAGGCATCAATTGAACATATGTGGGAGAGAACAGTATTCTCGATGAGCCGAGAAATTTGCGAAAATATAGTATTTGGCCTGTGGGATAGGCCCTTTAGGGAGCCAATATGGCGCTGGCGAGTCTGTTCTCCCGCCAAAACTGTGTGACGTCAGTGGCGCCAGATTGGTCACCGTCAGCGACGTGGCACTGGGAGCCAATGAAAACCGACTTTGGAAAAGTGGAGTCACATAGGCAGGGGGAGTCCAGCCATGGTGGCGCCTTAGCACTATCAGTCTTTCACGACACGTCCGAGAGGCAGGACGTGCGACCGGTCGTCCTGTCAGAGTGACGGATTTACCGAACTCCAGTGGATGTAAGCGTCTCCAGTTGTTAGCGCGCACTCTGTGAGGTCTTCCTGCAACCCCGATGTGGCTCAGATAAGGAATTGACAGAATATTGAGCAACAAGTGCTCAGGGACAGGTGCGTTGCAAGAAGTGGGCCGGGCATCGACGTGTGACGTCCTTGGCAGTCACCAGTATAAGAAAAGCTTAGTGGCGGGCCATCCACCGTGAGTGAACCGGGTTGACGCCTTGTCAACCAGGTTGACGTGTGATCGACGATCCTGTCAAGTTTGACAGTAACCCCACCTTCGTGGAACCCTACGAGTCAACAGTTGGATGCAAGCACGTCGAGAATCTTCCCAAATACCTAGCGATATATCTAGACGACGAGGGGGAATGACAGCGTTGTGAGCTTCAAGTGCTCTGAAGTGGGGCTGTGCATGTGGAGCTTAAGCAGTATCGTCTGGGACGGCTGATAACTTCACAGTGACTTCGTAGTGGTGAGAGGCAGTTCTCTGGGAGTACAGTGACAAGGACTAATTGGGAAACGTGCGACGACCGCCGAGACGTAGGCTGGGCCGTAGTTGGGAGGAAAGTTGACGGCCAGGAGACCGACTTCAACCCTGCGACGTACTGTAGAGGAAGGAGCACGGACCTGCAGTGTACAGAAAGCGGCGAGACGCGAAAATCCTAAGGCGTGGCTTGTGTTTCTGGAGGGTGTACGAGGCGAGAGCTGGACCAGGAGCTACAACCCAACTGTCATCCTAGGATAGGTGAAGTAGGTGTTTACAGTTACCCTCCCATTTCCCTTTAGTTAGCTATATTTTCTTGTCAGGATATTTTATATGTCGTGAGCAAGTCTCACCTGAGTCTAAGTCACAGAGAGCACAGTGTGGTGAGGCTACCAGAGCGCTCACAGTATCAGTTACATATATATCTATGTGTGGGTGTGTGCAAGCACCAAGATTCATCAATGAATTTACTGTGACTATTAT
>WNGS01159612.1:1269365-1280760 GCA_020271785.1 Procambarus virginalis
TTAAAAGGCGATCCCTTCTTGCCAATTCGTCCAGATGCATACATTCTTGATTAGGATGGATGGTCTGCGAGAGACCCATCACCTTTCCAGAGTACATGAAACATCATTAATCCAGGTCAATGCATCAGGCGTGCGGTACATGTGAGAAGTAGGCTTAAGGCTGATTACGCCTAGAATGTACGTCATCCCCCAATAATTATGGAGCAGATGTTCCATCCCTTGATATAATAAGCAGTAGAGTAAGACAATTATGGTACAAAACTCACAGCAAGCTTGGGGCAGTGCCAAGTGTGAGGCGAAGAGACTCGAAGCTGGTCTCATTGTGGCCGTCACAATTGCCTCATTTCGTCAAGGAACCAGAGGATAAATGTATCACCTCAGAAGCGTTCAGTGTGGCAGCGTGTGTGTGTAGGTTGGTACATAAAGGTCCAGAGCAAGTATAGTGGGGCATTATGGGAGGTGTGTGCGGTGAGGTGAGTATGTGGTGAGCCGGCTGAAGGGTGAGTAAGGGGCGGACAGAGGGCGGTGAGGGTGAAAAAGGTGGCCCTTGTCTCTGACCAGTGTCCCACACACCCACCCAACGTCGCCGCCACCCTCCGCCCACCCTCGCACAACCACCCACAGCCCTCACACCCTCACGCCCATCCACACTAACTCATGCCACTGCAATAAATGCCCTGGTTGGTCTTCGAATTAATGATCAAGGTGGAGGTAAGCATAAAAAGTGTCGAGAATTGGAGGAGGTATTGATCTATTGTGATATGTTGGGGTAGCGTGAGTGGAGGTGGTGTATGGGGCGTGAGTGTGGTACAGCAGCGGGAGCAGCAGCAGCAGCGTGCTAGCGGCGCGTCGCGGCCACCAGTCACCCAGGGAGAGAGAGAGAGTGGTGAGGAGGAGGAGGTGAGCCGCCCCGAGTATTGACCAGACTGCCATTGTTAGCGGGGCCATTACATTGATTGTGCAACTCATGCTTTCCGCGAAGCTGCCGTCTCACAAAGACGCCCAGAGCCGCAGCGGTGGCCCGGCGTCGCTGTCCTCGCTACGCTCTGTTGGTCTGGCGCACCTTCCTGGCCGCCCCCACCCTCCCTCACCTCGCACGCCCGCACCCCGCACGCCCTCACCCTCACCCCGCACGCCCGCACGCCCTCACACCGCACGCCCGCACGCCCGCACGCCCTCACCCCGCACGCCCTCACCCCGCACGCCCTCACCCCGCACGCTCTCATCCCGCACGCCCTTACCCTTACCCCGCACGCCCTCACCCTCACCCCGCACGCCCTCACCCCGCACGCCCGCACCCTCACCTCGCCCGCCCATATCCACCCACAGTCATGACATCCTGGCTCACCACCTTATGCACAAGTACGCTTCATCACTCACACCTACCGTCTGTCTGCCTCGGTCATCTTCACTAATCTTTATGCTAAGCTTTTTTCTTATCATCTACCACCATCTTGCTATGACGGCTCGTACGTTTTGGACCCCAGTTCGAGTCCCGTATTACTCTTACATGTTTGTCTGGCCCCAATGTGAGGTTCAAGATGTTGATACTACACAGAGGCGCATTAGATGGTGATGCAAGAGGCAGGTGATGGTTGGGGTGGTGAGGCGGTGGTGAAGTAAGACAAAACACTAAAGAGAAGCGGGAGAGGCGAACAGTGGGGGGGGGGGGGAACCGCCACTCTGAGCCTGCGGACAAGCCCACAATGGTCCTCATTAATACCACTGTCATTCCCGCCGTCATCTACACCAGCTTCACGCTTACATTTTACACGCTTTCACACATGCCTAAATGTACGCCTCTCCCCCACACGCCCGTCTGCCTGTCTGTCTCTCTCTCCCACACACACATGCCCATCTCTCTTCCACACACACATGCCCATGTCTCTCCCACACACACATGCCCATCTCTCTCCCACACACACATGCCCATCTCTCTCCCACACACACATACCCATCTTTCTCCCACACACACATGCCAAATGAAATGCACTAGGCAGTGATGTGGTGGAGGCTGACTCTATACACAGTTTCAAATGTAGATTTGATAGAGCCCAATAGGCTCCAGAATCTGTACACCAGTTAACTGACAGCTGAGAGGCGGGACCAAAAAGCCAGAGCTCAACCCCCGCAAGCACAACTAGGTGAGTACACGCACAAACTACTCAGAATGACGCCCAGTGCAGCCATGCCGTTGTTTATGTAGTGTAACCGCGTCCTACATCCTCAACCAAACTTTATGATCACTCGGCAACCAACACTTGGTGTGGCTCCTTGCGTAAGTGGGCAGGATCTCCACCACTATAACCAAACTTCACCTTTCCCCCTGGGAACCAACGCCTGCTTTTCCTGCTTCACTCACGCTTAACGCGTCTGCCTTCTCTCCTAAAAATACACTTTTTTGACAGATTATTATGCCGCCCGCCAACATATATTTAAAACACGATGAAGTTGAGTGTGTGTGACTAGGGAGGCCTCTCACATTACGAATGTGGGTTATGTAAAGGTGGTGGTGTGTCGCCTGGAGTCAATAGCGGGGTAAATTGAAGACTCGTAGTGGTACGGGGGCTGGAGGTGTTTACCCAGAGGCGCTTCACACCTCCATAACAAAGGCCGCTCCGTAAAGGGGATCGAGCCGCGGATCCTGCAGCATGAAGGGCTAAGGGAGGGTGACGGTGCAGCCGCGACGGGTGTGTGACAGGGCAGACTCGCCAGGGGAGGTGACGGAGGAAACAGACTAGGGTGATGGCAGTGTCTGTGACGGGGGGGAGAGAGTCTCATCAGGGGATGTGACGGGAGGGACAGACTCAGCGGGGCAAGGTGACGCCGTTCTCCCCCTGCTATACCATACTTGAGCTAACATGACGGAGGGAAGGAAGGGGACGCGCCTTGTCCCGGGAGAGGGGAAGAAGCAGACTTAATGCTGGGTGGTAGGGCAGTGTCCATCACTGCCACACACACTGCACAAAGGCGTCTCCCTCTCTATACTGCCATCACCACGACCTGCTCGCTCTTACTGCTACGCTTTTTGCTGCCTCGGTTTCATGTGACGCAAAAAGGCATATTTTTTGTTACCGTCGACGCCACTTACATTAACAGAAAAACGTTAAAGAAAAGCTGACTACATAATCTCTTGACACGTCTTTCAGCTCGACTTAGCCTAGTATATGATTAGAAATGGGGATTTAATTTACGTCTTATCTATTCGTTGAATAAAAAGGACAGAAAGAAAATTGGTTTACGGATTCTATGAGACATTACCTAATTATAATTCTTTCATTATTCATTGAAATGTCAAGTCTATAACATTGAACATCATTACTGAATCTCTTTGCAGGTCCCCCTCATAAATTATCATAACACCACAACTACGTCAAGCCTATTACAATAACTTGCCTCTTAATTCAGAGCATGTGTTAATCCCTAAACACAATATAGTCATTTATGGAAAGCGCATACATGAGTTTGTTAATAGGTTCGCTGATGTTCATTTATGAGTTGTGTGATAAGTCGATTTCTGATATACGCTTTCAGAGTCGTGTGGGCGGGTGTTTTATGTAGTGTAGCACCTGCCGCATGCTTGTTGCGAAGCACTGTTTTACTGCCGCAGGAAGTATACTAAAGCAGGCTTGTTGGCACAGAGGGTATATAGGGGCGTGAGGAACGGCAGGAGCGGGTGACGGGTTGATGGTCAGGAAATACCTCGGGCTAACCAGGTCAGCTGTGGGGCGGCGGGATCTCGCCCCTCACACAACATGGGAAATTGGAGGTTTGGCTTCGCTCTGGCTTGTACCATCAATGCTTCATCATACACCAAATTCCTGAAATCCATTAACTTCCCCCATGACACGCACGTTACATGCTCTTTTGGGAGTTTCTCAGAATTTGAGACATTTAATCTGTGGGGACATGTAGCTATTAGATATAAGTGGGTTTCGTGCACTTTACTGGATTCTTCCACACCTACTGCTTATAGAATTCAGTGAATCCAGACCGCAGTATAATTTATCATCCTATAAAATTACATGTTCAGTAACTAAGGTGTTGATTACTGATGGGCAGATTGATGCATCTTGGCAATATACGTTTGATTGAGTCTACAATTTGATGGGCCGCCTTAGCACTTGTTTTGTGTTTTGATTTATATTTAGAACGGCTGAGGCTGGAAGGATTTTAAAAAACAAAACTATGGAAACACAAGAGCGACATGGCTGCCTTCCCTGCTGTATAGTCCCTCCCTTTTCCTGATATACCATTCCCCCTTTCCTTCTTTGCTAGTTCCCCATCTGGCCTCGTCCTAGCTATGTTAGCACCCCCCCCCCCTCTACAGCTGTGTTATGTAAATTCTTTCCCCTGCTGTGTTTGTCAGTAATCCTGTTCTTTCCTGTGTTATGCCAGTTTTCCCGTTCTGTTTGCGTCCCTGCTACATTAGCTGTTCTAGGCCCCCTTGTCCTGAACCATTTGGTCACCATTTGGTCGGGAGACATCTCCCGTCACGCAGGGTGCAGTCGCACCCCACAGATCTCCAGTATCATCTCTCGATACTGTTAATGGCTCATGAGGGCCACCACTTACGGGCTATTCATGCCCGTGCCACCTCTTGGGTGGCTTATCTTTAACAACTTTAACAACCTTGTCCTCCAACCCCCGTCCCCAGGGAGCCGGTCGGCCGAGCGGACAGCACACTGGGCTTATGATCCTGTGGTCCCGGGTTCGATCCCAGGCGCCGGCGAGAAACAATGGGCAGAGTTTCTTTTACCCTATGCCCCTGTTACCTAGCAGTAAAATAGGTACCTGGGTGTTAGTCAGCTGTCACGGGCTGCTTCCTGGGGGTGGAGGCCTGGTCGAGGACCGGGCCGCGGGGACACTAAAGCCCCGAAATCATCTCAAGATAACCTCCCCAGCTGTGATAGTTCTCCCTCTCAACACCAGTGTTCCGAGTGTTCCTCAGTCTCGTCACATGTTACTGGGAGCTAAAATAACCTACATCTGTTGGTTGAAACTAGCGGCCTTAATTAAGTGATGAAGAATTGGGGTCGGGTGTCTTATGCTCACTTTAAGCAACAGATGCATTTTGTACGCACTTACGTAATTCTTGTTACTTACATAAATATAACTAGCTAAATACAACTGATATAACTATGGCAACGGAATGTGTGGTTGCCATTAAGGCATTTATTTGATGTCGAATCTGCTACTGGTTTATCAATGTATACATAAAAATATATATTCAAATTACTTGCAATACAATGTAATATAAACCGATCTAGTTAATAAGTTATGGGTTTGGTTAGGTTGTAACTGTGGTTGACTTAGTTGAGGGATGTATGAGGTGCTTGTATGGTGACGTCATGATCAGTATGGCCCCCCTGAGGGTAGTGTTCGTGACCTCCAAGATCTCATCGTCTTGTACATCACAATAATTGCCATGATAATAGCTCCGGAAGTCGGCATCTACAAACACAGCCACACCAGTAATCCCACACACACACACACACACACACACACACACACACACACACACACACTGATCTTACAGTCACTCTTCCACCAGTGCTTCAGCGCCTTCAGTATTGAGTGGTGTAGAATACTGAATGATTATCATTAATGAAAATCTAACCCTTACAGCACGAGAATTTTCACTAAATTGGAAAGTATTGGAGCTGTCTTGATAAATGAAGTTTGTACACATACCTGTATACAGGTGGCGTTCCAATTGCTGTTCACATTCCCTGTTGGGGCCAGATTCCTCTCCCTGGGTTCACACTCACTTGTTAGGACCAGAACCTTTTGATATGTCTCCGCTCCTCTTGTAGTACAGTATATTTTATTAGTTTCTGGCACATGATAAAATTAAAGTTTATTAGTACAAACTATGAAAAACTGTACAATATATAACTAATATACATATGCAAAATATGCTTAAACCAAATTAACTGCACTATATATATATATATATATATATATATATATATATTATATATATAATATATATTGTAAATATGTAAAAATCATGGAATAGTTCGTAATATATTTTAAATATACAACACTGTATTTGTAACTGAAATATTAATAAATGGGAATAGCTTACTTCTAAGAATAAGAAGGCTTAATCTGTTGGATTAGGCCATATGCATCACAAAGGCATATTTGCAGCAAGATATTTGCAACTGCAGAAATGCCAGCATATTTGCGACCAGATCATATTCTTGCCGTCATTTCAGCAGTTTAACAACAAATATGCTGCGCACAAAATGCTGTATACAAAATACTGTAGCTGTGTATTTTGGCTCATAATGTTACTTAGCCTCTCAAATTTTTGATGCGAGGGACTACCCCACGACCCTCTCTGAATAGAATAATAATGTTGTAGCTAAGAAGGGGGGGGTAAGGTAAGGTATACACTATAGTGTATACCTCACCTTACCTTCCTTTACAATACAGTATTGTAAAGTAAGACAAAATTCATTCTTGCTTGTAAAAGCAAGTAAGAGCAATTTGATAACAATTCTTAACTCATTTGATAACAAGTCTTAACATATATAATTAAGGTATGCTTAAAGTGTACATTAGCAGGGGAAACATATTTCACAGTAAGATTGACAGATACTAACTTATTACAGTACAGAATCAGCATTTTAATACAGTACAGTACACTATTCCTAATTCCCACAATGACAATGTGTGTGCAGCCAAGCGTTGGGTGCGTTGCAAGCCTCGCACCGTACCCATGCAGCGTGTGATTAAGCATCAGAGTGATCAATATTGCAGGCTCAGAGTCGGGGACGTCTGAGCTTGCTGTCTTTGTTTCTCTACACAAAAAAGTGGGGTGGGGAGGATGAGAGGGGCCCGGCACAGTGGGGAGAGGAAGGGAGGCAGAAGTGGTAAGGGGTGGCAGAAGGGGTTGTGGGGCTTGGAAGCTGAAGGGGGAGGGTGTTAAGCAGGGGAGACTGATGCTTTCTATTGTCAGCTCCACTTGTGGGTCTTTCATATGGGCTGCGGTTGTGAAGTAGGGGTGGTGTTGAGGGCTCTGCTGTTCATGATGCATTGCTGGTTAACTTCCTTGTCTTTCTTTTTCCAATTACAATACTGTACATTGCTGGTTAATTTCCTTGCCTTTCTTTTTCCAATTACAATACTGTACATTGCTGGTTAACTTCCTTGTCTTTCTTTTTCCAATTACAATACTGTACTTTTAGATGTTTTTGTGTGTTAGTATATGTTTGACTTAAAGTGTATTGTTTTAATGTTTATATATATTTTCTAAAATGTGTGTATACTATTTGTACATGACTAATTTTTCAACCCAATAGGCATTACATATACAGTATATTAAAATTACTCAATATGAACACAGAACATTACAGTACAGTATATATACAAAGATGTAAAATCAGCGTTGCAAACATGTAAGCGCTAGGAAGTGAATGAGCAATTGTGTGCTTTGTCCTGTGGAGTGGCTGGTGGAGGATGTATTGCAAGAAGAAACCCACTGACTATGAAGTTAAATCTCCTGTATTGCTTTATAATACCTCTCCTCAAGAGGTTTCATTACATGACTGTTCATTAACTGAATTCTTAAACTACAGTATAAATATTCACACAAATTCAAATTCAAAATTCAAATTATTATTCAGGTAAAAGTACATACATAGAAGATGAGTTACAAACATAAAGGTAGATTTACAGATAGAGCTAGTACATACAATACCTAAAGCCACTAATATGCATAGCGTTTCGGGCAAAATGTTTACACAAATTTTTCAACACACAGTCCCATACTTTAATAATTTTTCTATCATGAAATTCTTCAAGTACGATGTATATTTATTGGAACATGTTCTCATATTAGTGATGAAATTTAGGTATTTTTATTACTTTCTTTTGTATCACATATATATCATAGCATTATCATTACCACTCAATTGACTATACTGTATCGTTGAGACTCGTGCACTTCTACTGTTAATCATTTATCACAAAAATTATTTTATTCAAAATTGTACCTTGAGATCCCAAAATTATAGCATATACTGTATAAATTTTACTCATTTCATGATTGTTGGCATAATGGTGAATGAGCGTGTTTATTCTGTTTAGCCTAACTAATAATGTAAAGTCATGTTGTACATATAAATTCAATACTGTATGCTAAAAGAATTTGCTTCATAGTACCTGTATTGTATATTGTTTTAATTCACAAGGAAACTTTCTGAAGTTGTTACCTTGATGCACAAATTTTATTTAAATATAAATTCTAGAGGCACATTGCAGATTGGGTAGAACTCTGCTTAATAAGTTCATCATTTAATAGTTCACCTCATTATAAGCAAGGTATTATTTAATGCCCTTTATTTAGCTGTATATCAGTACTGTACATAATTGTGTTCTAACTGCTCCCAAGCCATGGCCTATTAAATTAAACCAAGAATGACCATCCAAAAGATTTGTCTTGAGTAAAGTTATGTGAAAATACCAATGAAATATTAACCTTAGCTGATCAAAATATGATCCCAGAATTTATGGAAACTAAATTGTATTATTAATTCCAAAGTAATGCAAGCCCTAAACCAACCACGGTAAACTAATACCTGGCATAAGAAAGGACGGAGAAGCATGTAAACCACTAAATGGAGTAAAATATTGAAATCAGGACACGTCTTTCACTGTTAGGAAGTTAATTGTTGCAAGAATTCCTTTTCATCATCTCTTGCCTTTGTTTTCACTTGTCTTTTGTCTAATCACAAAGCCATTTCATTGCAATGTGGTTGTTTCCATTATTTTAATAACAAAATATGGCGTAGTGTTTAATATAGTATAATATAGATTTATTATTTGTTGTTTATGTGACCTGTTTTTGATCTCAAAATGTAGTCTTTATAAGAAATCAACTACTTGATGGGTAGTGGTAATATTTATAACATATTACCTGATCTGATTATAATATTTACTGATTTTATAATCAGTAAATATTATAATCAGATCTGATTATAATATTTACTGATTTTATAACATATGTATTATGTAATCACTCAGTGTTCTGGTCTAGGTGACTAGGATACTCTCATATAGTACATGTACTGTACATATGTTTTTGTTAAGGCTATTTATAAATTTTAGCATTGTAGTTGTGAAATTGTATTAATTAAGTATTTCAATCTTGTTTTGGCAGGTGTACTAGGTCTAGCTGCCTTGACATATGAACATACATGGACGACCTGGTTGTTGAGAAGCTCGGCAAGGCTGTCAATGGGTAAGTTTTTCTCTACAAGGGATTGCTGTTCTAATTCTCAGTAATGCTGCAAGTTATCTATTCAATTACCTTTATTAGGAGATTGCCAACAGCTAGTTATCCAAGGGTAAATACTTGGAAAATTAGCAAGAAGCATAATTTTTGTGAAGCTCCCATGAATTATAGAATCTTAGTTATGTCGTGGCTGATCAGCATTTATTTTAATTTTTATTGTCAAGTAGCAGGAAAGTAGGTTTCTCAACCCTAGAGGTTAGCAATAGGAATTGATATACTGTAATTAATGGATGAAAAGCAACTTTAAAAGTTACATATGTAATGTTTATACTGGATATTGTTGATAATGAAGAGGCAATTCTTCACTGTTGTGCAAAGTTATTAAGAAAGTTAAGCTAATGTTAGGGTCTTCCCATCCTCATTTATCTGATGCGTTTGTTCTCCTTCATGTGCCAAACGAACAGGTTGCGAGATACTGGTATGTAACTGGCCGAGTGAGAGAACCTGATTTGATCACTTTCTGTGAACTTGACTTATTTTTTTTTATTTTTTTTATTTATTTTTTTTTGCACCATGGAAGGGAATTTCTTGTCTCCCATTTTTTTTATTTGCCTGGGTTAACCATTTTGAGAATTGACTTAAAACAAACAGACTTTTTTTTAATCAAGCATTCCATTGCTTTCATGCCACAGGCAGCAACTTAAAAAATGGTTTATCCAGTGCTATATATTTTACAATATTTGGCCAGATGTTTTGACTGCTCTGTTTACTGACATTTGATGCACGGTGTGTTTTTTGCAAAAAGGGTTTGTAGCTTCTTTGGCTCATATATGTTTATTTTGGATTCCACTAATAACTTAACATTTTTCTCTGGTTTATCCTAAATAATTTAAATCTGATCCCTTTGAGCATTGCTGTTTGAAGTTCTAACAGCATACCAAAAGGTACTTCTAGGGGATGGGTCAGGATTTCTCATAAAAATCATATTTTCAATTCCATTTTATTGTCAGTTGGATTGCTTTTTTTAAATATTAATGTTTAATCTTGCTTTGAATTTGCCATGTTTACTTCTTATTTCAATGTACTTTGCAAGGGTTTAGGAATGGAGATATTTTCCATCGTAGGCACAAGCTTGTGATAAGCTTAGCATCATGACATTTTCCATGTTTCCACAATCTTTGGTACTTTGCACTATTTGTATATAATTCACTCCTCTCTGCACTGAACAACACTACATATATTGGTGAGTATGGAGTGGATGAAGCTTAGAATTATCCCTAGCTCAAAGACATTGGTTTAGGGGGGTTCATAAGTTTTAAATATAATTCAAGAACATTTAAGAATAAAAGGATTTTCTTTCCATTTGTGTGCATGGTTGTGGGGTGCGGGTCGGGTGTGTGTGAATGGGTGGGGCGGGTTTGCTTCCCAGTTCCTGCGTGCTCCGGTTTGTGGTTGTGGGTTTATTTGTGTGGCTTGTGTCTGTGTGTCCGGTTCCTGTGCGGTTCGGGGTTTAGTTGGTGTGTGTGTCTGGTTGTGGATGTCATGTTCTTATGTTCTGCTTTGTGGTTCTATGTTTTTCATGATGCTGTTTGTGCGCTTGTTTGTGTAGTGTTGAGTGCCCTTCAGGCTGTTGGCGTGACCAGGTCTGGTTTATGATTTTTTGTCGAGATTTGCCATTGTGCTTTTCCTTTTGTTTGTTGTATGATTGTATTGCTTTCTTGTTATTATTATTATTATTATTTTGTTTTGCGTTGGTGCCTCTCTGTGTGTGTTTGCGGTGCTGGTAGCCTTGTTCTGTATATTTAATGTTTTGGTGTGTTATTTATGTATTGTCTTCCGCTGTGTTTAACTTAATTATTGTATTTTGTTTGTAATTATTGTTGTTTTGTGGTCGGCCCTTCCGGCCGGCGTTTTCGTGTTTAGTACTTTTGTTCCTTAGTTTTTGCACGTTTGTGCTTTGTCATTTTGTTCTGTTCTATGTTGTAATTGTTTACTTTTATTGTACTTATAAGCATGCTTGCATGTAAAAATAAAAATAAAAAATAAATATAAAAACTTAATGACTCACGCCCCAACAGACAACGAACCATCAATCTTGCCTGTACAGCTATCGACGTGTCGGACCTTAATGATGTAACTGAATGGGAA
>WNGS01159612.1:1286877-1324355 GCA_020271785.1 Procambarus virginalis
TTTATTATTATTATTATTATTTTCTACCACAGACGTGGCCACACATTTACCATGCTAACAAGCATATATACATTTTCTTCTACCATTATTAGTACTCCCTGATATAAAGATTCCATTATCTCAAATCCGGCTGGTCATTTGTGTTCGTGTTCAAGATTTAGAAGCGGATTCCAGCAAAGAATGAATGATTCACCTCGTTACAGTGATTTCTAATCTCTGAGAATGGCAACCGGTCCTAAACAATATTCCACTGTGCTCCAATATCTTAAGTCTTAAAATTCCTAATGGAACTTTTAATGTATCCAGCAATACATCCGGAACATGTACCAGCTGTAATGAATAATTACAGTTAATAATGTTAGTTAATAATGAAATCTTTATATATCACGGAGCTGCAGCCTCTTTTAAATATAATAGTTTAGTTTGCGCTGTCCCATACTGTGTAAATTACAGTAAGCCGTTTGTTTTCATTTACAGTTCAAGAGATGTCATTATCATATGTTTTAGTTCCTCCTGATTTGTGTCTGATATTCATTTGAGTGCTGACTTGGTTTAATTATGACATATAACATTTGGTGTGATCAATTTTGTGTACTATCTTTTCTTACAAGGTGTTTAGCTCGTAATCTATAAGTTGGTTTTTAATGTTTTGGCTTTGTATACGTTTTCTGAAAGTTTGTAGTCCTGCGTGACAGTGAATACTAGCATTATCCCACTTTAATAGACTATCAAAATCCTCAGATTAGGCAAAATTGTAATTAATTTTGTCAATAAAGATGTAATATAATAAGTAGTTTTTATTAAATTTTGAATTAGCTTTCTACGATAAAGATTGTTAAATTGTATTTTGTTTGATCAATTGACGTAAGATGAACTGTGTTTTGTACTGTTTGCTTTTAGTATCATTTTATATCTTATCTTTGTATCTATATTTATTTGCATGTAATCCTGTCCAGTATGAGTTCGTTGTTTTGCTGGTCATTTTTATTTAACTTTTGCATTTTAGATCTTGTGATATACGAGAAGTATTCGAAACGTCATGATATACTAAGAATTTTATCAGCCAGGGGCCAGATTCCCGAAAGTACTTACGAACGTGTACATCTTTCCTCAATCTTTGACGGCTTTGGTTACATTTATTAAACAGTTTACAAGCATGAAAACTTCCCATTCAACTGTTATTATTGTTATAGACAACCTCCTGGTGCTTCGGAGCTCATTAACTGTTTAATAATTGGAAACAAAGCCGCCAAAATTGAGAAAAGATGTACAGGTTCGTAAGTGCTTTCGTGAATCTGGCCCCAGGATGTAATGGGCGTGCGCGTCGCTGCCAGCAAAAGCCTTATGGTCAGTGTAATCACCAAAAAGCCTAGCCCCGGGCCGGGCTGCAAAACCCTTGAAACTAATTGCAGGTAATCTACGTGTCATTGCAATATAGTCAAAAAGAAGGAGCTGGCCGTTCGTCTGGTGTGGCGGAGACGTCACCAACTGCCGCTGATGTCACGGTCCTCACACGGCCGGTGACGCCATCGTCCGGTTTGAATACCCGTGAGGAAATCCTGGCAGGTAAAGGCAGCCGCTAAGTGAAGCCCCCCGGGCTGACCCTGAGGCCACGGGCTGGTGACTGGCTGCTCTACCAACCCTACAAGCAACAACAGCTTATTGGACCAAGTTATCACAAGTCAAGCCTGACCTCAGAGCGGGCTTGGGGAGTAGAACTTCCAAAGCGCACTCCAGGTGCTGAGGGCTCTACCACGTGCGACTAAGGGCTGCGGGCTGTACCACATGAGGCCAGGAAGGGGCTACGGGCTCTACCAACCTCCACCTGGCTCACTCCACGTGCGGCCAGGGGCTGCGGGCTTGCGGCTACCAGGTGAACCGTCTGATGAATGACGCTGTCCGATGATTGTTATAATGCGTGCCCCAGGGCGCAGCGGCATCCTGGTGCAGCAGTCTCCGGCAGCGGCACTCGCCGCCTGCCTCGTCACGCCACACTACCAGACGTCCAGTCCCTACACCAAGCTAACCGCGCGTTAACCTTAGTACTCATTGTGAATGTACGCATGTTTCTGAGCGAATATAGCGATGGACTGTGTCGCGCAGCATGTACACAAATTCACGTGCACACAAAGTGTACACACCCACTGACTCACGCACGCACACACACCCAGCTCACGAACCTGGTGAAAGGTTAGCAGGTCAAGCAGGGACAGGCTGGGACACACCCAGGAGACGCCAAAAAAGAGAGAGTGGTACAGGAAGTGGCAGGGGGGGGGGCTGCCACATGAAAGGGTAAACACACACAAACAAGTGTGCATCAGTTGATTCAAAGAGCCAAAGCTCAGTCCATGTAGACAATTATGCACACACACACACACACACACACACACACACACTGTACCTGTACCACTCTCTCTCTAGGGGCCAGGTAGCCTGGTGGATAGCGTGCAGGACTTGTAATTCTGTGGCGCGGGTTCGATTCCCGCACCCGGCAGAAACAAATGGGCAAAGTTTCTTTCACCCTGAATGCCCCTGTTACCTAGCAGTAAATAGGTACCTGGGAGTTAGTCAGCTGTCACGGGCTGCTTCCTGGGGTGTGTGTGTGTGGTGTGTGGGAAAAAAAAATAGTTAGTGTAGTTAGTAAACAGTTGATTGACAGTTGAGAGGCGGGCCGAAAGAGCAAAGCTCAACCCCCGTAAAATACAACTAAGTGAATACAACTAAGTGAATACAACTAAGTGAATACACACAGTCAGTCAGAGAGAGAGAAAGACCTGGGGGTTGATATCACGCCAGACCTGTCCCCTGAAGCTCATATCAAGAGGATAACATCAGCAGCATATGCCAGGTTGGCTAACATAAGAACGGCCTTTAGAAACTTGTGTAAGGAATCTTTCAGAACATTATATACCACATATGTCAGACCAATCCTGGAGTATGCGGCTCCAGCATGGAGTCCCTATCTAGTCAAGCATAAGACTAAACTGGAAAAGGTTCAAAGGTTTGCCACCAGACTAGTACCCGAGCTGAGAGGTATGAGCTACGAGGAGCGACTGCAGGAATTAAACCTCACTTCGTTGGAAGACAGAAGAGTTAGGGGGGACATGATCACCACATTCAAGATTCTCAGGGGAATCGACAGGGTTGATAAAGACATGCTGTTTAACACAAGGGGCACACGCACTAGGGGACACAGGTGGAAACTGAGTGCCCAAATGAGCCACAGAGATATTAGAAAGAACTTTTTTAGTGTCAGAGTGGTTGACAAATGGAATGCATTAGGAAGCGATGTGGTGGAGGCTGACTCCATACACAGTTTCAAGTGTAGATATGATAGAGCCCATTAGGCTCAGGAAACTGTACACCTGTTGATTGACGGTTGAGAGGCGGGACCAAAGAGCCAGAGCTCAACCCCCGCAAGCACAACTAGGTGAGTAAAACTAGGTGAGTACACACACACACACACACACACACACACACACACACACACACACACACACACACACACGGAGCCGGTGGCCGAACGGACAGCACGCTAGACATGTGACCCTGTGGTCCCGGGTTCGATCCCGGGCGCCGGTGAGAAACGATGGGCGAGTTTTTCTCACCCTATGCCCCTGTTACCTAGCAGTAAATAGGTACCTGGGAGTTAGTCAGTTGTCACGGGCTGCTTCCTGGGGGAGGGGGTGGAAAAAAATAGTAGTAGAAGAACAGTTGAGAGCCGGGCCGAAAGAGCAGAGCTCAACCCCCGCAAGCACAACTAGGTGAATACACACACATTAATTGATATACACACCTGTACGTCAGAGTTAAACCTCACGTCACTAGAAGAGAAAACAGGATACATAATTACATGCAAAATTGGGAAATATACAGGACAAGCTTGCCTGTCTAGGAAGGCCTGATCAGAGACTGGGCCGCAGGGACGTCGAACCCCGGAACCACCGCAAGGTAAGGTATGCTATTTAGAATGAGTAAGACATGAACACTTGGACACACATGGAAACTTAAGTATCCAAATGAGCCAACCAAATGTTAGAAAGAGTTTTTTATCTGCTTGCACAGTAAAGTGGTGGAGGCGAACTCCATCCACAGGCTATGGAACCTATACACCAGTTTATTAAGGGTTGAGAGGCGGGACCCAAGAGCCGTAGCTCAAACCCGCGGAAATAAAAAACAAATACAAGAAGGTAAGTGCGCAAATACGCACTTCATTCACACCTGGGCTACTGCTTGCACCGTCACTCTCTACTCCCCATACCCCTGGGGAGGGTAATTAGCAGCAATGGAAGGCGGTGGTTCACTGCTGTCGTCGACCTTGAGAACCGGTACCCAGGCCCTCTGAAGCTATTGTTCCTGCGCCGGAATAAGGTCAGGGTGTTCACGTGAGCTTGCCAGCGGCGGGCCCTTGAGCGGTTCCATTACCGGAGCTCTGCTGAGGTTGTTGGGCCTCTTGCCCTCGACCTTTGCCGCCACACGTTCCAAATGAAACTGCGTTGGCGGAGGTATTCCGGTGGCCTTGAACTGCTGCGGTGAACTTGTGCTCTTGTCTACAGCAAAAATCCTGCCAGCATGTAACTGGTATTGTTTACAATATACTGCTGCGAGCGTGTAGCTTGTCGTTGTCTAGAATTTTAAGTCTAGTAAATGTTATTTGATGGTTTAATGATTCTTGGCAACCAGTAGAAGATCTATAGTTTTAGGTTGTGAGTATTCTAGACGGAAGACCGTAAGTTTCACGGAATCGGTTTTTGGTAGATGTGAGCGGCGTATCCACCACTAACGGGGGCTGGGTGATCCACAGAACCACACTAGTTAGGTAGTTAGAGTGCGTAGTTATCCTCAGATCAGCCTCAAAATTGGTAGGAGGTTGGGGTCAAAGTTCTCCTGAGCCACCACTACGTAGGAGGGGGACACAGAATCCCCAATAAGTCCGTAGGGGGAGACTGGGGGGATTTCAGCCATTTGTGTGTAAAAAGTCGTGAGTGTGGCGCAACTGACGCTGGGTGTAGTGGCAGGTCGTGGGTGTAGCGAGGGCTGACACTGCGTGTAGAGGCAGGTCGTGGGTTGTAGCGAGGGCTGACACTGCGTGTAGAGGCAGGTCGTGGGTGTAGCGAGGGCTGACACTGGGTGTAGAGGCAGGTCGTGGGTGTAGCGAGGGCTGACACTGGGTGTAGAGGCGTGACAGGCCGGACTCTGCATGTTGACACTCACTCTGATAGCTGGGACGTGACTCTTAAGCCTGAAGGGCACTCATTTCCTGAGGGACTTCCCTCCCACCAGCCACACACCAGCTGAGGGACTTCCCTCCCACCAGCTGAGGGACTCTCCAAGCAGGTGTAAGATGCACCGGATATGCGTGTAAGATATTTATACAGTGATCTCTCACTCGCCCAGCAGTGAAGCGTGTCCCCCGCTGGGGTACTCCGACTTCAAATGAATTCAGAGATATTACCTTGTCACTGTACTGTAAAAGATAAAGTGGTGGAATTATACACTGACTCGCAGGATGCCCTTGAGGCGTTCAGCACACATGACTACCTGGAATGGGTTCTGGGAGCTCTAGCCTGAGGCCCAGCTCGGGGAGTAGAAGAATTCCCGAAACTCTCTCCAGGTATGCTCCCTGGCCTGGGGACTTGGTCCAACAGAATGTTGCTTGCAGGGGCCCGCAGGTCCACATATCCACTACAACCTTTCCAGTACTTCTTGCACGGAAGTGTCTTAATTTTTAAGTGGTGGATATGTGGGCCTGCGGGCCGCTCCAAGCAACAGCCTATTGAACCAAGCTCTCACAAGTCGAAGCCTGGCCTCGGGTCGGGCTTGGGAAGTAGAACAACTCCCAGAACCCCATCAAGCAGGTACATCGTTCACTCCAGTATGTTGTTATTTTACTGTTAAACAAAATTGGATTATTTTTCTTTCGACGTGGTACTGATGACATGTTTACGAGACAGAATGTAGCTGACCAGGAGAAGACATTTGTGAGTGTGTGTTAATGTTGGCAACGCCTCCAAATATTTGATGATCTTACTCACGTGGCTCTCGCTCTCGCGTCGCACCCGGCCTCTTGACAGCCGTATCACTGACAGCCAGAGCACTGGCAGCTTCAACACTGAGAGCTACAATTCTGACAACCACAACACACAGCCACAATCCTAACAAAAATCTCATTGACAGCCACAAACTTTGCAGCCCAAGATTCCTCAGGAGCACTGTATTGATGATGGGTTACATGGCATATGGTTTGAACAGGTGTTGTGGAGTCTGTGTTATTCATTTCATTATTATTGCTGTTGGCATCTGTCGTCGACCTTAAGAACCGGTAAACAGGCCCTCTGAAGCTATTGTTCCTGCGCCGGAATAATGTCAGGGTGTTCACGTTAGGTCTTACTAAGGTCAGGTCAAGTGGCAGGGAACATTTGGATGTGAAGTGTGGAGGCATTGTTAGTCACTCGGTCGGCCGAGCGGACAGCACGCTGGACTTGTGATCCTGTGGTCCTGGGTTTGATCCCAGGCGCCGGCGAGAAACAATGGGCAGAGTTTCTTTCACCCTATGCCCCTGTTACCTAGCAGTAAAATAGGTACTTGGGTTTTAGGCAGCTGTCATGGGCTGCTTCCTGGGGGTGGAGGCCTGGTCGAGGACCCGGCCACGGGGACACTAAAAAAAAATCCCCGAAATCATCTCAAGATAACATAACCACACTGTTGTCCAGTGGAACAAGTGGGAGAGTAGAAAGCTGCTGCTGCTTCATAAACTTGTGTGTTTTATATAACTTCTCAGAGGCATGTTGTGGATCACTCAAACAGAACTACATCTCTGAGGTTGGTAGGTAGTTTCATGCAGATCAATCAGGTCCAGGCTAACAACCAGGTACCCAATTACTACTAGGTGGACAGAGACGGAAGTGTTAAGGATTGACTTGAGGTTGCTGAGTAGAGCAGTTATCTATTTGTCGTTGTTCTCAAGTAGGTTTGGTTCTTTAACCAAGCCTCCGAGTCGACCAGACCACACACTAGAAGGTGAAGGGACGACGACGTTTCGGTCCGTCCTGGACCATTCTCAATTCGATTGTGACATCGACTTGAGAATGGTCCAGGACGAACCGAAACGTCATCGTCCCTTCAGCTTCTAGTGTGTGGTCTGGTCAACATACTTTAGCCACGTTATTGTGACTCATCGCCTGCAAGCTTCCGAGTCTCTTGTAAGCTTTATCCAACAACTTGGACTGGACGTTAGAGTGACAGTCTGGCGTCTTGCAGATCGGCGTTCAATCCCCTACCGTCCAAGTTGTTGGACACCATTGTTGTTTTTTCATCCTATCCCAACTTCTTACCCTCATATTGGTTCCAAGTGCTATATAGTCGTCATGGTTTGGCATTTTCAACGGTAATTACCTCACTTTTGTAAGTTGCATCCTGTTTCGTCTTTTTTTTGTAGATTTTGAATGCTAAGGATGCTGTTAAGTTTTGACGTGTTATAAATGGCTCGATGTTTGTTTCCAGTCAGAAATGATCATTTTCGTCGTCCATTTCGGTGCTCCTTCAGCCCAGTTTTGTACAGTTTCAAGTGTTTTAATTCTTCTGCTTGAGTGGTCAGTGGCGGCGAGGCATGATCAAGAGTGGACGTGATTTTATGGGTATTGAGTCCTGGGGATTTGTTTCCAGATTTATTATCCAGATATATCCGGATATAAATTACCCAGCTAGAAGGCTTGGTCAGAGACCGGGCAGCGGGGACATTGATCTCGGAACCAGCACAATATAGGTAGACTCGCACATTAATTTAAAGGAAAGTGACTACGTTTTGGTCCGTTCTCATTCTCATCGACACGTCTTCAACTTTAAAGCCCAGTAGGCTCAGGAACCTGTACACCAGTTGATTGACAGTTGAGAGGCGGGACCAAAGAGCCAGAGCTCATCCCCCGCAAGCACAAATAGGCGAGTACTTTCATTTCATTTTTTTTTTGTGTGTGGGTTGGGCTATTTTGTTTCCTGCACCTCATTATATTAGGTCAAGCTGCTGCTTGGTCTTTCCTTATGTATTGTATTGGTGCTTGAAGCTTCTGGTCTTTTACGGGCTCACCATAGTCCGTGCTACTTGGAACTTTTTGTTCCCAATAGCTGAATCTTAAACACATGTTGACTAGACCACACACTAGAAGGTGAAGGGACGACGACGTTTCGGTCCGTCCTGGACCATTCTCAAGTCGATTGTCGACTTGAGAATGGTCCAGGACGGACCGAAACGTCGTCGTCCCTTCACCTTCTAGTGTGTGGTCTGGTCAACATACTTTAGCCACGTTATTGTGACTCATCGCCTGCTTAAACAACATTCTGGTCTCGTCAGTCCTCACTCCGGGATATTTGTAAGCTGTTACTCTGTCCTGTTTTGCCATATGAATAATAATTTGTTATCGTGGGCCGGATCTTGCATAGTAGATGGCTTTCGTTTTTTTGTTGATAATTTTTTAGACCTATTGTAAACAACTTTTTTCTATTACATACAGAAATCACAATAGAATGATGTATAAAAATGAACAAATCCATAAGAACCGTTGGTAAATCAGGATGATTTCCCAGTTGCAATTCTTTTAACCATGTCGTAGCTCAGTCGATTAAGGCAGCATCTGGGATCATCTCGGACGCAGGTTCGAACCCTCGTCACGGCCCTTGTGGATTTGTTCAATTGTTGTCTATACTGTTGGTGTCTATCGCTGCTTTTTCGCGTACTGAGGACGAGGTCATGGGCGCGAAGCTGTGTGTGTACTCACCTAGTTGTGTTTGCGGGGTTGAGCTCCGGCTCTTTGGTCCCGCCTCTCAGCTGTCAATCAACTGGTGTACAGATTCGTGAGCCTATTGGGCTCTATCATATCTACACTTGAAACTGTGTATGGAGTCAGCCTCCACCACATCACTGCCTAATGCATTCCATTTGTCAACCACTCTGACACTAAAAAGTTCTTTCTAATATCTTGTGTGTGTGGGGGGGGGGGTTTTTTAGCAACTTGATGATGAGCTCGTCTACCAAGGTGTTAAGTAGCGCCACACATTGTGGCATGACACTTTCTAATTCCCGGAATATACCTGGAGAGGGTTCCGGGAGTTGTTTTACTTCCCAAGCCCGGCCTGAGGCCAGGCTTGTCTTGTGATTAACTTGGAAATAAAAGTCCTTGGAAATGTACTATAACTTTTCCGTCATCATCACAAACGAAGTAACTTGCCTCTCGCTCCCTTTTCAGCTAACGATTAAGGGTTTACTACTTCAAATTATTTTCTAAAAATTGGGAAGAAAGGTGTTTGTCATTTTGGTGTCCAAAACGTTAGCTGTTCCTTTCTTGTAGTCTAATATGTTGGGATAAAAGGTTCCAGTTTTCCATTTGAGTCTGTTCAGATGTTCAGATTCTTTCTACTGACCCTGGAGTTGATGTGAGAGCTTGGGGTTGGAGGAGTGTGGTGGCAGGGGAGGCCTTAAGGTGGGAGGCAGGGGAGGCCTTAAGGCGGAGGCAGGGGAGGCCTTAAGGTGGGAGGCAGGGGAGGCCTTAAGGCGGGGGGCAGGGGAGGCCTTAAGGTGGGAGGCAGGGGAGGCCTTAAGGCGGGGGGCAGGGGAGGCCTTAAGGCGGGAGGCAGGGGAGGCCTTAAGGCGGGGGGCAGGGGAGGGCGAGTGTGACGAAGCGTGCACCAGGTGCACTTGTGCGGGGAAGCATGTCCGCCCGCACTCCCGCTTGGGGTGGGGGGGGGCACTACCCACTCCTGGGGGAGGGAGAGGTACAGCTGCTGCTTACCCCAAGACGGAACTTGTCCACTCAGAGCCCTGCTCCGGGTGTCTGCAAGGAGGTCCTTCAGGAGGGAAGACACTCTGGAGCCAACGCTGAAAGGGTGAGTGTTTCCTGGGGATAGTAGGGTGGCATTTTCCACACAATGACGTGTGGAGTGTGGGCGGGGGACTGGGCTTGGGGGTCGGGTTCTCTAGCCAGGGTAGTCGGGTTCCGGATCCGGTGGAGCCAGATTCCGTATCTGGGGATGACGGGTTCCGTACCGGGGCAGACGGGTTCCATGTTCAGCGAGTCTCCGTGCCCGTGGGAGTCGGGTTGGAAACTTGGAGCCGAAATATACTGTGTAAGACATCATTGGTGACCGTCACACGGATAGATTATACCGGTATTTTATTTTAATGCTAAGACATATGATGACATTTAACTTGTTCTAGATATGCAAACTCAGAGTCCTTACCTTAATCCTTACCTAAGGGAGCCGAGCGGACAGCGCACTGGACTTGTGATCCTGTGGTCCTGGGTTCGATCCCAGGCGCCGGCGAGAAACAATGGGCAAATTTCTTTCNGGCTTCACTCGTGTTATTCCAGTCCAGTAGAACTGGAGTAGGGGTAGAAATAGCCTAAGCTACTCTATCCCTTTGAGCTGTATTTCTTGCTTATCTCAATAAACATACTTGAACTTGAATTGAATCCAGTCCAGTCTTACAGTAGTTCCTTCGGGATATGGACCAGCGTGAGATGACGCCCAGCTTAGGATTTGGTAACATTTATTAGCACTAACCTGCACCCGATTATCATTCGTCCATTTTAAACCTATCTAAATCAACCTAACCCGTATGTCAGCTTAAGCTGGGGGATGACGCCTAACTGAAGATGGCTGAGAGAGTCATCCAGCTGGATGGCATCTTGGTCAAAAAATTATCCGGATTAGAATGTTGCCCAATGGGCTTACACTGGGTATTCTTCCGTGAAGCCCAGCCAGCGGAACGGCTGTTCCAGGCTGCAGCAAGACCCCAAGTTCAACCTCCAGGGAAGGCCTGACTGCTGGAGTGTGACGTCCGGCCAGGCATGTGTGTGTGCAAGACAAAGCTGGATAAAAACCTCACAAGGCTCCTTCCTCCAGTTCCAGGCTGGGATGACTATTATTTGAACCGCTCTCTTGTGTTGTAATTTAGATGTGGGACTGCGGGCCGCTGCAAGCAACATCCTTACTGGTCTAGCTGCCAGCTGGCCTGGCTGCGGATATAGAACTCTTGAAACCAGCTACAGGTACACTACCGGTAGCATGAGAGGAGACTATAGAGGGGTGACGCCAGCTACTGCAGGTCCTAGCCAGGCGGAGCCGTCTGAGGCGGGTCCGCCCTACATGTCACGTTGGATTTGAGAAGTGTGTGGCGTGAGCGCCCGCTCGCGCGCCGGTCTGGTACGTGCATGTTTGCTAAGGTCGAGTTTCAACTGCCGTGCTTAGCCCTTTCAGCTATCGGGCGTCTATTGCAATAACTTGTGGAGATTGAGAGGCAGGTTCTGGGCCTTTATTGTGTGTATACCTGGTTGATTCCTGGTTGATGGGGTTCTGGGAGTTCGTCTACTCCCCAAGCCCGGCCCGAGGCCAGGCTTGACTTGAGAGTTTGGGGCCTAGCTATGTGTATGTGTGTGTGTGGGGGGGGGAGGGGCATGTGATACAGAGGGTAGGGGAAAGTAGGGAGCGTGGGTGTTTGGGGGTGAGAGGGGGGCCGAGGTCAGCTTCCTTTTCTACAGCGGCGGTCCATCCCTCCCTCGCCTTCCCAAGCTCCATCATGGCCGCGGGAGGGTGCGTGATGGACTCGGGCGGGGGGAGGGTGGGAGGGTGGCCCCTGGGAGTAAAGCCTCCGCTGCCAGGAGGGCGAGGGAAAGAATTGGGCGGGAGGCGGGGGAAGGCACGGTGGCATGGGTGGGTGGGGGTTACCTTGTTGTCGAGCGGCGGGAAGGTTTGGGTAAGCTTGGCGGTGGCGGGGATTACCGCCTCTTCCCTCCCTCTGCTTCCCCTCCTCCTCCTCCCTCCCTTCCCCACCCCCCAGCTCCTGCTGCTGACACATTGTTCACCAGCTCAACCACCACAATCACACGCACACGCGCGCTCTCATATACGCGGGCACACATGCTCATGTCCCACATACAAGGGCACATACACACAACACACACTAACAAGGAGAAAGGTGGGGTCCAAGAGCTATTAGCTCGATTCTGCAGGCACAAATAGTAAATAAATAAGTGCATACTCAAGCACATATACAAGTAAGGTAGATTTATAATATAGAAGGCTGGTCCCAAATCTGCAATAAGAAATAACATCACATGAGACCAGAAGACATGGCAGGATGTGCAGAATACCCCCGTTGAAGAGCAGAGGTGCAACAGGTACTCTGAGAGAGAACTATCAACATCAGAGGCCCGAGACTGTTCAACACGCTTCCACTACACATAAGGGACATAACTGGCCGACCCCTCACAGTGTTCAAGAGAGAACTATCAACATCAGAGGCCCGAGACTGTTCAACACGCTTCCACTACACATAAGGGACATAACTGGCCGACCCCTCACAGTGTTCAAGAGAGAACTATCAACATCAGAGGCCCGAGACTGTTCAACACGCTTCCGCTACACATAAGGGACATAACTGGCCGACCCCTCACAGTGTTCAAGAGAGAACTATCAACATCAGAGGCCCGAGACTGTTCAACACGCTTCCACTACACATAAGGGACATAACTGGCCGACCCCTCACAGTGTTCAAGAGAGAACTATCAACATCAGAGGCCCGAGACTGTTCAACACGCTTCCACTACACATAAGGGACATAACTGGCCGACCCCTCACAGTGTTCAAGAGAGAACTATCAACATCAGAGGCCCGAGACTGTTCAACACGCTTCCACTACACATAAGGGACATAACTGGCCGACCCCTCACAGTGTTCAAGAGAGAACTATCAACATCAGAGGCCCGAGACTGTTCAACACGCTTCCGCTACACATAAGGGGCATAACTGGCCGACCCCTCACAGTGTTCAAGAGAGAGAACTTGATAAACACCTCCAAAGGATACCTGATCAACCCGGCTGTGACTCGTACGTCACGCTGCGAGCAGTGGCGTCCGCCTGGTTGACCAGTCCAGCAACCAGGAGGCCTGGTCCATGACCGGGCCGCGGGGACGCTAAGCCCCGAAACCAACCACAAGGTAGAGCATAGTATATCATTTTTCTATCTACAAATCCGACATACTGCTTGTGTCCCATTTTGTATGTATACACTTATCCCTAAATAAACATCATTATCACAAGGACAAGTACAGCGGACTTCAGTTATTGGGACCGTCTACCAGTTCTTAGAATGTATTTTCTAGATAGTAGACGAGAGAGGTATTACATAATATATACATGGAAAATAACAGAAGGGCACGTCCCAAATTTGCACGTGGACGACAAGTGAACGACTTGACCCGCAACGCTGAACACACCTGGAGAAGGGTGTAGGCGACCATCAGTCCCCGCGGCCCGGTCTCTGACCAGGCCTCCTAGTTGGTGATCTGGTCAACCAGACTGTTGGATGTGGCTGCTCGCAGCCTCATGTGTGAATCAGGCTGGTCAATCAGGTATTCGTAGGAGGTGTTAATCGAGTTTTCTCTCTTGAACACTGAGGGGTCGGTCAGTTATGCCCCTTATGTGTAGCGGAAGTGTGTTGAACAATCTTGGGCTTTTGATGTTGATAGAGTTCTCTCTCAGAGTACCTGTTGCACCTCTGCTTTTCAATGGGGCTATTTTGCACCTCCTGCCATGCCTTCTGGTCTCATGTGATGTTATTTCCGTGTGTAGATTTGGAATCTGTCTCTCTAATATTTGTCAAGAGTAAATTATTATGTATCTCTCCCGCCTGCGCCCCAGAGAATACAGATTTTAAAATAATTAATCATAAAGGATCTCTGCACGCTGTCCAGGTCAACAATTTCTGCAGCTTTTAATGAGGCTGTTATTGTGCGACAATATCCCACCCTAGAGAGCACTAGCGTCTTGGAAAATTATCATTGGAATGTCATCTCTTGCTTGAAAGGTTCTTGTTATCCAACCTGTAATTTTGACAGGGAACGACATTCAAGATCACACTGGGGGAAATATGACCATGCAAAATGATACCCGAGTGGTTGGGGGTGTTATCACAGTTCTTCCCACAGTTCCCCTCACCCTTACTGATGTCAGACATACCCAAGAATATATCCCGCATCTTCGTCATACTGAAGTCAGACATGGACAAGCATACAACTCTCAGCTTCGGCAGAAAACACACGGAAACTATAATCAGAGCCACCAAGCTTATCTAGTTGAGACTCCTGAACGCCGCCTCATTTATCTCCACAACCAAAATATCCTCATAAATAACTGCAGCTAAAAACACCTCATAATTACTGACCCCAAAACAGCCATAGGCCAGAGATAGAGACGACACAGACCCGTCGGGTGTATAATATAGAGACGGCACAGACCCGTCGGGTGTATAACAGCCAGATAGTTGGCGGTATTTTCATCCACTCTTAACTTTCCCTGTCGGGAGGACTGACTCTCCGGGAAGGGCAGCCCGCCGCCAGCTACGACAATAAATAAAACTACTCGAAACTTATAGCCAGGAAACCTTGTGTTTGTTCATGAATATTTGCATTCATGAGGCTGTTATTCCCCTCTCCCATCTCCTGTCCCTCTCTGTCCCTCCACCTGTCGCCAGGGACTACTGTCTGGCAGGTCTGGACGGGTGCTTCACCTGTCGCCGGGGACCACTGTCTCGCAGGTCTGGACGGGTGCTCCACCTGCCGCCCGGACCGGCCAGTATGCGTTTAATTAAGTCAGTAGGAGGCAGGTCACTTACATTTCGATATATTTTCCTACTGCATAAATAAAGTATCTTTACTAAATGTCTCCTCGTAACTCCTCTGAACATATTTCCTCTAAATGTTTACATTGAGAGGACACTAAAACCACGGCATTGAGTACTGGGCATTGAGTAATTACTTAATGCCAAAGATCGACTATTGAAATCTAAACAGAAATGTTTTCAGAAAATGGTGAACTACACGTAAATAAAGCAAGCATAACACAGCCGACTGTAGTGGCCTGTAACGCCAAGTGGGCGCTAAAAATTGTCGTGCTAATTTTACCTGCGTGAGGAGCTTGAAGACCCTGGGTGAGGGTCCGTGTGGGAGGAACACAGTGACCGATTCAACACCAGGATCTGGCAGCTGCTGGGGTAGGTAGAGACAGCTGTCTGGCCCTCAGCAGAGCCAGACAGAGGCTGGGGGGTAGTAGAGGCCGCTTCAGCAGAGCCAGACAGAGGCCGCCTCACAACAATTGTAATTACAAGTTAGAGAGCGGCGGCGGCGTCAGCAACCACGGCCTCCTAGCCTTGATGGATCCCCTCCTCACACGCTCTCCTCACAGTCCCCAACGCCCCACCTCAGATTATCCTCACAATTCCGCCTCACAGTCCCCGCCTTACGCTCCCAGGGTGGCTTACCTGGGACGCCCATAATATCCTAGTATTATGAGGTTCTCAACATTTCCGCTCTGTCCACCAAACGTCGCCTGTAGGTCGGTGATCCCAACCCTCTCTTACACTCATACACCCAGGGTCGTGGTGTACGCTGTGGTGTAGCTTGTCCAAGCTCCCTCGGGAACTCCTTACACTTGTCCTAGCTCCTCTAGGGACATTTGCTTCCTCCTTTACCTGTTAAATCTCCATTATTTTAAATATCATGACTTATTTTATACCAGAACGTCATGAAAGGTCTACCAAGGCGTCGGGCTCTCGTGAATGTAGGAGTCTTCCTCCTGCGTGTATCGACTCAAAGTGAACACCAAAGCGTACAAGCGTTCCTAACGTCAATAGACTGTCGCACTAAAATGCCTTATCCTAACTTACTAGAAAACCCACAAACAGGACATTATGTCAATTTCGCTTCGCGAGCCGCTACCATTTTCTTCTATGACAGTTTTTAGCCTTAGGTAAAATGTACGTCAAATTGCGAAGTGTCATTATGAGGCCGGATTGCAAAACCTGTATGAAAGCTTAGGAGGACTTTCATAGAAAACGCAGAAAGGGACGACTGAGGTGCCCATGAGAGCAATGCAACACAAGAAATGCAAAATACATTTTTCACGTAAACAAACTGAAAGTATATATGTATATTCAAGATAAATTAAAATCTATCTTAATTTAATTTAATAAATCTTCGGGAATCTTAATTTCATAATAAATATGAAAAGAATTCACATAGCAAACATCTTGTTAAAATAATTCTAATTTACATTTATGCCGTTTCGAATACTTCTCGTATTTATCAGAACTAAAATATGAAAGTTATATTGAAAATAGCCAGCAAAACAACGAACTCAAATACTGGACAGGATTACGTACAAATAAATATAGATACAAATATGACAGTCTTAGACCACGGAGGAAAATTGAAACAGGAATTTCCTTAAGTACTTTCGTATATTAATACATCTTCAGAAGGAGTCTTCTGATACAAATTAAGATATAAAGTGATACTAGCTACAATCAGAACAAAACACACAGTTCAACTTACGTGAAGTGATATAACACAAAATATAAGTTTATGGTTTCTATCATAGGTAACCAAAGCTAATTCGAAATTACAATAAAAATTACCAACTTTCAGAAAACTTATACAAAATCAAAAACATTTAAAACAACTTGTAGATTACCAGCTAAACACCTAGTAAGAAATAAATATTACATAAAGCTGATCATCAAATGTTATATTATATACCCTAATTAAATAAATATAACAATTCAAGTCAACACTCCAAATGAGTATCAGAGAGAGAGAGACACAAATCAGGGGAAACTAAAGTATATAATAATGACATCTACGTGAACTGTAAATGAAAACAAAAGGCTTGCTGTGATTTACACAGTACAGGATTGAGCAGCTAAACCATTTATTATTATTATTATTGCTATTATTATTATTATTATTATTATTATTATTATTATTATTATTTTCTACCACAGACGTGGCCACACATTTACAATGCTAACAAGCATATATACATTTTCTTCTACCATTATTAGTACTCCCTGATATAAAGATTCCATTATTCTCAAATCCGGCTGGTCATTTGTGTTCGTGTTCAAGATTTTAGAAGCGGATTCCAGCAAAGAATGAATGATTCACCTCGTTACAGTGATTTCTAATCTCTGAGAATGGAAACCGGTCCTAAACAATATTCCACTGTGCTCCAATATCTTAAGTCTTAAAATTCCGAATGGAACTTTCAATGTATCCAGCAATACATCCGGAACATGTACCAGCTGTAATGAATAATTACAGTTAATAATGTTAGTTAATAATGAAATCTTTATATATCACGGAGCTGCAGCCTCTTTTAAATAATAATAGTTTAGTTGCGCTGTCCCATACTGTGTAAATTACAGTAAGCCGTTTGTTTTCATTTACAGTTCACAGAGATGTCATTATCATATGTTTTAGTTCCTCCTGATTTGTGTCTGATATTCATTTTGAGTGCTGACTTGTTTAATTATGACATATAACATTTGGTGATCAATTTTGTGTAATATCTTTTTCTTACAAGGTGTTTAGCTCGTAATCTATAAGTTGTTTTTAAATGTTTTGGCTTTGTATACGTTTTCTGAAAGTTTGTAGTCCTGCGTGACAGTGAATACTAGCATTATCCTCACTTTAATAAGACTATCAAAATCCTCAGATTAGGCAAAATTGTAATTAATTTTGTCAATAAAGATGTTAATAATAATAAGTAGTTTTTATTAAAATTTTGAATTAGCTTTCTACGATAAAGATTGTTAAATTGTATTTTGTTTGATCAATTGACGTAAGATGAACTGTGTTTTGTACTGTTTGCTTTTAGTATCATTTTATATCTTATCTTTGTATCTATATTTATTTGCATGTAATCCTGTCCAGTATGAGTTCGTTGTTTTGCTGGTCATTTTTATTTAACTTTTGCATTTTAGATCTTGTGATATACGAGAAGTATTCGAAACGTCATGATATACTAAGAATTTTATCAGCCAGGGGCCAGATTCCCGAAAGTACTTACGAACGTGTACATCTTTCCTCAATCTTTGACGGCTTTGGTTACATTTATTAAACAGTTTACAAGCATGAAAACTTCCCATTCAACTGTTATTATTGTTATAGACAACCTCCTGGTGCTTCGGAGCTCATTAACTGTTTAATAATTGGAAACAAAGCCGCCAAAAATTGAGAAAAGATGTACAGGTTCGTAAGTGCTTTCGTGAATCTGGCCCCAGGATGTAATGGGCGTGCGCGTCGCTGCCAGCAAAAGCCTTATGGTCAGTGTAATCACCAAAAAGCCTAGCCCCGGGCCGGGCTGCAAAACCCTTGAAACTAATTGCAGGTAATCTACGTGTCATTGCAATATAGTCAAAAAGAAGGAGCTGGCCGTTTCGTCTGGTGTGGCGGAGACGTCACCAACTGCCGCTGATGTCACGGTCCTCACACGGCCGGTGACGCCATCGTCCGGTTTGAATACCCGTGAGGAAATCCTGGCAGGTAAAGGCAGCCGCTAAGTGAAGCCCCCCGGGCTGACCCTGAGGCCACGGGCTGGTGACTGGCTGCTCTACCAACCCTACAAGCAACAACAGCTTATTGGACCAAGTTATCACAAGTCAAGCCTGACCTCAGAGCGGGCTTGGGGAGTAGAACTTCCAAAGCGCACTCCAGGTGCTGAGGGCTCTACCACGTGCGACTAAGGGCTGCGGGCTGTACCACATGAGGCCAGGAAGGGGCTACGGGCTCTACCAACCTCCACCTGGCTCACTCCACGTGCGGCCAGGGGCTGCGGGCTTGCGGCTACCAGGTGAACCGTCTGATGAATGACGCTGTCCGATGATTGTTATAATGCGTGCCCCAGGGCGCAGCGGCATCCTGGTGCAGCAGTCTCCGGCAGCGGCACTCGCCGCCTGCCTCGTCACGCCACACTACCAGACGTCCAGTCCCTACACCAAGCTAACCGCGCGTTAACCTTAGTACTCATTGTGAATGTACGCATGTTTCTGAGCGAATATAGCGATGGACTGTGTCGCGCAGCATGTACACAAATTCACGTGCACACAAAGTGTACACACCCACTGACTCACGCACGCACACACACCCAGCTCACGAACCTGGTGAAAGGTTAGCAGGTCAAGCAGGGACAGGCTGGGACACACCCAGGAGACGCCAAAAAAGAGAGAGTGGTACAGGAAGTGGCAGGGGGGGGGGCCCACATGAAAGGGTAAACACACACAAACAAGTGTGCATCAGTTGATTCAAAGAGCCAAAGCTCAGTCCATGTAGACAATTATGCACACACACACACACACACACACACACACACACACTGTACCTGTACCACTCTCTCTCTAGGGGCCAGGTAGCCTGGTGGATAGCGTGCAGGACTTGTAATTCTGTGGCGCGGGTTCGATTCCCGCACCCGGCAGAAACAAATGGGCAAAGTTTCTTTCACCCTGAATGCCCCTGTTACCTAGCAGTAAATAGGTACCTGGGAGTTAGTCAGCTGTCACGGGCTGCTTCCTGGGGTGTGTGTGTGTGGTGTGTGGGAAAAAAAATAGTTAGTGTAGTTAGTAAACAGTTGATTGACAGTTGAGAGGCGGGCCGAAAGAGCAAAGCTCAACCCCCGTAAAATACAACTAAGTGAATACAACTAAGTGAATACAACTAAGTGAATACACACAGTCAGTCAGAGAGAGAGAAAGACCTGGGGGTTGATATCACGCCAGACCTGTCCCCTGAAGCTCATATCAAGAGGATAACATCAGCAGCATATGCCAGGTTGGCTAACATAAGAACGGCCTTTAGAAACTTGTGTAAGGAATCTTTCAGAACATTATATACCACATATGTCAGACCAATCCTGGAGTATGCGGCTCCAGCATGGAGTCCCTATCTAGTCAAGCATAAGACTAAACTGGAAAAGGTTCAAAGGTTTGCCACCAGACTAGTACCCGAGCTGAGAGGTATGAGCTACGAGGAGCGACTGCAGGAATTAAACCTCACTTCGTTGGAAGACAGAAGAGTTAGGGGGGACATGATCACCACATTCAAGATTCTCAGGGGAATCGACAGGGTTGATAAAGACATGCTGTTTAACACAAGGGGCACACGCACTAGGGGACACAGGTGGAAACTGAGTGCCCAAATGAGCCACAGAGATATTAGAAAGAACTTTTTTAGTGTCAGAGTGGTTGACAAATGGAATGCATTAGGAAGCGATGTGGTGGAGGCTGACTCCATACACAGTTTCAAGTGTAGATATGATAGAGCCCATTAGGCTCAGGAAACTGTACACCTGTTGATTGACGGTTGAGAGGCGGGACCAAAGAGCCAGAGCTCAACCCCCGCAAGCACAACTAGGTGAGTAAAACTAGGTGAGTACACACACACACACACACACACACACACACACACACACACACACACACACACACACACGGAGCCGGTGGCCGAACGGACAGCACGCTAGACATGTGACCCTGTGGTCCCGGGTTCGATCCCGGGCGCCGGTGAGAAACGATGGGCGAGTTTTTCTCACCCTATGCCCCTGTTACCTAGCAGTAAATAGGTACCTGGGAGTTAGTCAGTTGTCACGGGCTGCTTCCTGGGGGAGGGGGTGGAAAAAATAGTAGTAGAAGAAACAGTTGAGAGCCGGGCCGAAAGAGCAGAGCTCAACCCCCGCAAGCACAACTAGGTGAATACACACACATAATTGATATACACACCTGTACGTCAGAGTTAAACCTCACGTCACTAGAAGAGAAAACAGGATACATAATTACATGCAAAATTGGGAAATATACAGGACAAGCTTGCCTGTCTAGGAAGGCCTGATCAGAGACTGGGCCGCAGGGACGTCGAACCCCGGAACCACCGCAAGGTAAGGTATGCTATTTAGAATGAGTAAGACATGAACACTTGGACACACATGGAAACTTAAGTATCCAAATGAGCCAACCAAATGTTAGAAAGAGTTTTTTATCTGCTTGCACAGTAAAGTGGTGGAGGCGAACTCCATCCACAGGCTATGGAACCTATACACCAGTTTATTAAGGGTTGAGAGGCGGGACCCAAGAGCCGTAGCTCAAACCCGCGGAAATAAAAAACAAATACAAGAAGGTAAGTGCGCAAATACGCACTTCATTCACACCTGGGCTACTGCTTGCACCGTCACTCTCTACTCCCCATACCCCTGGGGAGGGTAATTAGCAGCAATGGAAGGCGGTGGTTCACTGCTGTCGTCGACCTTGAGAACCGGTACCCAGGCCCTCTGAAGCTATTGTTCCTGCGCCGGAATAAGGTCAGGGTGTTCACGTGAGCTTGCCAGCGGCGGGCCCTTGAGCGGTTCCATTACCGGAGCTCTGCTGAGGTTGTTGGGCCTCTTGCCCTCGACCTTTTGCCGCCACACGTTCCAAATGAAACTGCGTTGGCGGAGGTATTCCGGTGGCCTTGAACTGCTGCGGTGAACTTGTGCTCTTGTCTACAGCAAAAATCCTGCCAGCATGTAACTGGTATTGTTTTACAATATACTGCTGCGAGCGTGTAGCTTGTCGTTGTCTAGAATTTTTAAGTCTAGTAAAATGTTATTTNAAGTAAACTTAATCATTTTTAGTTTTCAATTTATGAACAAACCCGTGTCTGCTTGGAAACCAAATGAACTTGATTATTTTATTTGTTTTATATTATTATTTTATTGTTTTGTAGTGAAATCCATATATTAGTGGTCGAAATTTAATACAAAAAATAAGAAAATTTATTGTTTTGTATATGTGTTTCTGTAATTTCTTCTCAGAACAAAAAAAAAAGTTCTGTTGTCTCTGTTCTCAATTTGTTTCGTGTTCGCGCCAAAAATATATTATAGTCTGTCCTTGGTTTCTTGCGTTTTCTTTACACCTGCTTCGTTTTCTATCAGCTCCACGTGTTCTTATTCTCCTTAATATAAATATTATGCTACACTTTTTGTACTTCCTTGAGGACTAGTCTCACTGTGTGAACAACGAGGTTGTAGTTATGTATTTCCACGGGACTTGTGGAAGAGCTGGAGTCGTCTTTAGGGATGGTTCACGTTGGAAACATACATTAACGAGGGGGGAAATTAGTTGAGGTTTGTGTTCTATTTTAAGCTCTGACTCGCCAAAAACAAATATATGTGCACCTGTATCTCTACGTCTAGAATAATAATATACTTTCAATGTCAATATGAAATACAGTACAGGAAATACGTCCTAACAACAATCAACCGATGGCTGGAAGTCGTGGCTTAAGAACTGGAGCTCAACCCTGCAAGGTGAACATACTAATAATATAATTAATTAACAATTATGTTAAATATCGCTGATGTGCAAGCAATGTGTTCTGGGCGAGCCCCTCCAACACTCGCAAATTCATTTACTCAGGAATTTTGGTTTCTTATTAAATGATAATTTGGTTGGTCATATTACTCCGTAGGTTCGAATATTCACGTCTTATCTTGTGTTTACCTGTGGTGGTTCCGAGGATAAATGTCCCTCATGGCCTGGTCCCCGTAGCCTGGTCCCCGTAGCCTGGTCCTCGTAGCTGCATGCTTACATACACAACTCCAGGTATGAATGTATGCATTCATATATGAATGTATACACGCAGGTATACACAACGACACTTGTTATGGATTAACTGCGTTTATTAACGCAAAGTTAATTCGTTTTCTTTTGTCCATACTGCCGGAGCAGGATTTGTTGTTATTGGACATCATATTGTTGTCTGTGGTCAAGTTAACTTGAGATGATTTCTGGGTTTAGTGTCCCCGCGGCCCGGTCCTCGACCAGGCCTCCAACCCCTGGAAGCAGCCCGTGACAGCTGACTAACTCTCAGGTACCTATTTACTGCTAGGTAACAGGGGCATAGGGTGAAAGAAACTGCCCATTGTTTCTCGCCGGTGCCCGGGATCGAACCCGGGTACTGCAGGTATTGTGACTTAATCTGAATTAAAGATTTTACGAGCTTCTAAATATTCCCGAGGACGTTCACAACCCAGAATTGTTATTGTTATAAACAACCTCGTTGTGCTGGGCACCTTATAATCTGTTTCATTAATGTAAACAATAACGCCGTGATTTGAGGACGGATGTACAGGTTTCGTATGTGTGGGCACTTAAGGGCTTAGTTAATCTTGTTCCGGGTTTTATATTGTTGGTTATTACTTTTAAGTTCGAGTTGTAAAGAAGTTGTGGATGCATGTTTGTGTATATTCCTTCAGTGAGACTTTTAAGTGAAATTGGTCACATTTATCGAGGGCTGCGAATGTGTGTGTATATATACCGTCTGTATGCGAGACCACGTATAGTCCGGTGTACGATCCGTATTGGCCGGAGTCCTGTATATGTTGTGAGTGTATATGGGAGTGTACTGAGTATTGTCGTGTCCTCAGTGAACCCTCCAGGAAGTCATCTACACACCGAGAAGTGAACCGGCTTCTCTGTGTATATTCTTGAGAGTTTACATTAGTCCTGGACCATGTTCAGGACTACTTGCTGGTTGGTCAGCAGGCTGTTGTTGTTTTAGATTTAGCTACTCAGAACGAAGTGTCCATGTAGCACGGGCTATGGTGAGCCCGTAACTACCGTCAGCAGGCTGTTGTGATGGCTTTACAACAGATAAAGCCACAACGGATTAATAACCCTCCAGAGATTGAAGCCTTAACCCCAACAGCAAACCCAAAACTCCATCTCACTAAAACACAATACTAGACTCTCCATTTTATTTTAGATTTCGGACAGTATAACAAATGTTTCTTTCACTTTTATTGGTGACTCTTTGTCTTCTTCCTCCTGGGATTGGTATCTTGCTTTACATATTAGCTATTTTGTTATTTCTTTAGTCAGACTTTACATGTAGTTTACATGTAATAATTTTTCGAAATTTCTACTCCCCCAAGCCAGGCTTGGTCTCTTAGGCTGTTTGTTGATTGTAGTGGTCCTCAGGCATTCGAGTAATTATAAGATTCGTCTTTATCGGCGTCACATACCTCTGTATGACTAACCATCCTATGTGATGGGGAACTTTTAGCATCACGTAGCTAGCTTTTTGACACACTGTACTCCCCTTCATATAGTCTAGGGGCAGCTGCACAACCGCAGATATACCTAATGTATTAATAAATAAAAAAAGTCTTTATCGGCGGTAAAGGGAGCGTTGTTCTTATGATCGATATAGATATATCCCCGACCCCATGCAGCCCAGGTGACTGGAATATATCCCCTTTTCCTTGGCAATGTGGCCTCCATGTTGAGAATGGTAGCGCTCAGGAAGTGAAGTGTGTGGCGTGGAGGGGGAGAAGTGTCGCCAGCGCGGGTGCGGGAGCTAGACTTGTAGATGCCAGGAAGCGCGTCGAGCACGGAGGTAATGGCGACCCCCTGTTTATTTTGCTTCTGATGTTGTCTCTTGGTGACGGTAGTGGTCATGCTGCCGGTGGTGGTCCTACTCACCAAGTGTATTTGCTAGGGATGAGTTACGGCTCTTGGGGTCCCGAATCAGCCCTTGGTGTATAGGTTCCAGATCAAATTGGGACATTTTAAAGCTGTGTGTGAAGTTTGGTGGTAGGTACGCTAGTAGTGGTGGTAGCGATGCTGGTAGAGATGGTGATGGTAGTGGTGGTGGTGGTGCTGTGATCCTGCTGCTGCCAGAGCTGCTGCTGGTGGCAGTAGGGGTCTGCAGGCCGGTGGAAATTGGATGACAGTGGGTGGGTGTTGGAGCGTTGGCCGCGGGGCGACGCGCGGCTCAGGCCTTGTCGTGTTCGGACGCGCTCTGATGACGAATGTCTTTTGTCTAGCGCGGGGAGGGGGTCCAGGGCCACCGCTAGCTGAGAGGGGCGAGCAAAGGGGTCCAGGGCCACCGCTAGCTGAGAGGGGCGAGCAAAGGGTCCAGGGCCACCGCTAGCTGAGAGGGGCGAGCAAAGGGGTCCAGGGCCACCGCTAGCTGAGAGGGGCGAGCAAAGGGGTCCAGGGCCACCGCTAGCTGAGAGGGGCGAGCAAAGGGGTCCAGGGCCACCGCTAGCTGAGAGGGGCGAGCAAAGGGGTCCAGGGCCACCGCTAGCTGAGAGGGGCGAGCAAAGGGGTCCAGGGCCACCGCTAGCTGAGAGGGGCGAGCAAAGGGGTCCAGGGCCACCGCTAGCTGAGAGAGAGAGGGGGGGGCACGACTAGCAGAGAGGGTTCCACGGTCATTACTAGCTAAAAGGGTTCCTGGGCCACCACTAGTGAGAGAGGATCAGGAGCCACCACACAAGATGAGAGGGATCAAGACCACTGCCGTAGCTGAGAGGGGGAAGAGAGGGGTCAAGGGCTCCCTCTGAGAAGAACAAGGAGAGAGATCTGGAGAGAGGGCCACCACAGGGAGGCCCACAACACTAGTGAGAGGTGCTCAGGCAGGAGAAAGAGTCCTGAGCCACAATACTAACAGAGAGACGGGTAAAGAAGTCCCTGGCCACCACATTAGCTGAGAGGGCAGGACTTCCAGTCAAGCTCAGATTAGCGGAGACTATACACGACAGATACATAGATAAATGTTTTCATAAATACACAGGTATTTACCTTTTACAAGTGTTCGAGCGTGAGCTATATCATATGTTTAGCCTGTAAACAGCACGTAACAAAGTGAAAATGTTTACCTTAAACCTACGTAGATAACATGTAAACATTATGAGCAGAGGTACAAAGCATTATAATGTTCGTATATAAACAATATATCAAGTCATTCGCTGTGGCTCATCAGGGGGGGAAGCCTGGATCAAACTAACTTTGAACACACAGCTCATGTAACAAGAGTCTGACTTCGACAGGATTTAGATTGCTTGTCAGCGAGCCATCTCTTTGTGACAGCAATTTCCTATTAATAACAAATATCCAGCTTGGTGTATCCTTGTTTTGCCGGCACACTATTTGCTCTCTGGTATCCACTCGTCCGTGAATTATTTCTTCAGTTGTGGGAGCACATCAAAGCAGGCACGAAGTCGTGGTGAGAGAGACGATGAACTCCCATGATACGTCTTCAGTGTTTCCTCCATGCACTATTGAGCATACAAAGGTCAACACTTCGCAGGTTTCATAGTTCACAAGCATGGAAATTGAGACAGAGATTAGATCAGGTTATCCCAAGTCTGGCCCCAGGTCGGGCATGGCGAGTATGAGACCTTACGGAACTAACTTACGGGAGTTCTAGTCCCTAGTTCTAGTCTTCTAGTTCTTCTAGTCTTCTGGTCCAACAGGCTGTTGCCTGGAGCGATCCGCAGGCTCACATATCCACTGGTTGATATGACCCACTGTTATTGACCAACCAGGCTCACCTGGTTGGTCAGTAACATGTGTAATTGTTTCTTGAAAACATCCGCTTTTGCACTGGCAATATTTCACATATTTGCTTAGAAGATAATGAATAGCCGTGGGCCTCTGATATTCATAGTGCTCTCTGATTGTGACTATGGTACCTCTGCTCACCATTGATTTTCTTTTGCATTTCTACCAAATCGTTGGTTCCAGGTAAACCGTTTAAATAGCTGCTTTTGACCAGGTGTCGAGCTTACCTATTTCACACAAGTGGAGAAAATTAAAAGGAGGATCTTGGGCAGCAACACTGACAAGAGCTAGAAGAAGAATTCCCTCAGGAAGTTCCGGATTAGCCGGCGGTGTTCATACAGTGTTCAGGATTGCGGCTTTGGTACCTCTACAAGTAACATCCGTACCAATCAAAGACATCTCCAGACGAACCTCGCAATCAATTGGACTATAAAGCTCTCGAAACTCGCTACAGGTAAACACTAGCTTACAGGGGTAAGGGAATCAATCCTGGGTACCCACGCTACCGAAAACAGTAATTTAGCTGATAGGGTTCCAGAATTTAGGGCCGCCATGCTCTCGGAGAGGGGACACAAGGCCACCACGTTGTCAAAGAGGGGCACAGGACTACTACGTTATCTGCAAGGGGTTTACGGCTGCCAGGAAGGGAGATCAAGTGATGCTGGAGACTGCGTACAGAGGAGTGTGGTGTAGGTGACCTCTCCGTTCCTCCTTATTCTCTGCCACTCCACACTGCAGACTGCTCATTCTTGCTCTATTCCCTCTGTACTCGTCGTAAAGCAGAGCAGAGCTCAGCCGAGCAGAGTACCGTACCGATATTACTGATCTAATATAGCAGTCCCTTCACAAACCTCCTTCGACTTACTTCCCACCTACACAGGTGCACAGGAAGTTACTAATTAATGTGATGCTCAGGTTAAAGGAAGTTAAATAATATGGTTTTGCGCAGTAACATACATCATGTGACACTGAAGTCACCGGAAGATACATCATGTGACACTGAAGTCATAGGAAGATACATCATATGGCACTGGCGTCAAAGGAAGATACAGAAACACTGGCAAGGTCACAGGGACGCATCGCCTTAGATACCAAGAGAGTTTGATTAGAGGTGCCGTGAGGTGGCAGCCCCTAGTGAGGGCTGGTGGGGGGGTTGTGTGGGGTGTAGGGTCGGGTGTGAGGCAGAGGAAGGTGTGTTGAATGGTGGGGGGTCTTATGTGTTCTTGTGGGGGGGGGGGGAAGGAGGGTTGTGTGTAAGGAGCCGTTAACGAGTCGTATTGATGCTGTGCGTGTTAGAGGGCTTGTGGGGCGGGGGTGGAGTGGGGTAGGTGTGTGTATGGAGTGGGAGTATTTGGAGATAGGGCAGTTGTGGGATGAGTATGTTAGCACGGTATAAGGGTTAGAGGGGACGGAATACCGTGTCAAAGGGGGTGACAGCTCCCCAGGAGGACAAGGAGGCTTCCTACCCACTCACACCCCCCACCCCCTCCTTTCCCTTCTACTAAGCTGTAATACTGTGTACAGGTCCCCCTTCTTCCTCTCTCTGCGTCGCCTTTCCTGTCCCTTCTCTGCACCCCCTCCCATCCACTTCTCAAACTCTCCAATCTCACTGTCACTCCCAATCCCAAACCTCCTAACTCCTATTCACGACCTTCACCCCCAACCATTATCTATCTCCAACCCCCATCTTCATCTCATTTCCCCAACCTCGGGTCCTATCGTATACCCAATTTTCTGCTTCTCTCGAAACATATTTCGGTACACAAAGTACGTGGGAGAGGGGAGAGAGGTTAGGTAAGGCGTCACCAACCTGAGGCTTACCCACGTGGGTATCGCGCCACAGAGGCACACAGAGCACGAAGTACCAGGGGGACTGAGGAAGGAGGACTTCTGGGTGAGTGTTCCCATTGTGACATAACTTCCGGTGTATCCAAATCTTGGGGGAGGCGACGGCTCTGTTACATGTCTCCCGAGTTTGTTGCAAGCAGAGTCCTCCTGTTCCAAGGATCTACGTCCCCGCGGCCCGGTCTCTGAGCAGGCCTCCTGGTTTGTGAACTGGTCAACCAGGCTGTTAGACTCGGCGGCTTGTAGTCCGACGTACGACTCGCATTCAGGTATCATTGATCTCACTCACGTGAGTGAGATCAATGTCCTCGTCTGTGACCGACATGACGATGAGAGAAATTGCCAGTGCAAGCACAGTAGCAGCGTTATGAGACAGCAACATAGGAACAGAGTACCCTTGAAACCTGTTACATTATTGCTGGCACCCTCCCATGTTGCTACTGGGACTACCCCGTGTTGCTACTGGCACTCCTCCAGAAGCCTACTGGCATTCCCCGTGCTAAGCAGTCTCTCTTCCAGTACTGGGGACCGTCCTGGGACTGTAGTTATAAATACACTAACGACCATCCCGGGAACACACGCTGTCTCGCTGGAACCAGAAACGAGGTTTAAACAAAAAAAACTTGGGTGTAGAGATTCCAATAATTTGATTGCGATAAACTTTGGAGTTGGAATGGGTAAAAACTGGAAGGTGAAGTGTTCATTTGGTGTCGGTAATCTGTGGCGGGCGAGGCAGCCTGCCAGAGAGCGTCTCCGTCACCCAGGGCCGTGAAGGGAAGCCCCAATGTCCTCCACGATTCACTTTCCGTGCTAAGACACTTAAATTTAAATTTTTGTCCCGAGGGGCGAGTTTATTGGGCAGCGCCACTCATCCTGTGAGTGGACACTCCCCAATAGGAAGAAAACCCGTTGGGTTGTTCATCCTGTCGTACCAAGCCATTTTGGGTCGTGGAAGGTTCGTATGTGTCACGTTTGACACTAATTCCTCCTTCTCAATATTATTTGTGTAACAGTTTCTGTTATGTCGTCGTTATAGACTTCCGAAAGAGTTATGTCACAGGACTGCGTAATTACTCGCTTGGACTTTACCAAGCGTCGACCAGGAGGCCTGGTCGATGACCGGGCCGCCGGGTCGCTAAGCCCCGGAATCACCTTAAGGTAAGGTGCCCCGAATTGTACATGGTTATGGTTCTGGGACTTATTCTACTCTCCAAGCTAGAGTTCTTCCATTTCCGCAACCCGGCAGGGGGCCAGGCTTTCTCGTGATGACGTGATTAGCAGGAGCGTGCACCGCCCGCGGGTCCTCAACCCTCACAACTTGGCTGATCCGACACTGCCTGTAGGAACGTGTCTAATTTCCTCTTTAACATTTCAACCTTTGCTCCGGAAATATTTATAATTTTTGCTGGGGAGGAGGTTGAAGAGCCGCGGACCTCTAATGTTCATAGTGTTCTCTGATTGCACTTATGGCACTTCTACACTTCGCTGGATCTATTCTGCGTCTTCAAAATCTTCGCTCTAGTAAGCTATTTTATTGTGCAAACTTGGGACCTGATCTTGAGTATCTGCCAAGTGTATATTATGTGATATCTCTCTTCTTTAGGTGTATGTGTGCATAGGATTTCGTACCTCTTGCATACTCGATATTTTTCCTGCCTTGAACGGAGGAGCCTATGGATTAGTATTGCAACAAGGAAGCAACAAGTGACTTTAAAAGTAGGATTACTGAAATGTAATCCAATTACAGATTAATCCAATAATCCAGATTAAGAGGGTTCCAATAATCCGGATTATTGGGACCCTCAAAACAGTGAACGACGTTCCAGTAATCCGACTTTTCAAATCACTTGTTGCTTCAAGAACTAAACCACACACCAAAAGATAAGGAGACGACGACGTTTCGGTCCATCCTGGACCATTATCAAGCCAAGGATGTTTTCATTAATCAAGAACGAAAGTTAGAGGTTCGAAGGCGATCAGATACCGATACCAGGTCCAATCCTGGGCCATTATCAAGCCGACAATCGACTTTATTGTCGATTGGATGGACCGAAACGTCGTCGTCTCCTCATTTTCTGGTGTGTGGTTTAGGTCTCATATCTTCAAGCCCCGTTATTGTGACTCATCGTCTGCAGTTGTTCCTTCCCTGTTACAATACTAATCCTGTAGTACTCACCTGTCTTCTGTTTACTTTACTCTGTTGAGCTCACTAAACGTCTGGGGCCAGATTCACGAAAGCAGTTACGCAAGCACTTACGAACGTGTACATCTTTCCTCAATCTTTGACGGCTTTGTTTACATTTATTAAACAGTTTAAAAGAATGAAAACTTGCTAATCAACTGTTGTTATTGTTATAAACAGCCTCCTGGTGCTTCGAAGCTCATTAACTCTTTAACAATTGGAAACAAAGCCGCCAAAGATTGAGAAAAGATGTACAGGTTCGTAAGTGCTTTCGTGAATGTGGCCCCAGGTCTTCAGAGAAGGAACTGAGTGAACACACTTAAAGGATTATGAGAACACGTTAAGGGAATACTACTTTTGTTTCTTGTTCATTTGTCACTAAAGGAATGATGCACAGTAAAGTGGACAACTGTCGTATTCGCGGCTTTTGGGGTTTATGAATGTATAAAAAAAAAGGTCGCAAACAAAGAGGAAGGAAGCGAGAATTTGCATAACATTTGAATAATGTAAATTTCTCAATAATGTGCAACTTGGCCGCATAAAATCTGATGATTGTGGCAAATTGTGCTCAATTTCCTGGAAAGATTTGAATCATTGGAACACAGGATGTAAACAAGCCTGTCCTCACACTTAATTCACCCCCTATTTTAACGCTGTTGTAGGTGTTGCTGGTATAGAAGCTCTCGGAACAGGCGAGAAGCAAACCTGGTCGGGAGCTGGTCGGCCGAGCGGACAGGACGCTGGACTTGTGATCCTCTGGTTCCGGGTTCGATCCCAGGCGCCGGCGAGAAACAATGGGCAGAGTTTCTTTCACCCTATGGCCCGGTTACCTAGCAGTAAAATAGGTATCTGGGTGTTAGTCAGCTGTCACGGGCTGCTTCCTGGGGTGGAGGCCTGGTCGAGGACCGGGCCGCGGGGACACTAAAGCCCCGAAATCATCTCAAGATAACCTCAAGAAACCATTGATAAAGACTTCTTTTTGAAGCAAACTGCAAGTTGTAAACTAGTAAACTGTCTGGTAAATTGGGTATTTTGACGTAAACAAGTAGAGCACCCATCATCCTCTGAGCCGCGTCAGTTTGGTTAACCAAAACAAAAAATTATCGTATATAAATGAAATCAATTATAATCAAAGGATGGCACCACCCTGAGGATCGCACCTATCTGAAAGTCATCGTACCCAGGCAGCGAGGTGTTGCACTCAAACGATTACATTATCACATGGGGAGAAAAACTCACCTTGCCTATAATTGGTAAAGGTGTTGAACATAAACGGTCAAGACGTCTTAAGCTGCAGCCTCAGTCCTTATGTGGCGGTGAAGCTGACAACCCGCAGTGACTTGTGCTATGCTAATGATGTTTGCCTGTTGACTAGCCTTGTGGAGCCCTTGACGGCGGCGCTCCAAGACACATGTTTGCTACTCTTACCAGGCGAGTTTTATCGCGTTGGGTACCTTGTCTCGGCTTGTCTTGTGGACGGGGGTGTGCAGTTCTGCTCGCCTGTTTGTTCCTCAGGGGTCAAGCCTGTCCCTACTTACACCTCGGTACGGGGGAGTGAGGGCTAGGTCTTCATGCCCCGCCTACTGCTAGCCTAGTTGTACCTATTGTCTTAGAAATTTGATCTGTATATTGACCGGACTACATACTAGAAGGTGAAGGGACGGGCTATGGCGAGCCCGTAGAGGACTTACCTGGCACAGGAGCGGGGCTGTAACTAATTCAGCCCCGCTAATTCAGCTGAATTCCTTGTACGCTTGATGTAAACAGAGGTGAGGTACACGTGGTCTCCATACACGGTGCTGAGTACCACGCTCGTCAAACCCCGATAGTATCCCCTCCATATTTATATTTTAAAAGGTGAGCGAAAGAAAACGCGTCTCTCTCCAAAATCTGAAATTTGACGATGCCTATTGGAATTCGGTCCATATATGGGACACTTGTTGAACGCTGTTTATTCTTGTTCTTGTTTAGGGGGCGTGTATTTGTTGTGTTTTTGTTTGGTCTGAGCTTCAGATCTGGGGCTCCGCCTCTTAACTACCAATCGTTTTGACCTGGATAAATTATTCCGCACTTGAATTTCGTGATATCTAGACATGAATTCATTAACTGTGTGTAATTACTATGTGTATCCGCAGCATCGAACTGTTAGCTCTTGGACCCCACCTGTCTAACCGTCGGTTGTCTAATGTACTGACTTACGACCTATTTTCCTCTTATCATATCTACTATATATGGCGCGCGCACACACACACACACACACACACACACACACACACACACACACACACACACACATAGGGGGGCCTCGTAGCCTGGTGGATAGCGCGCAGGACTCGTAATTCTTTGGCGCGGGTTCGATTCCCGCACGAGGCAGAAACAAATGGGCAAAGTTTCTTTCACCCTGAATGCCCCTGTTACCTAGCAGTAAATAGCTACCTGAGAGTTAGTCAGCTGTCACGGGCTGTTTCCTGGGGTGTGTGTGGTGTGGGGAAAAAAAGTAGTTAGTAAACAGTTGATTGAGTTGAGAGGCGGGCCGAAAGAGCAAAGCTTAACCCCCGCAAACACAACTAGGTGAATACACATACACACACACACACACACACACACACACACACACACACACACACACACACACACACACACACACACACACGCACACGCACACGCACACGCACACGCGCGCACACACACACACACACATCCCCATAATTCAGCTCTGAGCAGCCGTCTACCTCCCAGGTATGACTGTCGCTCAAGAACCATCACGGGAAAGAAACTGTAATGGCTAGAATTCATCGTTTAAGTACCTTACCTTGAGGTTACCTTGAGGTGCTTCCGGGGCTTAGCGTCCCCGCGGCCCGGTCGTCGACCAGGCCTCCTCCTCGTACGCATAAAGGTTCAGAATAGAAGCAACAGCTAAGTCGCGGCATTGCTGCTGAATCTGTTGTAGGAGAGATGGACATCACCTTAACCACTACTGAATCACCTTCTGTGGTTGATTGTTTAATAAATCCCTGAACTATATGTTTAACTGATCTCTAACCCTGTCCATGGAGGACAGAAGAAAATGTATATATGCTGGTTAGCATTGTAAATGTGTGGCCACGTTTGTGGTAGAAAATAATAATAAAAAAACTACTGGACTGTGGTTAAGTGTTACAGTATGACTGTGGTTAATACTGTGGACTGTGGTTAAGTGTTACAGTATGACTGTGGTTAATGCTGTGGACTGTGGTTAAGTGTTACAGTATGAGTAGTATAATAAATCCCGCATTGTGCGAGTTGGGAAACATTATGCGTTAACTATAGATACTGCTCTGACAATATTCCTCCACTGTACACCCGGATGATAATTAGAATAAATAAATAAATAAATATGTTTATTCAGGTAATGTACATACATACAAGGGATGTTACATTAATGGATCGATTTATAGATAGAGCTAGTACATACAATGCCTAAAGCCACTATTACACAATGCGTTTCGGGCAGGAAAAGCCTGATGGTCGGTAAATGTTAATCTCTATAAATGGTGATCTAATTACTTGACACAGTGAGCTAAGTCCCAGCTGTGTCTGGGTACAAGTGACAAGATGAACAACCCAGCGGGTTTCTTCCTTAGGGGAAGGGGGGGGGACGGTGTTGTACATGGTGCTGTGGCGGTGTGTCCACTCCCAGGATGAGTGCTGTGGCGGTGTGTTCACTCCCAGGATGAGTGCTGTGGCGGTGTGTTCACTCCCAGGATGAGTGCTGTGGCGGTGTGTTCACTCCCAGGATGAGTGCTGTGGCCCAATAAACACGCCCTTCACGAAGAAATGCAAGACTTGTCCATCCCGCACACACCATAAACCATTGTAGACCTACATTTAAAATTAAAAAAAAATGAATAGCAGAAGAGGGCGCCCGAGTCTACCATTACAGCTGCTGCTGTATTGGTCGTATCCTCGGGCTATTATCATTCGCTTTAATGGACAATTGACAACGGAATTTCAAGTTAGACTTGGTCCGCTCTCCTCTTTGCCTCCCCCCTCCCCCTAGACCCCCCTCCACCCCCTCCCTTCCCGCGTCTTTTCCAACGTGGAATTTACTTGGAAGTTTTTCTTGTAGTCTAGCGTGGGGGGTGGAGGGGTGGAGGGGCAGTTTACCTGTATGGCTTATAGTAGACCAGATTAATTATCCTTGTCATGTGATGCGTGTCGGGGGGGGGGAAGGGGGGATCGCCAAGGAAGGAGACGCCGTCATCTTTTCACAATTTTGTTTCAACCGTCTTGCCTACCGCTCTGCTAAAGATATTTTCATACATATTTTTTCGGGACTTTTGTTTCCTTAGCTTGAATCTTCTGAACTAATTTTGCTAGTTTTAAAACTTCATCCTTGTTTATTTGGTCGATTCCTGTTAGTATTCTGTATGTATTGATCATATCCCTTCTCTTCTTCCTATCTTCTAGCCTTGGCATGTATGTATATACATACATATCCTCGTGCATCCAGGTATATAAACTTGTGTTAGGGGGGGGGGGACTAGAGCTTATCTGAGGGGGGTTACCTGGGGCCCGCGGCCTGCTTTCTGTGAAGGCTAAGTACTTCAGAAAGAAGTTTACCTGCAGGCAGCAGTGGTCACCATTCCCTCACAACCATAGGATCCTCCCTCACCATCACATGACCTCGCACTATTACACACTCATCCATAATATCTCTCATTACCAGTACACCATATCTTTCGCCACACCTGCCACCATCAGCACACCATAACTGTCACTACAACCATCACCATCACACCATAACTCTCATTACTACCAATCTACGTCCGTTCGCTTATAGTTGGACAAGAACGCTTCAAGTACGTCGCTCGTCCACCAGTGAGAGCAGCGTGTCCCCCCGCCAGCATGGCAGCGCCGCGTCCCACCGCCAGCGTGACACAGGGGCTGGCATGATATTCAGAAAATAGTCTCAGTGTCTCCAGCTCAAGAGAGACCCTCCTGCCATGTTTCCGGTCTGAGTCACCCCCTGTGAGCTGTGTGTGTGTGTGTTTAAGCGTGTGTACTCACCTGCGTGAGTTTACCGGGCCCAGCACACGCTGCCTGTCCCCACGACGACTTTCAGTCCTCCTGGTTTTCGTCATAATGTATGAAGATATATATTCAACGTACCAGCCACTACCGCCATCACTGCCATTGAAGCTGCTTGTTCAACGTGCCTTAAGGATCGCTTTTAGCCCGTTCAAATTATTTGCGCGAGTTCACTATCACTTTGTCACCTTGAAACGGAAATAACAGACTTGTAAAATGAGTACAGGATACAGCTCTCTTGATAGAACAGAACGACTGCGTCAAGGATCCGGCAATAATGTCAAGAGAAGTTAACGTTTACGGCCCGGTCAAGGACCGGGCCGCGGGGACGTGGAGCCCAGAAATCATCGCAAGGGCTCAGTACACAATAGTCTAAAACCTGTACCAGCCTGAACAGTATGACGTCATAATGACATCTTGAGGTTATCTTGAGATGATTTCGGAGCTTTTTTAGTGTCCCCGCGGCCCGGTCCTCGACCAGGCCTCCACCCCCAGGAAGCAGTCCGTGACAGCTGACTAACACCCAGGTACCTATTTTACTGCTAGGTAACAGGGGCATAGGGTGAAAGAAACTCTGCCCATTGTTTCTCGCCGGCGCGTGGGATCAAACCCAGGACCACAGGATCACAAGTCCAGTGTGCTGTCCGCTCGGCCTGTTTCTCGCCGGCGCCTGGGATCGAACCCAGAACCACAGGATCACAAGTCCAGTGTGCTGTCCGCTCGGCCGACCGGCTCCCGATTGGTAAAGTTTCACCGTGGTGGAAACCCAGTAACGGATGAAGAAACAGTTAAACTCTTACCTTCATCATGGTGACTGTATCAACTCCTGCTATGAACGTTAATTTAAGAAAGACCAGCGTTTGTTGACTTTATCATAATGCCCCACTGCGCCGCAATGACACTTGCTGCTGCGGCTCTCTACCCGCACCAGCACTTTTTTTTGAGGGGTGGATGGATTTTTTGTAGTAAAGATGGTTATACCTTGTGATGGAAATTTGTAGAAATGTGAGATAAAGTGTGAGTTATGATAGCAGGCGGGGTGTTGTGTGCCTTACTGGCAGAGGTATGAGAGATCAAAGAAGTTTGCTGTGTTGACCAGACGACACACTAGAAGGTGAAGGGACGACGACGTTTCGGTCCGTCCTGGACCATTCTCAATTGACTTGAGAATGGTCCAGGACGGACCAAAACGTCTCCGTTGTCCCTTCACCTTCTAGGGTGTGGTCTGGTCAACATTCTTCAGCCACGTTATTGTGATTCATCGCCAGCAAGTTTGCTGTGTTTTGTGACGTAATATTTTTCATGAATTTTTCCAACATAATATGGAAATGTATTGATAAATGCTTCCATCCGGGCATATATGCATTCTGTAATGCTTGCGTCTTGGATTATATACCTGGCATAGTGAATAGGGGCACTTTTCTCAGTAGGCTACAATCGAAAAATATGTATTTATTTTGTTTCTCCCTATTGCCGCGCTTGTTATGCCTATTCTAATTATTCTGGGATGATTGTTTAACGTTTTTCTCATGACAGGACTCGTACGAACTACAAATTCCTTGCCATACTGCACTACAACGGGCTGCCCATGGGGACGACAACCACACAGCCCACCACTTAAGCCCACACCACAAGGGCCCAGCCACCAGGACTTACCAATCCTCGCCACAACGGCGCGACGACCGCTCGTCGTCTTCAAACTTCAAGTGTCGTGAGTATTGCCCATTAAACCTTTACTCGACCCTTCCTCAACCACCTTCCAGCATCCATCCCCCCACACCCTCCCCGTGCCCCCATCACCCTTCCCTAACTTATTAATAATCTTGTATGGGCCATGGGGTTATTGTCACGTTCCCTCTAGTGCTCTTGGGCCCCAGTCACCATGGAGTGTCCATAGTGACATGTTGTTATAGATTCAGCTACTCGGAACAAGTTTCAAGTAGCACGGGCTATGGTGAGCCCGTAGTGGACTTACCTGACACAGGAGCGGTGCTCCCCATAGTGACAGCACAGTGGTTGATACTGAGTATTGTGGAACTTACCAGGCTCTCAAGTGCGGACGTGATTAGTGCAGGTGAGGTGCACTGATAGATTAGTGTAAACGAACAAGTGTTCTACTGCTAGATTGGTGTAAATGAACAATTGTTCTTGCTACGGCTCTTGGGTCCTGCCTCTCAA
>WNGS01159612.1:1451603-1464203 GCA_020271785.1 Procambarus virginalis
CACCACTTTTCTTCCTCTGCATAATAAAGGCTCAATACAATGTAATTTAGAGCCCCTGGGGGGATAACCACAAACATTACTGTTAATGTTACAATTAGCAACTTGTCAAGTACCGTAATGCAAATTAAAGAAAACAAATTTGTTGTCCACAAAGTTAAAAAAAAAAAAAAAACTCTCGGTACTTTCGTTTGATCATTGTACACTTTAATGTCTTTCTTCACAGTACACTAAATCACGCGTCTAGCACTCGTAACTACATTGTAAAGATCAGTTTGAGCCTGTTGACTGGAGTTTCCCAACACAGACAAATTTATCACAACCATACATACTTGACAAAATTAAATTACATCTTTTCTCTAATGAACTGGTGCATTAAGCAATTGTCTATTGTTGCTCTCTTTACTGGGTCCAGCATGAGGCATCTCTCCATGAGATCCTTAAGCTGTGTCACTTTGCGGGTATGGTCTTCTGGTAATGTTCCTTCCCCTAGTAATTCATGCTGCAAATTTCTTGTTGGATTAATAGTAGGCATTACCACTACTTTTTCCTGAAATGTCCGAGTTTAATAGTGAGACGTACTGTACCTACAGAGACTAAAACCAGTTTTACATATCTGAATTTATACTTCTAATCTTTTCATACAAACAAAACAATGTAAATTGTAGAAGTGAAACTCGCCTACATTATGAAAATTAACCCTCCTGTTACATTAGAAGCTGCTATTACATCAAAGTTTAAAAAATATACGAGACATGTTTTGCACTTACTCTTTCTGTGACCCTGTCAACATCTCGGTAGAGGAAGTTACACGCTGCATCAAAGTGATGATCCTTAAAAGCTCCTTTTCTAATCACCTTATTTGGCATTTTCCCTTTCAGATCCATGAAAAGTTTCAGCATCTACAGAAAGGAAAAAGTAATAAATATCAGATGTTCCTAAGAACATTATAAGCAATTAGTGACTATATTGTTTAACATAAACTCTTTAGTTTTTAAGATAGAATATTTAAAAAGTTTGATTACAATCACTTTTAATAAAATAGTATTCAGCACATCTACACTGTTGTACTGAGAGGTGCAGCATACTACACCTGTTGTGATATGGAAGTATCTTGAGGTTATCTCGAGATGATTTCGGGGCTTTAGTGTCCCCGCGGCGTGGTCCTCGACCAGGCCTCCACCCCCAGGAAGCAGCCCGTGACAGCTGACTAACACCCAGGTACCTATTTACTGCTAGGTAACAGGGGCATAGGGTGAAAGAAACTCTGCCCATTGTTTCTCGCCAGCGCCCGGGATCGAACCCGGGACACCACAGGATCACAGTCCAGCGTGCTGTCCGCTCGGCTCCCCAATCGTAATCATTAAGTAAGTCGCACTAACAAAAAAATATCTAAACACAGCTTTGCTTGGTTTAGCATTATAAATAATAGCAAACACCTTGAAGGTAGTTGTGTGGTACCAGCATTCAGTATGTTACTTTTTTCTTTCCCTTTTCTAGTGCACAAGAAGAAACTCTCAACTTACCTGATTATTAGTCTTTCCAGGGAACATGATTTTTCCAGTGTAGAGCTCGTATATAGTGCATGCAGCAGACCACAGATCAATACCAAAGTCGTAAGTCATTCCCAAAACTGTAAAATGATAAACATTAAACACGACCTCATTAATAAGGTACCATATATAAGCAGCTCTCATTGAATAATAGCTTTTATGAAGAAACTTACTACCATGCTGAAGTGCTTGAGTGACTCGAACCAAATGTTTGGATGCAACCTACATCCTGTATCAAGGGGCTGTAAACAATGTTAAATCGCAATGTTTACAGCACCTCGATAAAGCATGTCGGCTGCATCCATAAAATTGTTTTTAATACACTGACACATGTATTGGAACTTTCCTTTCACCTTCAATAGCTTTTATAAGACAATGCAAATCTATCCACCATGAACTGTGTTCGTGGCACTTCATATCCTTTCGTGCGGGTCCTCCTTCGCACAATTATCATTTCCAGGAGGATACCTGGTTGATGGGGTTCTGGGAGTTCTTCTACTCCTCAAGCCCGGCCCGAGGCCAGGCTCGACTTGTGAGAGTTTGATCCACCAGGCTGTTGCTTGGAGCGGCCCGCAGAGCCACATACCCACCACAGCCCGGCTGATCCGGGACTTCTCTTTATTTTATAATTTAGTAATTTAGATATATAATTTAGATAATTTAGATATAGTTATTTAGATATAGTAATTTAGATTATAATTAAATATTTTATAACTTAGTAATGCCCTGTATCTCACACTTGCAAATGATCTTTAGTTAAAAAATTTGTCATCTTCAAGGTTTCCCTATTGCATATTAGTTTCCATCTACTAACACCATATACATTTATTCAAAATTTATATAGACCATCCAAATTTAGTCTCCATTTAGTTCAATAGCATATTGAATGTACCACGTTGAATGTTGCTACTGTATGTAATGGTGGGAAAAAAGTGGCTAGAGTTTAAAATCTAGGATAATGCTTCTTGTGCCTTGAAATTTTAATTAGAAGGCCATAATTAATATACATGAAGAAAGTAAGTCACAATACTGTGGCTGAAAATTACACCCAATTAACAAATCTGCAAATAAAGGAATTGATGACATTTATTAATGGGACAAAATTAATACAGTATATGTACATGTATTATATAATACAAGAGCTATAGCAATGTAAGTACAGTGCATCCTCGTAAATGTGAATGCACCTACATTGGATCCCTCGAAAAGAGGGATGCAATGCAATCTGGATCTCTTGTTCATCAACTTTAAAATAATACAATTTGTTGGATTTCTTTTTTTTTTTTTTTTTGCTACTACGGAGTGTGCTGCTCTTACTTACTGATCTCAGGGCTCTGTAGAACCTAGCCACGAGGTAGGGTGTTATTTCGTTCTCCGTAACTTTTGAAGCCGAGCCAAAGTCGCAAAGCTTTAGCACAAGCTTCTTTTCATTAACCTGCAAACATGATAAAACTTTAAAACATGCATAAAATATATAAACTCCTTTACAATACTGTATAATTCTATTATTAAACATATGGCATCCCAGTGCCAAAGCAATTAACTTTAATAAGAAACACATGATGCACAGTATCTATCCCATCTATTCTTAACACAAGTTTAAATGGTTTGCCTCCTAAATCTTAGCTGGAAGCACATTCCACTCCTTCACAACCCTATTCACCAAAAAGTAATTCCCTATAGTCTTTCTAAAACAAAAATTATCCAGCTCGCACTCATTGTTGTGGGTTCTGACCTGTTCCACCCATTTCAGAACCCTGTTAGTAACCCTCTTAACCACTAAAGTATGTACAGTACTGTACTTCTGAAAACACATTTTATGAGATGCTAGATCAACTCCAGTCAATTATACCTTTCATATCATCACATAGAAAATCATTGTAGAACAATGATTACCAAAGTTAATGATAATGTACAAATCATCTAGAGGCATGTCTCCTGATCACAAACATTTCATATCCCGCAGCTTTGGCCAGCTAGCCCCTATGTTACAGTATTACTTTCCCACTTTTATAAGGATAACATCAACAAATTTTGTTATGCAGCTCCATGCAAAATGTACCAAGGATGCAACAGACATTCAAATGCAAAGAAAAGTGTACAATACCAAAGATAAACGGTACTCACCAGAATGTTGTCAGGTTTTACATCTGCGTGAAGAATATTGCACTTACGAAGCAGCTTGAGGGCACAAAACAACTGGTGGGTGTAGGAACGCACTGCTTTTACATGAAGACCTACATCTTTGCCGTATTTCTTCAGCACCTACAAGGAGATTAAGTATATAGAATTTTCTTGATAGAGCTTTGTTACTTCTAAAAGTACAGGTATTGTCATTATTAGATAATCTCTACAGTAGTAATACATTAGAAAGAACTTTTTCAGTGTCAGAGTAGTTAGTAAATGGAATGTACTAGGAAGTGATGTGGTGGATGCTGACTCCATACACAGTTTCAAATGTAGATATGATAGAGCCCAGTAGGATCAGGAATCTATACATCAGTTGATTGACGGTTGAGAGGTGGGACCAAAGAGCCAGAGCTAACCCCCGCAACACAACTAGGTGAGTACAGTAGAACTTACCTCAATTTGTAAACAAATTCAGAAGTTAAAAGAAACCATTCACATTTGTACATAATTTTAGTTTGTATTATACAATGCTGTACCATGAGTACAACTCTTGAAACTAACATGTAAACAACAGGTAAATACCTCTCTCAGTGACATAGACAGTGGTTCAAACACCATACACAAGTGGTTCTTGTGGAAGAAGTGTCGATAAAGACGCAAACAATGATATTTGTCATCTGGGTCGGCATCATTTAGAGTTTTTAATATATTTATTCCTTCTTGCCAGTCTTGTGCCTGAAAAAAGAATTTTGTTGTTGTTACAGTTCTCTAGGAATTAATATTCATGGATCTTTCCAATTTGATTTAATATATTCAGTTTATTTAAAATTACATACAAAACGTGCAAAAACTAAAATGACAAATCTTGTTTATCTACTACATATGACTGAAAGTACGAAGTAAATAACATTCAGAAAGAAAGTTACAATTTACTGTGCTTATTTTTAAGGTTATACGTATTAGTTTTGTATATAATATACAATTATGACAATTAGGCACTGGGACTTGGCGACTCCACCACCTGCAACTACGTGTTGCAATAGGCAATGCATGCCATAAATACAGGAATAAGGAGGACTGGCCTGCGGAGCCTGTCTCCAGTATTATTTCCCATTAAGGGCAAACCGGGCATCGGGCTGATGCATCCTAACATCGCAAAAATGTAAAACAGGGTAATGACAATGACCATTTTATATATACTATACAGTATAGCTATACCTGTACAATATAAGATGAACATTTTTGTGTAGACTAGACTAATTAAAAGGTATGAATAGCTATTATTTGAATTAGAATATTAAAATGCACAATAAAATTCCTGGTGAGCATCACATACTCAAATACATAAATATTTATTACAATACTGCCCATTATTTAATTATTACTGATTATTACATTAACGGTCCCAGATTTGATTCCCTGGCCTGGCAAGACGTTTGGGCATGAGGTTACGACTGAGGACCCCATAATGCCAACAATTAAGAGTTTCTTGTCCCCAACAATGGAGAATTAAATATATCCAAGAAGAAAATTTACTCAATTGGTTGTTAAACATTTATGATATACTCACATAACTTCGTTGTTTCTAATAATCTTAATGGCAACATCTTGTCCTATTCTGGCTGCATCTCTCCCACGGACAACGTTACTAAACACTCCTTGACCTGTATAACCATACACAGTATACCTGAAAGCAAAAGGAATTTAATTTCTAATAATTAGATTTGCTGCTCTAAGACTGCCATGTCCAATAGGGTTATCTTGAGGTTATCTTGAGATGATTTCGGGGCTTTAGTGTCCCCGCGGCCCGGTCCTCGACCAGGCCTCTACCCCCCAGGAAGCAGCCCGTGACAGCTGACTAACACCCAGGTACCTATTTTACTGCTAGGTAACAGGGGCACAGGGTGAAAGAAACTCTGCCCATTGTTTCTCGCCGGCGCCTGGGATCGAACCCAGGACCACAGGATCACAAGTTCAGTGTGCTGTCCGCTCGGCCGACCGGCTCCCCGGTACCCAGAATTTCAAAAGAAATATTCAGAACAAAAAATAATAATAATTACCAATGTAAGACTAAATTTGATTTCATAGTGAATAGCACCGATATTACTAACCTCGAGTCTAAGACTTCTCCAATACGAACACGATAGTAGCCCTCGGCATCATCCCAGTTGTCTGTGAGGTTTGGGTTTTCAGCAGCTCCTGAATGAATATCTCCTAGTTTATCTACAGCAAAATTGTCACCAAACATGTCAGAAAACATGTCTTTATTCTTCTTGTCCTTTTCAGGAACATCATCATCATCGTTGTCCAAATTCTTTTCAGTTTCTTCTGCCACTTTATCATTTTCCTTTTTCACTGATTTTGATGTCCGATTCTCCTTGTCCTCACTACTTCTACTTCTACTCTTACTGCTATTCCTGCTACTGCTGCCACTTTTGCTTCTAATCTGCCTGCTGTTACTTCGACTTCTCCTGGTGCTGCTGCCACTGCTGGACTCCCGCGACCGTGGAGAACCAGATCTGGATTTTGCAGGTGATGCAGGCTGCTCTTCTGATTTTGATTGTGATGGTGGTCTATAATGAAGGATGAAGCTCACATTACAATAAATGCTATAAAGATTATGTTAGTATACATTCTCTTATGCTTAATTTCATTTGTTTACAGTATTTTTGACAATCCCCCTTTTTAATCCACAACTTCATGAACTCATCAGACTATAATAAAATGGATGATAATGTGTTTGCAATGATTTTGCCAAGTTTTTGAGAGGGACATATAATTTACAAAATGTGAAAATAGCCTAGCTGTATCCATATAATGCAATTTCTTTACTGCAAATTGAGTTAGATATTATTCCTAAAATCCTTCCAATTGCAAGTGCTATTCTCAAGATAAAGTAATCAAATACAGCAACCACAACCTTAGAAGTAGGCTGACTATCAGACCGCAGTGATGTGTGCGAGACATTTTATGCATGCGCGAATGGAATATTTTCTGCAAATATGTATGGCAGAAGCAGCCCGAAACAGCATAATAAATCAGATATGAAGTCGAGTACCTGGACGTAGGAGCTGGAGAGTCCCTAGGAGTGTTGGTGGCCGAGGGTATTTCACTACTGGCAGGGGTTGCTTGCGAAGAATCACGCTCCAGGCCCAATTTCTGATGGTGAATATACACAAAAATATAAAAAAATATACAGACGATATTCAGTCAGGAAATGTACGCTGAGAAATCTAGCACTAGACCTGATATTTATTCAAAATTAAGCAAATGTCAAGAAGATAAAGGATGAGATGCTTTGACAAGTGTTTGGGTACGTAGTGGAATTGAAGGAGCAGGCCAGACCAAAAAACGTGTTGAGGAAGGTAGAGACTATAGACGCTGGAAGAGAATCAATCTAATACACTAATAATGTCTGTGCAGGGTTATTACACACTTTAGTTGCAAGCCATAGGAGCAACAGGGCTGGAGTCAGATTCCCAAGACTAAAGTAGCTACCACTGGGGGTTGAGTAAGTCATGTTGGAAGGCCTGGGACATCCTAGCTAAGGGGAAATTGGTGGTCTATAGGCCAGTAAATTGTCTCAGAGCTGGATAGTTCATAAAAATTACAGACGTCTTGAAGGATGTCTGGATGACTGTACTAAGGGGACTTAGTTTACTCATAATGGCAAACTTAATTGGAAATATGCATGTAAACTGTTTACTTTGTATAGTTCCTCCCGTTGTTTCCTCATGCGCTCAATTTCTGCTCTTCTTCCTCCTCATCTTCATCAAAATCAATGTCTCCTGGCTCAGATTCAGTTGATGATTCCTTTGCTTTACCAAATATTATTTCTTTCTGCCTCTCCCGTTCACGCTCAATCTCCCGATTGCGGCTGTAATCATTTTCCTGTCGGCTAGAAAAATATATTTTCATCATTACTATTATTAAGTTATATTGAAGTACAGTACATAATATTTGCATATACAGTGTAACCTCAATTCATCAACTTATATAGCACCAGATTCAATTCTTTGCAGCCTGAGATGCCTTCAAACACTGATATGCCTGTTTCTCCTAAGATTTCACTCATTAAAAACTTCTTAAAACGTGATCAGAGCCATATTAAAACGTTACCATTATACCCAAATTCTTCCAAACACAATATAGGTTAATTTCTCTAACCAAAATGTTTATTTCAACCTATCGTGTGATGAACCACCAGAACCACCTGCATGTAGAGATTTCATCACATTTCGATTACTTCCCACCCTCCAGCCTCGGAACCTTATTTTCCAAAGGCAACATGGCCCATAGCCGGTGAAAGAACACCCATGCCAATGCAAATTTGAAACAAACAATAGAATCTTGTTTTAAATATGTTCAGTAGTTCTTCAGAAACCTCAACTGTTTCTCCTCTTGTACATATATGAAAATCATTAAAAACATGATCAGAGCCATATTAAGGCATCTTTCATACCCTAGTATTTCCCCATCCTCTAGATTCACATTTTAAATTTAAACCTATCATATGATGAACAACTACTAGAAAATGTTGACTGTGGAGATGTCACCCTCATTGCCAGTATTTCACAGGATTGAACCCTTATATCTAGGGGGGGGGGGGTATATATTTTCCTGAGAGACTAGGTAAAAAAAATGATCTTATCTCATTTTGGTCCATCGGGGTCACCTTGCCAGAGAAGTTAGGGAAACAAGAACTACCAATACTCAGCACCTAAGGAAATGAAACTCCTGCCAACACCCTGATTCCAGAGATTATCTTGAGGAACTACAGAACACACGGTTGTTAATGGAATGGTTCACATCTGAAACTAGCCTTTGTTATCAACCTTATGCCTTGTGTGCATGTACAGTATGTGCATGCAACATGGACTTTAGAAGGCTAGTTTCCCACAAAAAGCAAGGTATGTACTATAATTTACCTTCTGTCTCTATCTGTCTCTCTCCCTCTCCCTTTCTCTATCCCTGTCTCTCTCTCTCTCTCTGAAGTTGTCCTCTCTGCGCGGTCTCTTTCTTTATCTCTAGTATCTTCACGCTCTCTTAACCGCTCTTCACGTAATCTTTCTTTCCTTTTTCGTTCTTCCATTCTCTTTTCCCAGTCTCCGCTTACGACGCTCCTCCCTTCTTTCCATTCTCGTTCTCTCTGCTCCTGTTCTTGAAGAATCTGTAAAATTAAGAAAGTGAATGGAAATGACAAGACAAGGCTTATACAGGTAAAGGTTAATTTGGCAATTAAATTAAGACACTAAAACGTGACTCAAAATTTCTCCATCTTTGACTCTTTGGCTCCCAATGGTGCATACTGATTTAGCATTCAAAGCAATGAAGTGTCCAGTTTTTTTCTATCAATAAATGGAAATTTTTTGATATTTATAAGCTTATTTCAAGCCAAAATGTGGACATTATTTTTTGATTAGTTATGGAAAATAACAACACTAGGTCTTCACCACAAGTGAAGATGATCGACAACAAATGCAAGGAAAATACAAGGCTAGATGTCATTCAAAGGGTTAATGGCATCAAGGATACAATAACTAGATACATAAAGTGAATTGTACTATATTTACCTTTTCTCGCATAAGCCTCTCTTTTTCTTTTCTTTCACGACTTCTCTCTCGGCTGCGTTCCAAGCGTTCTCTTTCTTCAACTCTGGACTTGCTTCTATCGTGTGCCGAGGAAGATTTGTCATGATCCCTCCTATAGTCCCGACGATTTGAGCTTTCTTCTCTTCTATCTTTTTCGCGCCGCTCCTTATCCCGGCGAGATTTCTTGTCCTTTTCCTCTACCTCACTTCTTGACCTGTTGGGAGGGATTTGGGAAAAAACAAAATTTCTTTTGAGTGATTTCTTTATATTGAAAATAACTGCATTTAGTGGATCTCACTGCTAACCTGTAACAAGAAGTATTGCATTAATTGCAGTATAGTCAATAGCTTTGCAAGATCACCACAAAAAAATCTAGCATACCTTCTGCTCTTTGAATATACAAAACAACTATAATGAAGTCAGAATTGCCCTCTGTAGTCACACCATTTAGAACTCGAGTGAATGCCTGGCTGCTGCTTGGTTGGCTTATTAGGTATGTCTTAGTGGTCACTAACAGGAATATTCTTCACAATGCATTAACCTCTTGTCCAAGAATGCAAGTTTAGTTTATGACAGCTATTTCAGATTAGGTTTGTTGATATTCCACTGCATGTTACCATTTGTTTGTGGGTAGCACATCACTCTTAACCAAGTTATTTAACTACTTATGGTTGTTTGCAAATACCAGCATATCCTCTCAAACCTTTTCTACATACAAATCTGAGCACAGTGACTCTCAGAACCAGAACATCCAACTTTCCTACCTTGAGGTTACCTTGAGGTGCTTCCGAGGCTTAGCGTCCCCGCGGCCTGGTCGTCGACCAGGCCTCCTAATATTGTAGTAAATACTACATCTATTTTGTTTTTGCTCAGAATATAGAAGACTCCTGATTTTACATGGAGAAGCATTCCTAGACTATCAGGCTGGACAGACAAGTATTTGGTAAAGAAGTTGGGGGAAGGGGCGGGGGGAGTGAGATGTGTATAATGAACTATTAACTGTGTTACTGTATATAAAAATGAAGGTACAATAATATATACACAGTCAAATATTAAGGCTTCATTAGCACGGAGCAACACAAAATTAACGAATGTAATGGTCTCGATTAATTTTAAGGGTTATTAACCCAATACTGTACATGGAAAAGCAATACATTATGATATAAATAAAGTCTCAAGGTGTTGTTTTGAACTGGTCTCTAGGGAAGACCCGGGATGAAATTGAAACTTTCCTCTTGGACATTGATTAAGTTGGGGTAAATTGAGAATTTCCACTCAGTTGATGCACTCACTGCATAAGGAAATAAAGAGGAGCAAATACTAATATGAACTGGTATTCCCTTCACCATGTTTCACAGGAGCTTCAAACACAGTGCACATTGAAAGGAGAGCTAAGCCACAGAAAAGGCAGTGAACATTTGTTAAAAAATTCTTCCGATACTTTTAATTTCAAATTAACACACTCATTTCTTGGTACATATGACTGGCACTGACACCCAAATAGAGAATTTACCATATTATATAAAAAGAAAAATGGGCTAAATTTTTAACTTGCCAGGAGGTAATTCAAATTAAGTCCTATCATGTTGAACCAGGAATCTACTTTTAAATTTATAAGTTATGAAACAAACTTTGAAATAATTTATAATTTAACTGACCAAATCAATAAAAAAAATTATTTAGCAAGTTTTAAATTATAACAATTTCCAGAACATAACAAAGAGTAAATATCTAAGAGTTTGCTCACCCTATCATAGCTATGAGCAGTCACGTAAATATGCCAAATCCAAGTACTGCCTCATTCTGTTGATCACAACAAAGGCCAACGTATAAATTTATCAATTTTGGTTTCTAAAGATGGCATTACGTGAACAGGGAGGGGGCAAAACCCCACGTGTATGGAAGGTTGCAACTATAAACACACAATAAACACAAAAATAACCCAGCACTCAGGATTACACTCGAGTTCTCTTCCTGTAAACACAAGAGTGCTCTCTTCCTATCATGTTTTTATTAGGCGTGATTACTGTCGTTATCTATGCCAACTGGTTGTTGATCAATACAAAGCAATTACTTTCTTATATATACTGTACCTTCATATATAAACATGTAGGGACAGTATTCCGAGACAAATGCACCTAATGTACTGATACATTTTGCTTGAATAAACGTGAGGAAAATCGGCCTAATAAGCCTGCATAAATGAATTCATTTTTTTTTAATTTATACAGTATTATACACAACCAAAACTATTTCCTTTAAAACTTTAAAGATTTATGAATATTACAAATAAAAACCATTATAATATAAATGCAATTGACATGTTCTTTTGATTAATTTTTTAGCTTTACCTTCTAGGAAATATCACTCAGATGCTCCCTTTGGCAAGCTCTTGCTGGTGCCCAGGACAGCATCACGTACAGTACTGTCAGAGCAGGGCGACATTCTCAACTGACACAGCAGGGATCTTTTCACACACCCTTTTTGAGTCATATCGGTGCAGGGAAGACACTGAAGAATACTCTGTCTAGCTCAAGAGCAACTCTAGAAGGCTCATTCTAATACAGTAATCTCATGGCCCTTTCAAGTTTTACTTGGCATAAAAAGAGAACATCAAGAAGTGTTCAATCACTAATAGTGTTGTTTGGCCACTACCCTAAATTGCCACCAGCTGACAACACCGACAAACAGGACTCCTATAAATGGCTCGCTTCACATTCTTCCTGACTAATCAGTCATGAATTTCAAGAAAGAAGAGACTGAAATATCTGTTAAATCGTCTCTATTAATCTTTACGAGACTTGCATTTCATTGCGTGGTGGGCTTATGCTATCAGAGGATGTTTATTGTGTGTGTGTGAATGATACTGGACTTATCCACAGTATGGCTCTCTTAGTTCTAGACTGAGTGAATGCCAGCATTTTTCCAGCACCAGAATGCCAAGTTTTCTACAATGTTTGTGGCTTCCTGGAAATGTTCCAAGGAAGTGGACATCTGTGATGGGAGCAAACATTTAGGGTACATCCAGTTGCTAATGCACCAGCATGTGAGGAAATAATCTCTTCTCTTATCTGTCATGGTTCCCACACAAATTTTTTTTCCCTCAAACTATCCATAATAATTTTCTGATTTTCCATAAATAAATTCTCTAGTGTTTACAATAAAGATCCTGGAGAGTTGGAAATGTACACATAAAATAGCTAGGATCTTCTCAGTTTAGGACAATGCATTGAAAAGCATGTAAGGAAGGAATTTAACAAAAGCTATTATCAACTAATAAAGAGTTGAGTAAATAACAATTTAGATGCATGATTATAATTTCCATTTTG
>WNGS01159612.1:1485123-1530593 GCA_020271785.1 Procambarus virginalis
CTCTCTCGCTCTCTCTGGTTATCTGCTCAACTGATACATCTATGAACTTTTCTCATCTCCTTACTCTCCCCATCTATCTCCTTTAAGTCTGTCTGTGTGTCTCCCCCCGGTCGATAAGACATGTTTCAGACGTTCCTAGAATCTTCCAACAACCATTCATCCGCAAGCAGTCGATTAACGCATGCGACCGTGTTGTGTGTGTGTGTGTGTGTGTTTGTGGTCTAGCGCCCTGGGTTTGAACTTAACAACGGGGACTAGATTGGCGGGCCGTTAGACACCCCACTGCCAACACGTTCTGGTGCCAGCCTCCAGTGGCTGCCCCGCGGTGAAGGCAAATACTCTTTTACAAGGTTTATTGCCAAGGCGAGAAAAGTGTATTTCACGCGCACATAAGTCCACCACTGTGTGTGTGTGTGTGTGTGTGGGCGTCCTGTACTCGCTTAGTTGTATTTGTGTACACTTATTCCTACTGATGTATAGGTTCCAGAGCTTTCACAGTCATGTTTACCACTCTATAAAATTGTGGCGTGGAGGTCTGCCTCCATTCTCAGCTTTTTCAACGCAATTCCAATTGTTCACCGTACTCTGACAAACTGAACAATTCTTTCAATGTTTTCAGCGACTCATTTAATTATCTTAGTTTCCCATCTTTTCCCTCTTGTGCTACCCCTGCTAAAATGTCTGGCCTTGTCAGACATTGTCTATACCATGGTATTTTGTATGTGGTAATCATGTCTCCTCTGTGTCTTGACCTATCAGGTAAGTACATCCACCACTATACAAGTGTTCGCACGTGCGCACGCCCTTTGGACTGGGCCTTGCGGCTGAGTGGACAGCGCTTGGGAGTCGTACCCCTAATGGCCCGGGTTCGATTCCCGGTGGAGACGGAAACAAATTGGGCAAATTTTCTTTCACCCTAATGCTCCTGTTCACATAGCAGTAAATAGGTACCTGTGAGTTAGGTAGCTGCTTCCTGTGGATGTGTGTGCATGTGTTAGGGAAAAAATATGTAGTAGATATAATAGAGGAAAAATAAATTGGTTAGAAAGGTGGGGTCCAAGAGCTCGATTCAGCAGATACAAATAGTAAATACAAAGTGTATACGAATAGTAAATACACACACACACACACACACACACACACACCACACACACACACACACACACCACACACACACACACACACAGCTAGGTGAGTACACTTGCAGAGGCGCGCGCACGTGTTGCTCTACAGACAAGTGTTGCCACTGTGTCCTTCTAAATCTATATATACCTGTATATATTATATACATTCATAGCTCACTAACGATTACCAAAATAATGAAAAATAATATAGATTCTATACGCGCATATGTGCATCAAATCCCAAAACATCAAGTAACGCCGGTGATTTATAGACTTAAGAATACGGTAGGCGAGGCTTGGGAGTGTTGCATCAGCCAGGCGGTAAATATCCACGGCGGGCCGTTCAGGGGTCAGAGCTTCGTGAAACCTGGACGTGGAGGGAGCTTCCCACATGGTCCTTGACACTACTGCAGCGGTAGTATATCTATGGAACACGGGGTCTTCGTCGGTAATCATTCCGTCGAGCCAGTTCGTCTTACAACAATCAATACGTTTGAAGAGACGCCATAATCGACGTAGCGGGTTGCCTTACTCGGCGTCGCTATTATCTCGCTGCTGCTATAGCACATATTTCGTCTGACCGGCTGTAGGCGCCAGCCCAGGCCGCCAAGCACAGGTGTTGCGTCAGCGTTTGCGTCTGCAAGTCACCGTACAAGCTCAGGTGTTGCGTCAGCCGCTCGCTGTACAAGCGCAGGTGTTGCGTCTGCAAGTCACCGTACAAGCTCGGGTGTTGCGTCAGCCGCTCGCTGTACAAGCGCAGGTGTTGCGTCTGCAAGTCACCGTACAAGCACAGGTGTTGCGTCAGCCGCTCACTGCACAAGCACGCTCAAGTGACACTTTAAGAAACGTTGATCAAGTAATTGACAACTGGACGCAGCACTACAAGATGCTGTCAATACTACGCCCCAACACTTACAAGGCCCAACTCGCCTCTCTTACAAGTGGTAAGTAGCCATATTATCTACTTGTTCTACAAGAGTGAACCGTGACACACACTTGTAGTGTCACGGTGTTGTTGTGTCAACACCCCAACCGTGACATTGTCGCCGAGTTCACAGTAATACTGTGAACTCGGGTCGATATCAAGTAGTTTCTAACTTGGGTAATAGTGACTGTCAAGGCTGTTGTAGTTGGCTGCTGAGGGTGTTAGTTGGTTTTTAGCGTGTCTTCGCTTGCCAGTGTGCAGTGTACCCCGAGTCACCATGTAGAAGCGCTGCGAGCGGGTAATATTCCATTAATAATGTACAGGTGGCGAAGAGCCCGCAGCAAGGTCGAGCATAGCGGTAACTTGAGGCATTACACGTGGCATTAAAAGTCCCACATGTCATCACAATCTCTTGACTGTAATGTTATATTAGTGTTGGGATACTGGAGACTCCACAGGGAGCGCCTACTGACACCCCCAGCACCCTCCAGCCGTGACTCCTGCCGTCTCTGGCCCCTCCGGCAATGGAATTTTCCACGAGAGTGGCGGGCGGGGCGTCCGGCCCCCGCTAGTACATCCACCAGTGTACTCGCCTAGTTGCTCACCTAGTTGTGCTTGCGGGGGTTGAGCTCTGGCTCTTTGGTCCCGCCTCTCAACCGTAAAGTCAACCAGTGTACTCACCTAATTGTGCTTGCGGTGGATGAGCTACGGCTCCAGTCTCTCGCCTCTTAATAGATTAGTACATAGGTTCCCCGAGCCTTTTAGGCTCTTATCATATCTATATTAGTTGTTGTGTATGGATATTAGTCTCCAGATGGGTCCCCCTTGTTAATGTATCACCCATGCTAAATAGCCTATCTTTGCCTGCTCTTTCTATTCCCTAGAATTGTATGTAGTGATCATGTCTCCCATTATTCTCTAAGCGATATAAGGTTTAACGCATTTGCCTTGTCTTAAAGGCAAATGGGGGCGGGGGACCTTAGACAAGTCGCCGGCTTCCTGTCCTCGTCGAGGCCAGTAGTGCAACCTGTCCTCTTACAAAAACGTCGCATTTCAATCGAATGCGTTACACAAGGGAAAAAAAATTGTCTTGCTAGAAAATGGAAGTGGTTGGCGAAAGTGACCTACTGTCCCGTTTTCTGTTTTGGGTTCTCTGGCAGGTTAGGCGAGGACACTTTAATTTGACTGTTTTCTTGATGATGATGTTATAGATTCAGCTACTCGGAACAAGTTCCAAGTAGCACGGGCTATGGTGAGCCCGTAACTTACCTGGTACAGGAGCGGGGCAAGAAGCACGGGCTACAGTGAGCCCGAGTTTTCTTGATGGGAAACCTTAGGAGGACGGGCTGACTAGTGCTAGTGGCCCTCGGTTAAATTAGGTAAAAATCGTCTTGCCTGGTAACTTGTACCATTAATCTTAGGGTAGTGACATATATCATTGAACACTGTCCAGGTTAGTTTTGTGTTTAACAGTGTAAGAACTCCACACTGGTGCTGCATATTCCAGAAATGGTCTGATATGCGTGGTATGCAAGATCCTCAACGACTCTAGATTCCTATGAGCAGTTATGTTGACCAGCCGTGTATAGGCACCTGAAGATGTTCATATAATGTGTACTACGGGGGTGAGTGTCAGTGTGATAACGTTCCTTAATATGATGTGTTTATCTAATGTATATTTCACTGGACATTGATTCTGAGCTGCTGTAGCAACACTATTTGTTGTAAACAATTCAGGCACATTCCTGTGGCTCATTCGGGTCACACTATCTCTTGATGTGTACTCGATAATATATAGGAGTTCTTTCGACTTTCCAGTTCTACAATATGTTCCAAAGGTTTTCTAAAATGTTGGTATAAAGTGTGAAGAATGTCAAGGTAACTTGACTATTTTGATTTGCGTGGGCTTTTAGGTTTATGTGTAAGTATGAGGTTGCCTACTTGGAAAATGTTAACATTATCTTCCTTACCGGCAGATTTTTATGACTTCAGAGAGCTGGAGGATGAAACAGCCGCCATGCTCTTGGCTAAACACATCTGGCGACTATTGAAGAAAGCTCGCAACCGTCTCTACCAGGTCAGTGGACTATGCCCTCTTCGTGGTTAGTGCCTCCATCCCCTTCTTAATAAATGCCTTAATCTAAATCCTAAAATAACACAGAAGATGAAACTATGTTTCGGTCCGTCCAGTAGTATTAGGCTTCTCTCTTAAAGAATTATAAAACATACGATATCAAGATATAACTTTTTACAAGATTGGTTTAATTATTGCCTAAAAGAAATCAGAACCTTGTTTTACCCACAACGAACACTGACGTGAAGTTACTTTCATCAGATGCCCGGTTGTGAGGGTGGAGCTGGCGGCGTGTCCGTACTCGTGCCTGCTGACTTCCTCAACAGACTATCCCGGGACGTTGTAAGGATGACGGAGGGGGAGAGACACGGTGTCAGGTGAGCGTTTAAGGATGGTCACCATCTTCACAGATCTTTCTCTCGCCTTGGTTACCCTTTGCATTTCATCAACTGTGCCTACTCTCAAGCTAAACGAAATTTTTCATCCTAAACCTGCTTCCAACACTAGTAGCACTGTACTATGCCTTCCCTTCAGATCAATACATGCTAGTTTTTAATTTTAGATGTATAGTCTAAATTCCCTTGAAAATCTGTGCTAAAATGAACATTTTTAGAGACGTGAAAAAGTTGTTTATTGTAACGATTCCACAGATTACAGTACTGTATTTTCTTTAGTCATTAATCCCAGTTGATTCATAAGGATGTGCACATTTCAGAGGATGCACTCTTCACATACATTACTGCGATGGGCAGGAGGTAACCAAGATTGGGAAAATAAAGTGCGACCCCCACCTTCCATCCTCCTCCCTTCTACATCTCACCCTCACCAGGACTCCTGAGGGACCGCGTAACACAAATCCCCTCCTCAGGTGAGGCCAACTTGGTTACCTGGAAGCCAGTTTGTTTATCTTGCAGAAGTCAGCTTGTGTAGAAGTCATATTAGCGGCTAGCTTGTGCCATAAGTTTAAAATAATTGAACTTGATCCATAAATTATACAGGAGTCACCTTGATCCTTAATAATTCGTGTATAATTTGCTCCAGCAGCCGTCATGAAGTTAATTGGAATGAAACAATCGACGTACTCATTAGATAAAGTAGCAACATGCCTATTCCTTAGGCCTTGCTCTAATGATACCATTGCAGAAATTCAACAGCAGCTAGCTCCTTGAGAATTACTTATGGCATGTGTTCATTAAGAAGTATATGCACTTCCCCACTATTAATTATATTCTAAGGCAGTACAATTTAAAGCTCTTAACCGAGGCTTATTTTTTCTCTCGACAGAATTCTTGGCTTTGGAAGTGACAACATTATCTACATTAGTCCAGGATATACGTTAGAGAAGAAGCGCTCCAAAGACATCAATCGTGTTACGAGCTGAACCAAACGCTTAACTCGTAGGTTATATAGCCTGGCCCTTCGGTTACCAGGCTCTACGGTTGCTTGGATATGGTAGCCTAGATCTACAGTAGCTTGGGCCTACGGTTGCCTAGATCTATGGTAGTCTGAATCTACGGTTCCTTGGATCTACGGGGCCATGGAAATAGGATTGTGCAATGATGATTCACGAGATAAAAGAAAGGGCAATTCTCTATATCATCATACTATTACAATATGTCTATCCATAAGGTCAGGAGTATCAATATACAACAGTTGCCATCCAGATAGTCAGGGACTTCGTTCTACCTATGAGAGCCAGCTCGACTGCTAAGGTCTTGGGCTACTTAGTGAACTAGAATTTATTTGAGGTTCACTACCTTGAAAAAGCAATAAGAATATGCCTTTTTGTGTAGTAACGATAAATGTTCGTAATTTTTCTGATGTGCTTTTTGAATTTGTCCAATTTTGTCAACTAATCTTGTTTTGCATTTTAATTGTTGTACTCGACAACATATGACACAGGTTTTGTAGCTATATAGATAACAAAACGGTTACACATGTGAAGTATTTCCATTCAGTGATACAAATAAGTAGCGACTGCTACAAGCACCAATAGCTGTAGACTCAAGAGCCCGTGAAAGGGCATAGCACAAATTACTTTTAAGTTCCATGGCGTTGGAAACTTGTAGTACATTCCATAAAGCCGAAATACATGAAACTTGTAATTAAATATTCGATGAAGGAAACAAAAGACTAATTTGGGGACTTGCTGAAAAGTTATGGTAGGCTCTTGGCCATTAGGCTCTTCAGGCATTACCCTTAAGTCAAATGTAAATTACAATCATTAATAACCCCTTTGGCAATATTGTCCATAATATCTATATAAATTTTGGCACGTGTGAAATTAAGGTCACAGGGGGTAGCTGCACAAATGCAGATGTACCTAAATGTGTTAGTAACAAAAAAGTCTCGGGCAGGCACAGAATGTTCTTGCCTCCCCTTAAAACAATTTTTTTAATTTGTCCTGGGTATCTTGCCTCCACATTAGGGGTGAAAATTTATGATTGGAGTTTAGAGATAAGCGCTCAATGATACACTTCTGGCCCCCTTTTCAATCACAGCTTCCCAATTAAATGCTTAAAGCTTAAATGTTAAATGGAAAATTTATTCATCTGTCAAACCTTTGCTAGTCGGTTATAATTGGGATATCATTAGTACTTGTATTATATATTAAAAACTTTTTTAAATGAAATGTTTGTTTATACACCTAATTTAATTTTAAGGGAGTGAGGCGAAGTTAACTGAAATCCGCGATGCAGGACACTGGTTTGATGCCCTATCTCTGTCCTGCTCCATTGATTCTCTTAAAAATACAGATTTAAAATACCGGTACAAGCTAAGAGAGTTTATCGATGAAGTTTTCAGATTGACTCCTCTTTTTTAGGCTACTTATTGAGAGTTTATTGAAACTAGCAACGCATTTTACGTTTTTATTTGTATACATGTTGATGACTATACTACTATACAACAATACTTTCTAGTAATAAATGATAAACATTATGTGAACGGGAATGGAACATTTAAACTATGCGTAATTGAACACAGTTGGCATGGTAGCCTCTCCAGTCACTTAAATTGTACGTACGAACACTGGGTGGTAATTGGACAGCGCCTTGATGCAATGATAATGGGTCAAACCAGATGTATAAACTTGTCTACTAACAAGTGCAGACGCTATCTATTTCAAAGACGTACTGTCTACTAGACGCAACATCATACGCCCGTCAAGAGGCAACCACCTTATCTCTAACATACACTGATAGTGCGACGCTCAAAGGTCTATTTTTGCAACATTGCTCGTGACATAATTTCAATTATTTCAAAAATTAAATATTCTATCATGGCTTGGACAGCGTCTAGTTCATGTAGCGTGCTAGGGTTGCACTGCCGTGAAGACTTGATACTCTGCAGCACTCCCGTCAGCTCGCTTAATACTCGCTTACCTCGCACACTTAATCTCTACAAATGCCAGTCACGCATCTTAAGTTTTAAGGATAGCTTACTGGCCATTGTTCCCCAGACATGATCGGAAGCTTACTAGCCAGTGACCCCAGATATGATCTGAAGCTTACTAACCAGTGACCCCCAGACATGGAGATCTCAGTCATATTCTCCAGCAGTAGTCACGGCTCACATGGTGCCGTAGGTCGTCCAATAAGACACGTTCAAAACGAAGAATGCAAAAGGGAAAAAAAGGCGGGAAAACTTGTCGATGTAGATGGCGATGTCCTTGCCGGAGCAGCGGTGGACTACGTACTGCGGCACGCCTGGGCTCTGCGCCCGCAGGCGGCTCCTGTTCCTGCTGCGGCTCCGGGAATACCCGTTCAGATGGCCGTCTTCAGACTAGAAATAAAGAGAATTTCTTTAAATTTGTAAGGAAATAATCTAATGCAATTTCAATACGGTGAAACTGACGTAATAATGACTTTAAAGTGTGGGTTATTAGTTTTGAATAATTAATTTTGCAATGTAAAATGCGTAGTTTAACGTATGTACTTAGCTTGACACCCTTGCATTTTCTTCCTCCGCCCGACAATTGGTCCCTTTGATTGACCGCCAACCTATGTTCTGTATCTTTCATAAATAGTTTCTGTAGTTGTCTTGAAAACCTGAGTTGTATTTGTTTTTCAAATAATAGCAAAATTATTTACGTAGGGCCATTAGCAGTAGTAGTAACATATAAATATATTTTGACAATACTTGGTATATTCATCCGCCACTCTGGTAAACAGATGACAACCCACTTCTGAGAAGGCAGTTGTGTGTGGCCCGGCGCGCCCTTCGTAGACAAGTTTGACAACTTATATTGTCACTAACATGTATCTTAACTAATTTTGAGTTACGGTGAGTGTACAATAATGTAGATTAAGTTGATGTGTAGTAGTATTTTGAATCATTTATGGTTTTCTAGTATCCAGACCGCCTTAAAGCTTTTTTGGTGTGGTGGATTTTTTTCTAAAGCAGTTTTAATTTTTCCACATGATTTATCAATAATATATTGTGTGTAGTGCCTGGTTACCTTGAGGTGTTTTTCGGGGATTAGCGACCCCGCGGCCCGGTCCTCGACCAGGCCTCTTAAATGCCTCCTGGTGATGTTGATATTTGGTATTTTTTTAGCGTGGTAATTATGATATCAGTAATTATACTGCCAGAAAGTCTTGGCTTCTCATTCTTGAGAACAAGAAACCTGTTAGGGTCGCCGAGGTCATCAGCACCCTCCCCAGGATGGTACCCACAACGGTTGCCTAACTTGCAGGTACATATTCACTACTAGGTGAACAGGATGCATAAGACAATTTCTCAAACATCTCTCACTATGCGAGAATGGAGTCAAGAACCATCTCGTTGCGAGTCGGCTGTCATTGCTGATCATTGTCATGAGTTTACACTAAAGGTGTGTTGAAGTTGTTGATTATCTTCTGACTGTTCACATTAAGGCATTATAACATCACACTACTACATGGCAATAGAACAAGAGGACATTGATGTATAGAGATAATATACATCAATGTATATTATAGTAGATAATATACATCAATGGTTATAGAGATGCAGTGAGCAAGTGATGTGGGTCTTTGGTAAATAAAAAATTAAATAGATTTTAGAGTGGATAAACAGGAAGATCTATAGTCATTTAGTTAGAAAGTTGGTAAGGTGAAGGTTCAAAAACTTGCTCATGTACACTTAAATGACATCTCATTCAGGCGTCGCACCTTTTTCTCGTCAATATCAGTGAGGTCTTCAACGGAGTAGCCCGTCATGTCCTTGCTGAGAGGCTCCGTCTCCATAAAGTAGTTAACAATGCCGAACTGAAGGAGGGAAGCGAAGACGAACACAGTACAAGACGACATCCACACGTCAATGGCTTTGATGTAGGACACGGGAGGCAGGGACGACTGAGACTGTTGGTTCTGGGTGGCTGCAGTGGGGGGGGAGAGAGAGAGAGATAGGGCTAGTTAATATATATTATGCATCCCATATCCATCGTGTCAGGGGTGTTGGAAGGTTACAGGGGCGGTACAAGAGATGTTATGAGGGGTGACGTATGATTCAGTTATAGCATTATTTTGTGTCAGATCACTTAGTGCTGAAGCCTTGTTACCAGAACACCACCCGTCCCCTTGTGTTTAAGGCTGTCCAGCCCAAATAAACAGTTTACTTTTGATTTAATAATCACTTTAAATTCATTTGTAATTCTTTGTAGGTAACACATTGGATGGGTTTAAGTGAGAACCCCGCCCCCCCCCCTAGTATGGGACAAGAGGCCTGCTGCTCTGTTCACTAATGTTCAGGCAGGCTGCCTAAACTCTTGAGACCATGACTGTGTTTACCTTATACAATTTAATTATATTATGTCGACTCTGATTTCTTTATGATCACTTTAACCTAATTCACTACTTTATTTTTGTCATTCATTAGTACTAGCTCTTTAATATGGACATTTTTCTTCTTGGAGTTCTATACAATACTGTTTGAGAAAGTTATCTTTAATTACACGAACAAAAACCATGCCTCAACATTTCCAGTTATATTTGTCCAGTTTATTTTAAGAAAATTTAAGGCGCCTATAATGCAGAACTGATTATACCTGGAGTCATACCCAAGTCTACCCCAGACACATTCCTACATTTTGATCAGGTCTGGCAGCCTGTATATCACTTCTATTTTTAGATTAATTCAGCTCATCCAAGTTGTTTATGTATGCGCCTCGTCTATGACGCCTTGATTGATTCTACATTTTGCATTTTATCTAAAACTGTTTTTCTCACTGTTACTCTTGAAACAGTGAGGAGAGTATACTGTAGACATACTCACGGACATGTATCGTGTATGTACAAGGCGAGGAACACGTCTCCAGGGTACAGAAATTATCCCCAGGGGAAAAACACGTCCCCAAGGTGTATAAATTGTCCCCAGAGTGTAGAAATTGTCTCCAGGGGGAAGGAACACGTACCCAGCGTGAGGAGAGAGGTGACGCCGAGGGTAACCCTGGCTGGGATTGCCTCGGGCTTGATCCAGAAGGAGATCCAGGACATGACAACGGTGATGGCGGAGGGGACGTAGGTGTGGAAGAGGTGGTAGCCCAAGCGGCGCCTTAGGTTAAACACCACCGCCAAACACGTGAAGTTTCCTGCAAATAGAGAAGACGGCGATGGAACTGCTGACTTGTTGAAGCGAGGCGGTAACCCACCCAGCTACAGGCGGTAGCCCACCCACCTACAGGCTATAGGTGGGAGTTTGCAGTATTCTGGTACAGCAATGACATTACATTTCAATCCATGTCTTAAAGGTTGAGAGTGAGAGGTGGACTAACCAGTGGAGTAGGTGAGAGTGCAGTCTTCAGTATTATTACGAGAGATGTCCAGCTGAGGCAGTTCGATATCCGGGTTCACCACCAGCGGGTCTGTCTCGTTCCACTTGAACACCAGGTCGTGTGTGGTGTGGGACACTGAGGATGTGGCACGGAGCATTAGAACACCCTAGAGGGCCTAGAGTAAAGAAAACGCTATATTGGACATCACAGAGTAAGTGTCCACTTGTCCTATGACACGTGGACACTACACAGATTATATATCAAGATTTCCAGAGAGCATTATGTAATGTTCCTCATCATAGACTTTCAAAAGTAAAAACGCAAGGCATAGACGGCTGTGTATTAAATTTTGTATTAAATATGATTATCTGGACGTAAACAACATGCAGATAATCAAAGATAAAACGTGGAGACTCACAGCTCTCAATCATCATGGAGCAGATCTGAGTGTCGTGAGGATAGGCTTCAAACTTCATGGCACAGGAGAGGACGAGAGTCAACCTGTGAGAAGATAGGCTGTATTAGGACTGCCAATAACCCCTGCAGGGAGTCCAGCTCTCGTGTACTACACTACCCATCTTAGACTTGTACAGAAATATGCCGCCGCAACATGGAATCCACATACACACAAAAAAACACAAATCAAAACTTAGATATATAGATGTTTGCTACAAGATTAGTCTGTAAACTTAGATGACTGAGCTACGAGGAAAGGCTGAGGAGTCTAGTTTGTCAGCAAGCTCGAAAACATAAAGGAATGGGGGCGTCATTATCACAATATATAAAATTATTGAAGGCACCCAAGTGAATAATAAACAAACATGAAGAGGGACAGAACAAACGCATAAGAGCCATAGAGATCTATGGAATTACTTCTTCCATTGTAAGTGACGAGCTTGCATAATCGGGTAGTAATTGAGGAATATTCCATATATTGTATAGTTTAAGAGGATCATATATGGCACAGAGGGTCGGAACAGTTGTAATAGTCGACCGATGACTGTAATTTGGGGTCTAGGAGCTGACGCCTCATCCGCTGGCAAATGTAAACATAAAAACATGCACGGAAACACACCTACGTACAAACACAAGAAGCATACACCCTTTCCCCCCTCCTGTTGACGTGATATAAAATTCTGCACAAACTTGGCCATGTAGAGGAGGGTCTTGTCGTGGTAGAGCCAGAGGTAGTGATTTGGAACAGACATCTCATGGAAGGTGACCCGTTTGGCGTTCTTGAAGAAGCAGTCCGGCCTCCAGATGTTGTGGAGCCACTCCACGTCCAGGATACGGTATTCCTCCGTCATGTTCTCCGGTAGACGGAGGCGGTGGTCCCGCCAGCTCTGCGCCAGGAAGATGTCCGCCACATACGTCTGCCAGTGACCGGGGGAAAGAGTGAGAGGAGTGTCGGGAGAAGCGGAGGGGGTGAAACTTGTTGCAGTAGCAATATTAGATGTAGTAATGGTAGAAGTCGAGTAGTAGAAGTGGTTGTATTAGCAGTAGAGGTAAACATTATAGTGACGGTGGAGGCAGTATTATTAGACATAGCAGTGGTAGTAGTCCTAGTGATAGTAACTGACGGTAGTAAATAGTAGAAGTATGACAACAAGCATCAGTAGCAATTGTACTATTACTACTACTACTATTTGAATGACAATTCAAATAGTGTCGTTTTGATCATTAATACTACCATATTATTATTATTTATCATCATAAGAATTATTCGTATTTTCGATCCGTCGTCTGTGGGCTCTAGGAGCTGTGCACTACTGCCTCTAGGTTCTAGGGACCGCGTACTATATGATCATGACCTACAGACTGATCATAGACCCGAGACTGACCATAGACTCCTCGTTGATGGAGTCGACGGAGAGAACAGTGACGTGGAAATAGACGATGGTGGCGTGACCTTCGTACTTCGGGGGCCGGTTCTTGTCGTACTTCTTGAGATCTCTCGGGAGGATGTCGTGCAGCACCAGCCCTGTCTGCGCACGCACCCTGTACATAAACCAATCAATGAACATCAGTTCCATGAATTAATAAACCGTATTGTTATCTCTGTGATTCCTAGACACAGATGTAAGGCATATCATTTTGGGAAGGTGGCGATAAATGGAAATAATTTTAAATTTAGAGTTCACTATCTCTAGGTATTAGGAACGGTTGAGAGCCACACTGTAAATTATACATTACGAGGAGGATCTCATTTAAACATTTAAAATACGGAACAATTTATTGATCCAAACCACTTCTTTAAAAGGCTATATGTAACACGAGCAAGGAGCAACGGTGTCAAGCTCAACAAGCCACAAATGGAATGCATTAGGCAGTGATGTGGTGGAGGCTGACTCCATACACAGTTTCAAGTGTCGATATGATAGAGCCCAGTAGGCTCAAGAACCTGTACACCAGTTGATTGACAGTTGAGAGGCGGGACCAAAGAGCCGGAGCTCAACCCCCGCAAGCACAAATAGGTGAGTACAAATGTATGACAGAATCCATGAGATGGTTTTTCACACAAGGTTTTAAAAGCATGGAACCGCCTACCCTCTGATACCGTAAATGCCAAAACGTTGCCGAAGTTTGAAATCCAACACGACAAAAGGCATAACCTTCAACAAGCCGCCAGCTTTCTGTCCTCATCGAGGCCACTAGAGGGATAGTGGCCCTCAGTTAATTACAGGTAAATTCCAGTAAAATATATTAGTCCTCCCCCCTTAGCTTAGTACGTGTGTTGCCCAGCGGAGGGACGTTCTCTCTTACTACACCTGATAAGCAGAAAATGGATGATGCTACTCTAACCGACAAAAGCAGTAGGATCTAAAACCATATCCATTCCTGTATGAACACTATAACGCCATAGTGACGTCGGCTAAGTTAGGTGTGTCATGTGCTCAAATGAGCCACAGGAACATTACGTAGAGGCGCACATACTCGGGGATTTCGGTAATACGGTTGGTACGTTCAGTCTCAACGCGGAATTGGAGGATCCCGGGATCGAATCTCGGGCGGGACAGAAATAGTTGAGGACTTTCATCTAATGCACTCTTCACCTAGCCGTAAATAGGCACCCCCGGGAGTTAGTCAGCTTGTCGTGGGGTTACATCCTGAGGCGGGTCAATAATTTGCCCCTGAGGGATCTCGATATAAGCCTAAAGTAAATACATCCACAGGCTGCCTGTCCCTGGCAAATTAATTATTATTATTAATCTAATCTTAGTGTTTTTCGACGTTATAGGACAGAACTCTGAAGTTAATCACATGAAGCAAATTCCACTCAACTATCTAGTGTAGACTGTAACATTACTCCTACTTCTACCATCTAGAGTCACATAGCTACTCCTACTTCTACCATCTAACCAATCATAGCCCTTCCCATTTTTACCATCTAGCCAATAAAATTGTGACCCCCTATCACATCGATCACCTAGCGTTCTAACCAATCCCATGTAGCTCCTCCCACTTACACCATCTAGCCAATCACATGTAGCTCCTCCCACCATCACACTCTGACCAATATCGCGAAAACCTCCAATTGAATCCAATAAAAATATAGATTAGTGTGGCTGTCTAGCTCACCAGGGCTTCTTTCACACTCCTGCAGCTTCCATGAAGCCTATATTGTTTGTTTACTGTTGCGATATGTATAACTAAATCTCTCCTGGTTTGTCCAGCTTCGTGAGCTCCTGATCGTATTTCCACGGTCACTACTTCGTGATTATGTGTGATTACTTAAAGGGAAGGAAAGGTCATATGTCTCTCAATCGATTAGCGGAAGGCGATTATTTTTGTGCAATCCGCGACGTCAAATCAAACGCGAAACATTGCCATTCCGGATATTGTATCAGTTTGTATTTGAGACATGAGTTATTGTATCAGTTTGTAGTTGAGACACGAGCTCTGACTGTGTCATACACTATTGTAGGATAGGCTATCTCCCCCCCAGTACTGGGTTGTTTTTAGATTCAGCTACTCTGAACGAAAAGTGGCAAGAAGCACGGGCTATGGTGAGCCCGTAGTGGACTTACCTGGCACAGGAGCGGGGATATGATTTAAAGGTCTCGTCTCCCAGTTATCTTCCTCCCTCACCTCCCCCTGTCATCAGCCTCCCCTCACCTCATACTCTCCCCTCTTTTAGCATCGATGGTCCAGGTAAAGTCGTCGAAGTCGTAGCTCGGCGCATCGCTCACTAGCTCGACAATGATATGATAGGAAGAAAGACATATTGCGTCAGCCAGGTCCCTTAGCTGCTGTTCTGGGGGCAACATGGCGCCTGTACTGGTGGCGGCAGTGGTGGGCTTGGCAGTACTGCAGACCTCATTGAAGATACACGCCTCCTTGCGTCGACCGCCTCGTTCGTAGACATTGAAGCCGCTGTTTTTGTTATATGTTTGTTGGAGGTTGTGAGCGATAGAGGCCAAGTTGTAAGTGATGTAGCAGCTGGGGTAGTCCTGGGCACAGTAATCTAGGATGGCGTCATTGAGGTTCAGAAGCTGCGCCTTGACCTCCTTGCTGGCGGTAATGTTGATCTTTTCCTCTTGGGGGGGTATGACAGTGAACATGGTCACCCCTCCCTGGTGCATAATCAGGTGGTCCAAGATACGTTTCGTCCGCTCCAGCGCGATGAAATAACTCTCGTAATTGACGCTCTTAAGGTTAAAGTACACGATTAGCTGCCGCATTGGGTTGGACGACTCCCTGGCAAGGTCGGCCATGCTGTAGTGGTCTGTCAACTGCAGGGTTATATGACGGGAGCAGTTCCTGATGGTGTCCATAATTCCGTTATCCGCGACATGGCCGAATATGACGAGGTTCTGCTCTCTGGGAGAGTCCTTGTCTACTGGAGGTGGAATTATCGGTCTGCTTTCCTGTTCGTGCTTCTTGTCAATGAAGAAAAATCCTCCGTGAAGTTTATTGTTCGTGAACATTCGGTGTTTCTCGCGGCGGGCGAAAGGGAGGGATGGGTATGTCTCAGAGGGATACCCAGTGGTCTTGCTGCCAAAATCCGGCATGAAGGGCCCGCTCACCTGGTTATACAGCTCCTCGTTGTGGCTCCTCGCGTTGTCGAACTCGAGCACCTTTTGATTTCTTGCCTTGGAACTCTGTTGCTGGCCGCCGAAGATTGGTGACAGCACATTCGTCATTAGATCTCCAGAATTTGGCTTTCTCCTTTCTTTCTGGTCGTCCGTCGTCCGGACCTTGTCGTCCGGGATGATGAAAGGTTTGAACTTCTTCACGACCTCCATAAGACTGACAGGAGGAGCTTCCTGGTTTACTGTGTTCCCTAAGCTAGATAGGAAAGGCCCGAAGGGAAGCTTGGCAGGGATGAAAGCTGGGGTTAAAGACACCTTAGAAGTGTCGTTTTTAGCATTCGATGGCGGAACGGAAGCTTCTGTATCGGCTGTATCATTGATTCTGTCTGCCTCGCATGCTTTTGATTTTTCCGGTGAATCTTTCTCGATTGTTATTATAGTCGTGTAGTTCTTTTGTGAAGAATTTACAGAATCATCTGTGTTGTCTTTCCAAGCGGGTGTGACTGGAACAGTGTGATCACCTGAGTTAGCTGAGGTTTTAGTGACAGGGAAATGTCTTGAGGAGGAGGTACTTGGAAAGCCTGAATGTGAAGTGATTGGGCTGAGAGGCAGGGGCTGTAAAGCCCCCACTAGTTCCGGGGAAGATGAAGCCTTTACTTGTTCAAGAAGTGTTGAAGACTCAACTGGCTTAGGGGATGTTGAGTCTTTTGCAAGGTCAGAGGATGATGAAGCTTCCACTAGTTCAGGAAGGGACGAAGCCTTCACTAGTTCATGAGATGCTCCAGTTGGCAGGACGAGCGGCTCTTCTACATAGTTACTCAAGTCTGACTCCATTGCCCCACTGAGCTCGTTTGATATGTTGTTGCCATCTGCACGGATGGCGAGCGAGGCCTCATCAATGACATAGGCATCATTATCATCTTCGGTTATTACTTTGTAACCTTTAAAGTTCATTTTTCTGATGTATGTTTCGTTAAGAGCATGTTTGCCGAAATGCTGCTTCGGTTTGATGTTCTTCCGTCTTAAAAACTTGAAAGCGTGTTCTCCGCCTTCACTGTTGCCTGGGGCAGGAAAGGTAGGTGTGTTCGGTGTCTTGCGACTCCTCCTTTCCACGGTATGAATGACTTCACCGAAATTATTCAAGACTTGTTTGTTAGTATATGCAGGTGGATGCGTAGGTGCGGGTACAGGCCCGTACAGTCTCCACCCTCTGCTATGACCAGGACTGTATAAATGAAGAGAATTTGTGTCATAATCTTCGTCGGTTATAGCATCATGTTCTTCCCAGGAATTTTCATCATTTATAATGTCTGTGTGGCGCATATTGTCCAGGGGCACTTGAGGGGGTGACGAGAAGAGGTCACTTATTAACGTATCAACATGCTTCGCGGATTTCCTTTCTTGTTGGGCCACTTTGTGCCTGCGATGTCTAATTTTCCTGGTCATGAGGCTATCACGAAGGACAGTCTGAGTGTACAGCTCTCGATGACCTACCCTCTCGCCTTCACTGTTCAGCCTCATCGTATCTCTCTTCACAATGCTAATAACCATTCGCTCAATATTCTCCAGCACTGTTTCACTGTCGTTCTTGCTCTCGAAAGTATAAGGCGAATCTTGTTTGTGGTCAACTAAGTGTTTGGAATCGGAGGATAAATCTTCTGTTGGTACTCTACTATTGTGTAGCTGTCTTCTGAAGATCCGGCCAGCATAATGGCGCTCGCCATGGTCGTCTAGATGACAGCCAAGTGAAGTATTTGGCGACAAAAACGAAGATGCCGAGGTGATCTCTTTGAATACAGGACGACTTCGGGAAAGTGAAGGTTCTCCTCCGTCCGGGACACCTTCGTCAAGCAAGGCACCTTCGTATCGTGGGAATTTCTCATCTTGTATGACGTTCTCTTGTGAATTGTCTCTTAGATGTAGCTGAGCAGGAGATGCTGAACGAGGATGATGTGCTGAGTCGTGAGGTCGTGCCCTGGTGCCTGCTGGGTCGTGAGGTCCTGCCCTGGTGCCTGCTGGGTCGCGAGGTCGTGCCCTGGTGTCTGTCGCCACAACAATAATCGGTACTCTCCCAAAGCCAGCGACCACGGCGCTGCAAAGAAAGCAAAATGAGGTTACATTGGGTCTGACAAAAGAAAACAATATATATGCAACTTCGAACAAACGTTTATGACTCTAAATTAGACGACATGACCCAAATTAACCTCATTTTACTTTATTACATCTGAAAGTTGCACATTATATATATGGATTGAATGTGCTGAGAGCGACTCTTCGTGCTGAGAGCAGCACAGGGTAACAAACTAGCGGAGATGGTACAAACTGTGAACAAAATGTATATAAAAATCGTAGTATCTTATGAGGCTCCTTAATGAATTATTCATCAGATATTCATAAGAACTGTGTCAAGGGTCATGAATTAGATCCATAAATACATTCATCGTATGATGCAGATGTTATCTTATTTAAGTGTGCTTCTGGTGTTTGTGGTTCAATTATATTCACTCTCAAATCTTTTTTTTTTCCTTATTTCCGATTCGTGTAGTTGGTTTTCTCTTATGGTGTAGACACGTTCTGATCTCATTTCTTCCTTTCTGATCTTCATTATATTGCACTTGTTGCGATTGAACTCTTACTGCCATTTGTCTGCCCATACCTCTTGGACACTGTCATCAATCAATCTTCCGCCATTGTTGGACACTATCATTCAAAATATATTATGGTTCCCAAGTCACCATTACTTAGTGATGACGCTTTCAATCACATGTAAGCAGTTGCTAGTGTGGTTCACTATGCTATGCAATGGTGATAAGCCAGCATTTGCCCTTTTGCTCTAAGCGAGATTTCTGTCCACGCTGAGCTGGCCTTATCTGTCAAATGAGTACTGCAGGTACTCATTTGACAGATGTATCGCCCCAGTCAAACTCCCCACCTGATATTGTCCTCGGAGGGGATCGCGGCGGGCGCGAACGCTTTAATATCAAATGGGAATGGACCAACACATTTGTAATGCTATAAGGCATAAGTTATCAGTCCCTCTGGTCGGTCAGCGAGTGAAGGACTCCTCGAGCAGTATTCGCTGCTTGAGATAGAATTTAAAGTTGGTACTGAGTATCGCATTTAGTTAAAATCGATATTATCAAGAGCTTATTCAAGTGTTTTCTCAAGATCTGTGTTATGTTTGCACTTCACCAGAAGGTAACGTATTCCAACACTCTACAGCTCTCTAGGATAAGAAGCTCTTCCACACGTTAGTATTGCATCTACTTCCCATGAGTTCCATACTATTATTTATTTGCTTCGAGATATGGAAGAGACACTTCTCTCCAGATGTAGACGTCGTGAGACATGGAAACACTTCTCCAGGTACTCACGTCGTGAGATATGATGGAGACACTACTCCAGGTACTCACGTTCACGTGAGACATGAAGGAGACACTACTCCAGGTGCTCACGTCGTGAGACATGAAGGAGACACTACTCCAGGTACTCACGTCATGCTGTCATGTACAGGAGGAGCAGCCGAGAGCAGCCAGAAGAGGCAGAGGGATCGCAAGAGCCAAGCAGAGGAAGCCAGTGTCGGCCCACAGTCTCTGAAGACAAAGGAACACATTTTGAGTCATGCCAGAATACACCAGTCACAAAGATGTTGCAAAGAACTTTGTTTTTAGCTTGAGTGTAATAAGCAAATTAATGGTCTAAAGTGAGAGAGAGTATAAGTCGATGAAATGTTTTAAAAGTAATAACAGGAAAATAGGAGAATCGGGAGCAAATGAGGCGGGTCTCGGGAGTTAACACTCAACCCTCCAAGCACATTTAGTTAAGTACGTTTAGACACACATACACATAAGGGTAGGGGGCTTCCTGGCTCAGTAGACAGCGCTCGGGAGCCATAAGGGCCCGGGTTCGATCCCCGGCGGAGGCGGAAACAAATGGGCAGAGTTTGTTTTAACCTGATGCCTCTGTTCACCTAGTAATAAATAGGTACCTGGGAGTTAGACAGCTGCTACGGGTTGCTTCCTGGGTGTGTGTGTGCGTGTGTTAGAGAGAACTATATGTAAGAGAAATAGATTGGTTAGAAAGGTGGGGTCCAAGAGCTGAGAGGATAGCTCGATCCTACAGATACAAATAGTAAATACACCAACCCGTCCTCGCAAATTTAATAAGTCAATATTGACTTATTAAGTATGTGCATAGGTGACATACTTAACATAATAGTTTCCCTTGAAAATCTTTATAGAAAACACCGACCTTACCTAACCTTGTTAGTATGTTAAGACAAGCATCTTATTGCTTCGTAATTACAATTATTACCTAACCTATACCTATAATAGGTTAAGTAACAATTGTAATTACGAAGCTATAAGATGCTTATTTTAACATACTAACTAGGTTAGGTAAGGTCGGTGTTTTCTATGAAGATTTTCAAGGGAAACTATTATGTTAAGTATGTCACCTATGCACGCAACTAATAAGTCAATATTGACTTATTAAATTTGCGAGGACGGGTTGCATACACACACACACACACTGAAGTAAGGGATGCACTGGACAAAAACACTTCGGCTTACCGGTTCATTTTGTGGACTTCTATTGCCTATTGCAAGTTCTTTGTGGCTGAACATTGAGCGAGATGTTGCTTTATTGCACCGTACGGGGTGGTCATGTCACCATCGTGCGCCCCAGGTCATGTAGTAACAGTGGTTGACATGACCTCGCTCACCTCACTCTCTCAAGCTCATCTCTGTGCATTCTTCACTAGCGTGGTGACCTAACAAGGTGTGGACAACACAGCTAAACACTTCCTTCGGTAAGTTCACTGCGTTTTTCACTTTGCACAGCGGCCTTCTCTCCGGCCCGGACCTACCGGCCGCCTCACAGAGAACACCAGAAACACGACTGTGGTAAATTATGGGTGTATTGAGCTCCGTCCGCCCTGCCACAACTGCCAGGGATGACCCACATGTTCCAGCCCACACACACACATACATACACACACACACACACACACACACACACACACACACACACACACACACACACACACACACACCACACACACACACACACACACACACACACAGTTTACTGTTCCTACGGCTTCCGCCAGCTACCTAAAGGTAGCTTCCCAGCCGCACCAGCAAACTCAGTTCAGACCTTCGCACTCTCCATGCTCAAGATGAACCTCAGTCATGTCCAAGTAGTCTTTAGTATCAATGGGCAGACCTTCGTAAGATAAGATATAGACTCCTTCGCTGGCAAGAGTGTGGTTGTGAGAATCTTACGGATCAGGTCGGGAAGACCCGACGGGAAGTCTATCCAGCTTAACTCCTGATTGGATTTGTCAGCTGGAAAGTAGGCACTGCAGTCCCGGGCGGCCACGATGGACTCCTGATCTTCACTCTCACGCGTCCTTACTCCTTTACATCAACTCTGAAGGGTGGGAAAGGGTTCGAGAGGCGATGTAAGGGAGAGTAGTTTCCTGTAGGCGAGGAAATGTATATGTTTATCTCTCGGAATGTTCGGTAATATGTTTATTGTTTATGATGTGTTCTATGTATGTATTAACACGATGTACTGAACGGGGTGATAATAGCTTGAGCTACCTCATCCCTTTGTGTGTATTTTACATCAATAAACTTATTTCAATTTCAATTTCAATTCCTTGCTGCATAATATTTACCCGAGGATATGTTGACCAAACCACACCTCACTAGAAGACGGAACAACGACGTTTCGGTCGTTGTTTCGAATAGTACGACGAACTTTTAGTACGTTCCATTGTGTGAATATATTTATATATATTGGAAGGGCGTACCACCTCTGGCTGGAAGAAGGGGGACCCATAGCCTCGGAGGAAACCACACATAATGCATTAGAGGAATGTTTAGGTCCCCTCCAATACTGTTTCTGTGTGCTTTTCTCCTACCATCCCCTTGTTTTTTGTACTTTATTATATTATTTATATATATATATATATATATATATATATATATATATATATATATATATATATATCTATATATATATATATATATATATATATATATACATATTAAAAAATAATAACAGCTTCACAATCGGAGGGATTACTACAATAGGAATAATAACTCCGAGGCTGGGCCCATGAGTTAAATCTGGCCGCCAGATGGAACAGATATGTAAGCACTACAAGGAAAACGAAACGCTAAAGTACATAATGGAAAGTACTGATGAAACTTAACATCAAGTTCACTTTCATGAAAAATAACTGATACAAATAATAATAAGTAGAGTTAATGAGGGAAAATAATGAGAAGAAGAATGATGGAGAATGATAATTTATATAAATGTTTGATTCTTCATAGTGAACGTTCAGTGATGGCGAAGGCCAACTGGATACTTTTTCATTCACTCCTTATGTTATTAGTCTTAAATACCTGCCCCATCACCATGACATTTGACTTCTGGAGGCTGGATGCGTATATATCAATGTCAGTATTTTGACTTGGCTCTTGAGCGGGTTGTATTATACAAATATTAAATGATTAGATATATAGTACTGGAGAAAACTGAACTGCGAGTATGCTAGTTAGTTTGCTAATATATACCTAACTTTAATACTTTAGCTATATAAATTTACAGGTAGCTATACATTATATAATTGCAAGTGCATTTTAAGTACAGAGGAAATGTTTATTAAATGATATAATGTGTAAATAGTGAAATAAGAGGAGGTGGTCCTCCCCGGCGGGTGGCGTCGGGGTGAAGGAGTGTAAGCGACGCATTTTGCGTCCGTGGCCTCCAGACTCTCACACACACACTCACTATATCTCCTCATTATGAAGTAAGTCCGCCTCATACCGCCTCCTCGGAGCTCCTTATCGACGTAGTGTGCGCTCTTCCATGTCTGGGTGTGTTTAGAAGTGTGCAAGTGGAGGGTGTTTGGTGTATGGCAGCGTGTAAAGTGTTGAGGCCACTTGGACGTGTTGGCCTCCTTCTCTGACTCCCTCAGAACTGGGATTGTCTATCCATCCGAGTCTGTCCACTTGGATTGTCTATCCATCCAAGTCTGACCACTTGGATTGTCTATCCATCCGAGTCTGTCCACTTGGATTGTCTATCCATCCAGTCTGACCACTTGGATTGTCTATCCATCCAAGTCTGTCCACTTGGATTGTCTATCCATCCAAGTCTGTCCACTGGATTGTCTATCCATCCAAGTCTGTCCACTTGGATTGTCTATCCATCCGAGTCTGTCCACTTGGATTGTCTATCCATCCAAGTCTGTCCACTTGGATTGTCTATCCATCCAAGTCTGTCCACTTGGATTGTCTATCCATCCAAGTCCGTCCACTTGGATTGTCTATCCATCCAAGTCCGTCCACTTGAATTAACCCTACTGGAATTATCCTCCATTGTCCTACCCTTTCAGGGTTGATCAGACCCAGGTCATTCTTGTTTGTTAGGCGAGTCCACTCGCAACTGCACACTAGCTGCTTCATGAACTAGGTTATGAGTGCTATATTGGCCTGAAGTTATTTTGTGGAAAGAGTGGTACGTATTCACATTTTTAGTAAAAAATGGCAAAAAGTGAACTTCTTGTTAAAACCTTAGTCTTGAAATAACTAGAGCAGATGAAAGATCAAGGTGTAATCCCAAACAAACTAGCAGATTCATTGTTTATCATAAATGAAATGTCAAATAAAACATTTGTATGGGACAAGTAGCAAAAGCCGTAGACTAGCGGCTCGAATACAAAATTTGACGGGTATCCCTGACACTTCGGCTTGAATAGGGATCTAGATGAAGTAAAGTATATAATGTTTGAACAAAGACTGGAACGTTTCATCTTGGACTGAAATAATGTAGCCATATAAAGATAAATCTAAGTTCACACTGCATGGAATAGCAAATCATCTTGTTACAAATGATAACATCAGAAATACTTTTACAGGTATTCACGTCGAGAAGATAATTAACTTGCTGTATGAAACTAATGTATGAGTTGTATATTGTAAATATTAATAATAATAAACAGCAGCTCTTCTATAATATTATAATACCAGATATCTAAATTATTTTATATACTGTATTAATAAAAGACCTACCATCAATGTATAATAATCTATTGTAAACACACACATATTGTAATGAAAAATTTAGTTTGTAACTTGGTGTCATCATAATTATAAGATATGCAGGTTAGATGTATTTGTTAATGTAAAAATCTCTGCTGAGGCCTGTTTAAGGCCTTTTGTGCTCTCTTTAGCCCCTTGTGCTCTCTTTAGTCCCTTTGTGTGCTACTGCTCTTAGGATGAGTATGGGGTGTACAGTAAACTAGCCATCTATGGAGGCAACAATAAAGTATTCAAATACTGCAGTGCACTATAACATTATATCTAAAGTATTCATAAACCTCCAATTCCCTCTGCAAGAAAGTTCTCTTTATTGGTTAGATAAATCATCAAAGGGACGATTCCCCTGAGTCCACTGATCATCAAGGGGACTCCCCCTGAATGATCAGTGATGGGAAAATATTCACCCCCTCCCCCCTCCACCTGCAAATGGTAATCAGCCATAGAGCTGAAAGCATGTATACTGTACTGTACAGTTCTTCCAATGGTGTCTACAGGAAACTTGTAGGCATAGTACTGGATGTATGAGCATGTAGTGTGTTTCACCATGAAATTAATTTGTAGCTACAAGCTATAGAGATAAAAAAAGAAAAATTGAGCTTTGATTGTAATACTGTATGTTAATATAGCTAATTTAAATTTGTCATATTCTTTCACAGTTCTGATGATATAAGTCTGTCTAGCCTCTCAAATGATGAAGAGATGAAACTAGATGATCAAGACAGAGCCAGGTCCAAAGAACATCGCCATAAGCATAAGAAGAAACACAAGCGTCATTCTCACAAGCATAAACATCGCCATAAATCTTCCTCCAGGAAAGAGAGGTAATATTTATGCAGCTACATTATCTTACTAAGCCATCATTATTCAGTATAACTAAGATGTTCATCTCAATACACTATGCAATTGCTAATCAGGAAGACAAGTCGAGGGGTCAGGCTGTGGTGGTAAAGATAGATCCACCAGTCTGAACCAACTGGGTTGTAATAGATAAGTTGGTCTCCAGGCCGCTCTAAGTAACAGCCTTTTAGATAAAGTTTCACAAGACGTAGTTGCTACATAGTCTTCCCAGCTTGGTGCCTTCTTTTTGATGATTACTTATCCGCAAAACAAGCCTTGCCCCCAGGCTTGGGATTAGAGCTACTCCAAGAACCCATTCCGTGTATGTTCCAGGTACTGTACGTATATGCATGCATGCGACACTTTATTTTAGGCAAGATTTACTTGAAAGAGGTTGGTGACACTTTGCACAATTTTTGACTTGTGAAGTATTATACCGGCTTATGCCAATAACCATTGAGCCAAGAAATTACATGTACATTGCTCATCTCGTAGCTAATTATTCAAACAGTATGCAATACATTTATATTTGAAGCATAACCACTTACCGCATAACTTTTAGTTCAGTTTCTTACCCTGAAACTCAAGAAATTTTGTAACAGCAAAGGAAAATAGGTCGTTAACACAAAATTTCCTTAATACTTTAAATCCGATGTCAGGTCTGTATAACCGAGTTACTAACTGAAATAACTGAAATTATTACTTGCACAAATGTCAACTTTACAGTTACTAGTGTAATGGTTAATAAGAAAGGAGGGAATGTGAAAAAAACGTAAAATGGTTGGTAATGCAATAGTTTTTTATTGCAGAAAACACAAAAAACACCGGTCAAAACACAGACACAAGGAGTCGGAAAGTGAGAGTGCAGAATCGGAGGAGGTGGAAGACGTGCAGCTCATCGATGAGCTGCTGGAGTCTGGCTTGGAAGCGTTGGTCCCCAACCATGACCAGCCTCGCAGTCATGGAAGGGACGTCGAGATCATGCACGCATCTGCCGGTAATGGTATTGTGGAGTCTATGAAAATCGTCGTTAATAATCATAATGGGACCAGAGACCAGGTAAGTCATTTTTTAACTTGTAATTTGTCAAAAAAAAAACTCTTAATTATTTCTTATAAATCCTAGTTGAATTTAAATGTTTATATATTGCTCATTATTGATTATAACGTAAGGTCTGAAAAATGGATTAACTATTGCATGCCTTCTAAACCAGCATTATCTTACTCTGCAAATTATCTACAATTGCTTCTGAGAGCCAGGTATACACCTTGTACAATGCTCTTCACAAGTTGTCATATTCAGTATAAACAAAAACATGACTCCATCTTCACAAGCTAATGCCACCATGTACTGTTCACACTTGTTCCCTCTCTTCCTTGTACACTTACCCTTGTATGTCTACTTCTCTTATTGGGTTCTTCTCCATCCAACCTCAAATGCACTCTTCACTAGTCAGTCATTCACTCGTCATCATGAGCAAATCATTACACACTCCTGAAGCTTTTAATATGCTGACTTTTTGTTCATTGTTTTATTATACTTTCATTCTTTTCATTCCTAACTGCATTAGGAATGTTAGCTAACTAAGTAACCTATATATATATTCTCTTTAATTAAGCCAATAATGCTTCTACAGTTGTTAATTATTATTGTTGGAGTTTTTGCTCTTATCACACCATTAACTTGCATTCATTCATTCACTTCATTCTTCATGTAGCCTTCTGGCATATCACATCCTGTTTTGCTAATAAGGGCTTTCTCTACACCTTCGACTTAACTTCTTTGAGACCCTCTGCTCTCAACTTCACTTGCACACCACACTCTCTTCTTGTCATTCACACCATTTCCTCCATAATTTGTTCTTTGATTATTATTTTAAACGTTCCACACAGCCAAATGAACTTGCTTTTGTTTTCTGGAAACTGGATCTGAGACTGCTTTTGCCTAGGATCATTTGTAAATAGGCTATGCTATTTTGCCATTTTAGAAGATATGTTTGTTTTTTTATTGATCTTGTGTTATGATGCGTTACAGCCAGTGACTGTGGTCTCTAGCAGTGATGATGAAGGAATGGAAAACATCGTTAGCGACGAGAACTCGAGAGAAGCTTCCCGGAGGGCTGAAGAGTTCTCCTTAGATTCTTCAGATTTCCTCCACATACACGAAGACCTTAATTTAGAAGAGCTCATGAAACAGAAGTTAAGTTTACAATAACCTGCGTCTTAAATTTACGTCTGTGTTCATTATCTGTATTACGGTAGTAGTTTGTTTTAGCGTACATGAGAGAAGTGTGATAAGCTTTTTAAGAAGTGCTGAGCTAGAGCATGAATGCAAGAAGATGTGAGAAATTCATGTAAATTGCTGAGAAATTTCATAAGACGTGCTGAGTTTTTTACTTACAGACTGCTGGTGCCCGAGCTGTATAGCCTAAATTATATTTCATTAATAAGTGCTTAAAGAATATGCCCAACTCCTAAGTTGGTCATATTGGATGTTAATTTTAAATTAATTTCTATGTTTCTATACTCAACACTACCGATGAATAAAAAGTATTAAATTTTTTTAGACTCCATTACTTTTATGACACAAATGTGACTAATTACATTTTATGTAGCATAATAATATTTAGGTCAAATTACACACATCATTAGCATTGTATTATTACTCTAGTAATAATCTAGTAAGTCCTTCCCTCTAGAAAAGTACGGCTTTCATTGCTTATGCAGCAAAACACATGTTAAATTCTAAATATATAAATGTGGTTATGCTTTGCTGTTTACTGTGTCCAGACAGTTTTAGCAAACAGCTTGCCTAGGTCAATTTTTATTTTTTGTATAAGAGACCATACAAATGAATTCCTTTCAATTGATTATTTAGTCCTTTGACAGTTGAAATTATTGTAATTTAGTGCATTATGTTTCCCTATTTTTGCTTTTCATTCATTAATTTGTTTGATACATTAGGCAGCACTGCAAGCATGTCTTGGAGCCTATATGAGTGATGTGGACGATGAGGAAGAGCTACCGGAGACAAAGCAGACGCCGGTGGTAGCTAAAAAGATAGATGAGGAAATCGTAACGATCGAGGACTCTGACGATGCTGAACCCAAGAAAAAGGAGCGAAGAAAGGAGAGGGAATCAAGACCCAAGAAACGAAAGAGAAGCAGGTATCTGATTTATGTCGCCAGTGACAGTGTTGCCATTCTTTTTTTTTTCTTTTCAGTGACACAGACTTTCCTGAAACTGGTAACAAAGAAATCTGGGGGTTTAGATTTAACAGGTGCAATGATTATTTTGCATTGTAATGAACAGGAAAAATATAATTTATTAGAATGTTGTGCTCTTTTTGAAGTACATAACCTCTTGAAAGATGTGGTGACTTTATTTGTAAGATTAATGTAAATGTTTTTAGGTAAAACTGGTGCTGTTGACCTCACTTTTGTCTAATGTTTTAGAGCTGTATATTTCATTATTAAATCCTTATATTGGGTTGTCAAAGAGAAGTAAGCACGATCAAATTCCACACTAATTGGGTCCCCAAAATACTTATGTTAGCTTTCTTATTGGAAACTGTTGATCATGCAGTATTACATTAGGAATAGTTGACAGTAAGCCTGTATTTGTCTCTGTAAATGACATGTGTTTGAGCGTTCTAGCAAGCCTACCTTCCTTGGGTGTTATGAAGCTGCGGTTGGTCGCTGGGTTGGCTCTCTGCTGTACTTATGAGCTCTTCGCTGAAATGCTGCTGGTTACCGTTAAGTATAACCAGGTACTGATGATGTTTTGTCAAGTGTGTCCTTATACCAGTACTGTTTATAGGCATTTCTATTGGAATAGGTTTGCTTTATAAAAGATGATTCAGGCCCGTTATTGAGGGCAGAATTAGTGTTGAAAATTTTAGTTTTTTTTTATTATATCTAATATTCATATCACTCAAGCATATTTAATGTAGGAATGTACATTTTTTTTTTATGAAAATATTTAGGATCCAGTCAATGTTGATATCTGAAGCAGGACTCTTTTTGAATTATCCAGAACAGTAAATAGGATAAAATGCACTTGTATATACACTGAATGTTTAAAAAAATGGACGAATTGAATTTCAGTATTTAAGTTTAAAAAAAGTGTTACTAAAAAGGAATTTGAGTTCTTTTTACTGCCAGAAAAGCTAATAGCATTTGGTATGGTCTTGTGTGGTATGTATGTATGTGTGTGGGAGATGGTTATTTTTTCACTGAAGATGGACTACCTTAAATAAGAAATAAGGAATTATGATAAATTCAGAAAATTGTAAGATGATAGGCTGATAATGCAGACAAATTTTTGTTTGTTCTGGCCATGAAATTCAGACTTGGTTCTACTAGGATACCAATGATAGATTAGAGTGAGAGGGTAATGCAGTATATGGTGAGTTGGGAGGTCTTGTCTAGTGTTAGAATCTGCAGGATACTGTAGTGATCTTGGTGTTTTGGAGAAGGTTCTATTCAAAAGCTATCTTACTGTATACATAGCATGACAATGCATATAGGATTTTACTAGATAAATGATGTTGCAGTAGTCTCTAAACTCCAGGGGCCAGATTCACAAAGCAATTACGCAAGCACTTATGAACCTGTCCATCTTTTCTCAATCTTTGGCTGCTTTGTTTGCAATTATCAAACAGTTAATAAGCTCCGAAGCACCAAGGAGGCTGTTTATAACAACAACAGTAGTTGCTTGGGAAGTTTTCATGCTTGTAAACTATTTAATAAATGTAACCAAAGCCGTCAAAGATTGAGGAAAGATGTACACATTCGTAAGTACTTGCATAACTACTTCGTGAATCTGGTCCCAGAATGTTTGGGGCTCTTCAAGTTCATATACTTTGGATCAGTTGTGCGTTGTGAAAAAAATGCTTGGGTAAGCAAATGACATTAGCTTTAGCTTTGATGAAGCTGAAGCGTGAATATTAATACACAAATAATAATTCATTTAACATATAAAATAGGAAGTCTTAACATAAAATATTATTATAATTTACCATTTTAAACATAGTTTGAAGGAATTAAACATAGTTTGAAGGGGAGTAACATATGTTAAATAGTTTTCATTTGCATCTGGCAGTGGCATATAATTATATCTTCAAGAGGGCAAACAAGATTACTGCAAATGAATGTGTATCTGAAGAACATATTTTCAAGCAACAAATGATGTTTAAAAAAAATACAGAATGTTATATACAACTGAATTAAAAATGCTAACTAAATAAAGATATTTTAAATTAGAAGGGAATCATTTTTAAGGGGTAAGGAATGCTTACCATGCTTCTTAGGAATACACACCACTGCTTTGTTTGTAAAGTAACAGAGAAATAAGTTAAATATATCAGTGCAATATTAATTCCTAATTGTAATTCTGCAAATACGGTGCTGAATTTGCATATATGTGTACATCTCTTCTTTTTTTTTTATTTAATTATTCATTCACCCCTCTCTACCAATACCATATACTGTACTGTACTGGAATGCAATTTGCAAAATTGAAAGCAAGAGATAGCTTTTAGAGCCTTTGTCAAACACACATGAATCATGTGTTCCCACATTAGCTACACCAAAGAATGGACAAACTTTATACGTCAGGTAGCAACATGTCTCAAAGGTTTAGGTTGTGTTAAAATAAGGGAGTTGGCAGTAAAATGTTTTACAGTAGTGTCTTTCAGGTTGTGTTTGTGTGCTGCTTTGCTGAATGAGTGTTGTCTGCCTGCATTAGCTATCAGCTATTCCATCTCTCTTTAGGGGAGTTACTGTAGACTCTTTTTGGGGGGGAAATGTGCTAAAGTTTGAAAAGCAATATTTGGAGAGTATTCTGGACTTGGTATCAATTGACAATGGATATATTTACCTTCAAATCATTTATAATGATAAATAACATTAGATGTTGATAGTGAATTTAGTTAAGAGTATTGGTAGTTTAGCCAGTCTTTTCATAAATGTAAGTACGTTAAAAATCACTTAGCCAAATACCATTAATTACTGGCTGCAGACTTCACTGTTTACAGGCTTAGTATGGAGCTGATCCTACACCAGCTCTGCCCTGTCTACAGCGGCGTAAGTACCCAGGCAAGGGTAATGGCTTATAGCTTCTTCACTTCTCCATTATGGATATATACTTGCCATTTGGAGAGAAACCCTGACTACCTTTTGCTATTATGAATGATCCCATCCATACTTTTTTTTGTACATATTCCTTATTAGTGAAAGGGGGGGGGGGCCTCTCTGGCATTTATGCTCAGAAAAATTTGGAGGATATTGTGCATTTATCACAACCAAAGATGATTACATTTGAGAGTTTTTAAATGATTTCCAAGCAGTTACAATTTCTGATGATTTCTTTAGTAAAAAAATGTGCTATAGAACAATTAAGGAGTTTAATATATTTTACAGCCATGTGCAATATTATTTGTTGAAAAAGTCTATCGAATATCTGTAATAGATAATTAGACAGATTAATTATCCAAAAAATTAATTGATTTTTTTTTGTGCGGTAACAAAAAATATACACTACAGGTACCGTGTACATTTAAAGTGATGTAGAGTAAAGTTTAAAGAATTATAGTTTACCTTCTTTTCAGGGAGTTTTGAATGTAATAATTTAGCGATCATTTAGCTTTTTGTTTCTGTTGTATCACTGCATAAACAAACCCATATTAACTGTTAGTGCACATCAACAGAACACCATAGTGTACCTCCACTGCCAGTGCAGGGTTAACAAATTACAAAAAAAATTAGGATTGTAAAAATGTAAAATTTCCCTTCTACCCCATCCCAGTTCAGCAAGAATATGATCTGATGCTTAAATTATTACTCTCTTTAAATTACTCTACTCTCATTCTTATTAAGTAGTAACTAGGAAAGTTTTGTTTGAATGGTAGGTGTATTGTATGAATTGTTAAATAATTTAAACCTCGGCAAGATCTCGCCCAAGTCGCCGACTCGTAAAAATTACAGCCAAACTGTCAGATGAGAGAGGAAATGTTTAATTATGGGGCATGGTTACCAAATAGATAATTTTAGTAATATCAAATACTGTATATTTATTTCTTTGGAAATTGGTAATGGGAAACCTCCAATCGTGATCAAGGTGTGAGATTTGCAAATATTTTGAACAGGTATTTGCAAAAAAGGCATAGAAGGGTTAAAGATCTTGTTATGAACATATTGCATATTACTTGGTCATATCTTTCTTACTTTTGCATATGTCTTTTTGCGTACGGCTAACACAAAGTATAAACTATGGTTCCAATAACCTAAAGCTAATACGTTAATGCCAGTCTTGAAGTTTTGCATCTGAAATATTAAATATTTCATATCTTCGTTCATCCATGAAACCCAACCTTAAAAAAATTAGAAAAGTACAGGTATTTGAAATTAAATAATACACTACTATTGTTACTTTGGCAAATAATGCATTTAAAGCAACTGGCTACTGAGCTACAAGGTTTTATGGGCTTATCTATTATTTTTGTCTTTTTGGTTCCCTCTAAGCATTTTGTTTGCACATCTATCACACAGATAATTGTGTGAATTTCGTGTTCTCTCTCACTTTTGCATTGCGTGTGTCCAACAAAATTCATTTCTACTCGTATAGATAAAAACATTTCCAGATTTCTTTAAGGAGTTATCTAGTTCTATTCATTATGATGTTAGGGGTCATAATTTGTAGTTATTTGGCTACAGTTTTATTTGTCCTATTATAAGTTATGACTCAATCAATTTGGGTTGTAAGTTGGACTTGCTTTGAACTCCCCCAAATGAAAAGTATTTTTTATGTACATAGTGTTTCCAAATCACATTTAAATGTTTAGTACAGTATTTCCTTTTGTATATGGAAATAATCATCGTTATTATTATTGTCCCATTACGTACTCACTTTTGAGGGATGAGAGGATATGCTCATAAAATATTGGGAAGTAGTAAAAGAAACCCAAGTTAAAAATAAAAAAATAACATGCGTCTATTCACCATATCATCGTGGATAGACAAGAACCATCACATTCTACAAAAGTGAAGAGCCACAGTTGCTGATAACACGATAAAAAGCAGGCAGTTTAAGTGTCTGTCGCACAAATCTCATTTACAAAGTGGCTAAGAGGATGTAAGTTCCTGGCAGGAGAGGAACTTGACAATAAATCTGTGTCTTGAAATCTGAAGCAGCGAATTGCTGTGATGATGGGATAACCTTTATTTTGAGGTAGCACTAGTTCTGTCTTGACTCAGAATCAGAGTATATAGGGTGGCAGTCGGAAATGCACAAGATTTCCGAGCACAAAATTCATTGAAAACAGGTGAGACCCTTCAATCCAGCAGAACAGGTGTCACTTACTTTTGGGAAAAAAAAAGGAAAGCTCACTAGCCAGGTAAAGATGGGCTTGGTACTGAAGTCAGGAAGTGGACATAAACCCAAACTCCAAATGAGCAGGGTCCAGTTCAGAGGCTTGGACTAGGAAAAATAACAGACCCCCCACAAAACCTAAGTAGCACCACACAACAGGGGTTAATGAAACTGATAACCTCACATTGTGCCTAGTATTCTCCATTACCATTGCTTCGCTCCACAGTAGCTGATCAGATATGCTTTTGGCTTGTCTTTCCATCAAGACTATTGACTCGGTGCAGAGGTTTGATCCATGCCCTACAGTTTGCTTCTTAGCGTACATGACAAATTTTTGTTTGCCGGTGACTATATACACTACATTTGTGTTGCAGGTTTTTCTTGGAGTTTTTTGGTGTTGCGTTTAGTGTGGTTTGACTCTTGTTTCAATGTGTTGATTATGCCAAGGGACTTTGATCAAGGAGCTGGGTGCATGGCCACTTTGTGGCAGGTAGCTGCTACTAGAAGGGTGACTCACTTCACAATTGCATGGATCATTTCAGGGTTTAATTATTGGTTTTGTGTTTTTCCTTATTGGTGTCCATTTTGTTTCATTCTATCTTATGGCTTATTTTTTGGTCTGAGGGATCTAGTATCCATGACTCCCTGCATCTGTATAGATTGGGGCCCAGGTTTTGGCCTTTAGTTCCCAGCCGCCTTACAATGACTGCAAGGGCCTGTTATGATTCAAATTGGATGGAGCTGTGCAGGTTGCTAGCAACAAGGAGCCACGAAGGACCCACCAAAAAGTAGAGTTTCATTACATCTAGTGCTAGTGTTTACTTGGAAGCTCATCCTTGTTGCCTTCAGTGTTTGTTTTGTTGAATACAGGGTCTGTTTGACGTTTGTGACCAAAGTCTGGTATGAATGTCAGCCCTGTCCAAACCCCCTCTCTTAGCATTGGCTATAGTGCAGAGGTTCGGGTGAGAGTTTCAGTACTTACGAGTAGGTGCTTGTGGTTTCCGGTATCAGCTGGTGATACTATATACAGTGCTAGGTCCTCCATTCTTTTACATTCACAAAAAGACATCTCTTGCCCCACTGTCAGCTGTCCGTCCTGTAACCCTATGGGTTTTTGGTGACATTTGACTTTTCAGCCTCCTCTGTTAGCAACCCCAAAATTCTTTGTGGTTGGGTTCATGCCAGCCTTAGTGGTACTTAACTCCTTGATCATCTTGATCAAGTGAGTCCTGATCATCGTTCACCCTCAGTTTTTTCTTCCCAGTCTGAGTAAGATGTACTTTTTAACCTGTTCATTTGTCTTTGAGTTAGTATTTGTCTCCAAAAATGTGTCGCTCATTTTCTGCTTAGTTGAAGCTTTGACCAATACGTTTTAGAAGCCATGGTGACAGGATATGTCATTTTGCTTTTTTCTGCTAAATAAAAGTGTGGAAGGGCAGATTTTCAGAGGCTGTGGGCTCACAAATACTGGTTGAGTTTGAAAGAATTAGTGCAGGTCAAGGGAGCACAGAGTTGGCAGTCGGTCGCTTGCGAGACTAGGCCTGGAATCTCGGAAAGTGGACAAAAAGAGCCAGTTTGGACTGAAAATGTGTATGCAGACAGTTTGGCCAAGGTAATTTAAAGAAGCAGGATTGTAAGTGTCTCCAGATCATTTGATGTTAGACACAATGTTAACTCCCTTGACTTGGTAATTTAATCATGCATAGATGCATTAATAAGTTTCTATGAATGTTTTGCATGACGTGTATCAGTGCGTATCTGTTACAGTACCGCTACACTACCTCATGCAAAATATTTTGAGAATGGCCATTAAAAGGAAAGTTGCTTTTGTTTGGTGGTTAATAGTTTTTAATATACAGTATAAGTATTGGCTTTAGATATATATGTCTGTGTTTCACAGGAAAAGATTTTGTGGTGCACAAATGTAGGATTATTCACTGTACATATTACTGTTTGGCAACACTTTTGAGTGTATTTAATAGGGTTTTTCAGTCTTCCCCCTACATTGCATAAGGCAAGGCTTGCAAAACGGTTCCAATTTTATTTCTGTTGGTTTGTCAATAAGTATTTTATTGCTTTGCTTATTAAATAGAATGATAATGAGATTAATGAATACCTTAATGATTAGCATTACAGTATCGGCAAACCTTTCTTCGAAGTGATGTTATGTCATGTGTAGGAAAAATGTGGTGATAATTAAATAGTGTATTCCATAGTGAAGATATCCTAAGAATTTGTGTGGTAGCAGCATCTGAGGAGGGTATTGGAAGTGATCGATGTGTGTGTGTGTGCGTGATGAACCACAAGTCAGTTCATGATGGGAATCCGTCATGTGTATATTATAAAAGTAAACATTAAAAGTAAGCTCTGGTGTTTTGGAATCATGTTCTGTCATTCTTCATCTTGGGGCATGTGAAACTAGAAAAGAAATGCTAAAAGTGCAAATTATGTGAAGGTCTTTTGATATTTTGCTGGCAAATTCTGCAAACTAGGTTTTGTAGAATGTAAATTTTTTGCCATCATTTGTTGCCAGTTTCAGAAAAGGTCCCATTTATTCTCTAGTTCTGATCTTGAATGCTTTATTTTAATTTATTAGAGGTATAATATGTACAGAATTTAACTACATTAATGAAGTAGAACCTCGGATATTTTTTAAGTTTTTTGTTCACTGTCAGGCTGCAAGAGTTGTTCAGAAAGGCTTTGGAGGAGTTTTTATTTCAGTTTTAATTTATTGTCTAGTGAGACTGAGAACTTTCATAGATCATAGCAATAAACTTTAGAGCATAACCTGGTTTTCAATTAAAATTGGTTTCTGAAATACTGATTCAAACATTCTACTATTTTTCTAAAAAAAAAAATATGAGCAATTCACTTGGTTGCTCACCTAGGCAAGTTCCTGCTGGTCCCCAGATCAGCATTATACAGCTTCAGAGCAGGTCAATAACGTTTACAGGTTCGGTACGGTTCTTTTCGGGTATCTCTGTCAGGTCATACTCATTCAAGGTAGATACTTGAAAGAGTATTCGATCTAGTGCAGAATTACCTTTACGAAAGCTCGTTGAGTTAAGGTTAAAGCTCTCCCTAGGGTTACTCACGCTACTCGTTACTTGCTGTCCAAATACATCAGGTATACATGGCAGGAGTTGGGAAATACAGCTGGATCTCACTTCCCTTCCCTTCTCACTTTTGTCTAATGTTTTAGAGCTGTATATTTCATTATTAAATCCTTATATTGGGTTGTCAAAGAGAAGTAAGCACGATCAAATTCCACACTAATTGTGTCCTCAAAGTACTTATGTTGCTTTCTTGTTGGAAACTGTTGATCATGGCCAGTATTATCATTAATATTCTGACGTAAGCCTGTAATTTTCTCTGTAAATGAAATGTGTTTTGAGCGTTCTAGCAAGCCTACTTCATGGGTGGTTAGGAAGCTGCGTTTGGTCGATGGGTTGGCTCTTCTGTCTGTACTTATGAGGCTCTCGTGTGTCATGCTGCTGTTTAGCCGTTAATTAGAAAAAAAAAGAACCAGTACTGATGAATGTTTGGCAAGTGTGTCGCTGTCATACCCGTACGTTTTATAGGCATTTCTTGGAATAGAGTTTGCTTCTAAAGAGGATTCATTGCACGTTATTTTGAGGTCAATTATGTTAGAAAATTGATGTTTTTTTTTAGTATATCTATTAATAGTCAAATGCACTCAAGCATTTAAGTTATGGAATGTACATTTTTTCTTTAATATGAAATAAAATTATATTATGAACCAGTCAATGGTTTGATATCCTGAAGGCAGGCAACTCTTTTTTGAATGTACTCCAGCAACAGAATTAGTGTGTCGTGAAATCACTTGTATATACAATCTGAATGGTTTAAAAACGAGGACGAATTGAAATTTCCAGTTTAAGTTTAAAAAGAGCTTGTTTAAAACTAACAAGGGAATGTTTGAGGTTTCGTTTACTCTGCCAGAAAACGCATAAGACGCATTTGATGGTCTTGTGTGGTAGTATGTTGTGTGGTAGATGGTTATTTTTTCACTGAAGATGGACTACCTTAAATAAGAAATAAGGAATTATTGATAATTCGTAAAATTGTAAGATGATAGGCTGATAATGCAGACAAATTTTTGTTTGTTCTGGCCATGAAATTCAGACTTGGTTCTACTAGGATACCAATGATAGATTAGAGTGAGAGGGTAATGCAGTATATGGTGAGTTGGGAGTCTCTTGTCTAGTGTTTAGATCTGTCATGATAATGTGTGTACTTGTGGTGCTTATTGTCGAGAAGTTCTCTTTCAAAAGCTATCTTCGTATACATAGCCTGACAGGCATATGGATTTTACTGATAAATTATGTTCCAGTAGTTCCTCGTAAACCCAGGGGCCAGATTCACAAGCATTACGCAAGACTATGAACCGTCTCATCTTTCTTCTCAATCTTTGGCTGCTTTGTTTGGCAATTATCAAACAGTGTAATAAGGCTCGAAGCACCAGGAGCTGTTTATAACAACAACAGTCAGTCTGCTTGGGGATAGTTTTCGATGCTTGTAAACTATTTATAAAGTAACCAAAGCCGTCAAAGATTGAGTGAAGATGTCCACATTCGTAAGTTACTTGCGTAATCTACGTATCGGGAATCTGAGTCCCAGAATTGTTTGGTGGGACTCTTCAAGTTCTATACTTTGGTCAGTTGTAGCGTTGTGAAAAAATGCTTTGGGTAAGCAAATGACATTAGCTTTAGCTTTGATGAAGCTGAGCGTGAGACTTTAATACACAAATAAATAATTCATTTACATATACATTAGGATAGTCTTAACATAAAAATTATGTTAATTATAATATTCCATTTTAAACTAGTTTGAAGGAATTAAACATAGTTTGAAGGGGAGTAAATATGTTAAATTGTTTTCATTTTGCATCTGGCAGTGGCATATCATATTATTCTGCAAGAGCGGCAAACAAAGATTACTGCAAATGACATTGGTGTTCTTGAGAACATATTTATTCAAGCTACAAATGCATGTTTTAAAAAGAAATACAGCAATGGTTATTACAACTGAATTAGAAAATGCCTAACTAAATAAAATATTATCAATTAGAAAGGGATCGACATTTTAAGGGTAAGCAATGCTGACCATCTTCTTAGGAATACACACCACTGCTTTGTTTATAAAGTAACAAAAGAGAAAAAGTTAAGTTCATCTAGCAGTGCATATTAATTCCTAAGTGTAATTCTGCAAATATCGGTAACTGAATTGTGCATATAAGGGAACATCTCTTCTTTTTATTTTATGTAATTATTCATCACGCCCTTCTCTACCACATACCAATATACTGTACTGTATGGAATGCTAATTTGCAATTGAAAGCAAGAGATAGCTTTTAGAGCCTCTGTCAAACACACATGAATCATGTGTTCCCACATTAGCTACACCAAAGAACTCGAGAAAACTATATACATCAGGTAGCCAACGTGTCTCAAAGGTTTTCCGGTTGTGTTAAATAAGGGAGTTAGGCAGTAAAATGTTTTACAGTAAGTGTCTTTCACGTTGTGTTTGTGCTAGCTGCATATTGCTGAATGAAGTGTGTCTGCCTGCATTAGCCTTCGACTATTCCATCTCTCTTTAGGGGAGTTACTGTAGACTCGTTTTTGGGGGGGAAATGGGTGCTTGAACGATTTGAAAGGAGCAATCATTTGGAGAGTATTTCTGGACTTGGTATCATTGACAATGGTATATTTACCTTCAATCATTTATGTTAAAATAACATTAGAGTGTTTGATAGTATGAATTTTGTAGCTAGTATTGTGTATTGTAGCCATCGTTTTCATAAATGTAAGTACGTTAAAAATCATCCTGTGCCAAATACCCATATAATTACTAGGCTGCAAGACTCCACTGTCTTGTGCACGCGCTTAGTTGGATGCTGATCCTACACCACGACTGCCCTGTCTACAGCGTTGCGTAAGTACCCTAAGGCAGAGGTTAAAATGGCTGTACGAGCCTTCTTCATTTCTCCATATGGATATACTCTGCATTTGGATGACGAAAACCCTGACTACTCTTGCTATTATTGAATGAAGCCCATCCATAACTTTTGTTGTGTGGTACATATTCCTTATTACGTGAAAGGGGGGGGGCCGCTGTCTGGCTCTTTACTGGCTCAGAAAAATTATTGGAGGTATATGCATTTATCCAACAACCACAAGAAAGCTTGATACATCATTGTAGAGTTTTTAAATGATATTCCAATGCAGTTACAATTTTTCGATGATTTCTTTTAGTAAAAAAATGTGCTATAACGAACTAATTATGGAGTTACTAATATATTTTTCCGCCATGTGCATATATGTTGTGACTAAAAGTCATCTATCGATATCTGGTAATAGATAATTTAGACAGATTATTACAGAAAATCTTAATTGATTTTTTTTTGTGCGGTAACAAAAAATATACACTACAGTGATACCTGTACACCATTTAAAGTGATGTAGAGTAAAGTTTAAAGAATTATAGTTTACCTTCTTTTCAGGGAGTTTTGAATGGTAAAAAAAAGTAAAAATATAATTTAGCCGATCATTCTAGCTTTTTGTTTTCTGTTTGTTCACTGCATAAACAAACCCATATTAAACTGTTTAGTGCACATCAACAGATACACCATAGTGTCCTCCACTGCCAGTGCACGGGTTAACAAATTACAAAAAACAATTAGGTATTGTAAAAATGAAATTCGCCTTCTACCCCATCCCATTCAAGCAAGACATATGATCGATGCTTTAATATGTAATTACTCTCTTTTAATTACTACTACATCTCATTCATCATATCTAGTGATACAGAAAGTTTTTGTTGAATGGAGGTGTATGTCATGTAAATTGTTAAATAATTTTAACATCGGCAAGGATCTCGCCGCAAGTCGCGACTCGTAAAAATGTACAGCCAAACTGTCGATGAGAGAGGAAATGTTTTAATTATGGGGCATGGCTTCCAAATAGATAATTTTAGATAGGAACAAAAAAAATAAAATATCTGTATTATTTTATTTCTATTGGAAATTGGTAATGGGAAACCTCCAATCGTGAGTCAAGTGTGAGTATTTGCAATATTTTGACACCAGGTATTCTTGCACAAAAGGGCAGAAGGTGTAAAGATCTGTTATAGAACATATTTGCATATTACTTGATATATCTTTCTTAACTTGTGCATATGTCTTTTTGCTAGCGGCTAACACAAAGTAATAAACTAATGGTTTTCCAATAACTAAGCTATACGTTAATGCCAGTCTTGAAGTTTTGCATTGAAATATTAAATCTTTCATATCTTCGTTACGATCCATGAAAACCCACCTTAAAAACAGTAGAAAAGTACAGGTATTGAATTAAATATACACTACATTTGTTACTTTGGCAATAATGCTTTAAAGCACTGGCTACTGAGCTACAAGGTTTTATGGCGCTATCTATTATTTTTTGTCTTTTTAGGTCCCTCTAAGCATTTTGTTGTGCACAGCATCACAACAGAATAATTGGTGAATTTCGGGTTCTCAATCTCACTTTTGCATTGCGTGTGTCCAACAAAATTCATTTCTACTCGTATAGATAAAAAAAATTCCAGATTTCTTTAAGGAGTTATCTAGTTCTATTCATTATGATGTTAGGGGTCATAATTTGTAGTTATTTGGCTACAGTTTATTTGTTCCGCTATTATGAAGTTATGACATCAATCAATTTGGGTTGCTAAGTTTGACTTGCTTTGAACTCCCCCAAATGAAAAGTATTTTTTATGTACATAGTGTTTCCAAATCACATTTAAATGTTTAGTAACAGTATTTCCTTTTGTATAATGGAAATAATACATCGTTATTATTATTGTCCCATTACCGTACTCACTTTTTGAGGGATGAGAGGATATGCTCATAAAATATTGGGAAGTAGTAAAAGAACCCACGTTAAAAAAAAAATAAAAAAATACACATGCGTCCTATTCACCATATCATCGTGGATAGACAAGAACCAGCACATTCTACAAAAGTGAAGACCACAGTTTGCTGATAACAACTAAAATAGCAGGCAGTTTAAGTGTCTTTCTGCACAAATCTCATTTACAAAAGTGGCTAAGAGGATGTAAGTTTCCTGTGCAGAGAGGAACTTGACAATAACTCTGTCGTGCTTAGAATCTGAATCAGCGAATTGCTGTGATTGATGGGATAACCTTTATTTTGATGTAGCATAGTTCTGTCTTGACTCAGAATCAGAGTAATATAGGGGTGGCAGTGGAATGCACAGATTTCCACACAAAATTCATTGAAAACAGGTGAGACCCTTACCAATCCACAGAACGGTGTCACTATACTTTTGGGAAAAACAAAAGAAACGCTCACTAGCCAGTAAAGATGGCTTGGGACTGAAGATCGAGAATTGGACATAAACCCAAACTCCAAATGAGCAGGGTCCAGTTCAGAGGCTTGGACTAGGAAAAATAACAGACCCCCCACAAAACCTAAGTAGCACCACACAACAGGGGTTAATGAAACTGATAACCTCAATTGTGCCTAGTATTCTCCATTACCATTGCTTCGCTCCACAGTAGCTGACTCAGATATACTTTTAGGCTTGTCTTTCTGTCCCATCAAACTATGACTCCGGTGCAGAGGTTTTGATCCATGCCCTAAAGTTTGCTTTTAGCGTACATGACAAATTTTTTGTTTGCCGGTGACTATATACAACTACATTTGTGCGTTGCAGGTTTTTCTCTGGAGTTTTTGGTGTCCTGCGTTTAGTGTGGTTTCGACTCTTGTTTCAATGTGGTTTGTTATGCCAAGGGACTTTGATCAAGGAGCTGGGTGCATGGCCACTTTTGTGGCAAGTAGCTGCTACTAAAGGTGACTCACTTCACAATTGCATGACATTCAGGGTTTAATTATTGTTTTGTGTTTTTCCTTATTGGTGTCCATTTTGTTTCATTCTATCTTATGGCTTATTTCTTGGTCTGAGGGATCTAGTATCCATGACTCCCTGCATCTGTATGACTTGGGCCCAGGTTTTGGCCTTTAGTTCCCAGCCGCCTTACAATGATGCTGGTATTGTGGAGTCTATGAAAATCGTCGTTAATAATCATAATGGGACCAGAGACCAGGTAAGTCATTTTTTTAACTTGTAATTTGTCAAAAAAAAAACTCTTGAATTATTTCTTACAAATCCTAGTTGAAGTTAAATGTTTATATATTGCTCATTAGTCATTATAACGTAAGGTCTGAAAAATGGATTAACTATTGCATGCCTTCCAAACCAGCATTATCTTACTCTGCAAATTATCTACAATTGCTTCTGAGGGCCAGGTATACACCTTGTGTATACCTGGCCCTCATATACATACATATACACCTTGTATACACCAGGTATACACCTTGTGTATACCAACTCTTCACAAGTTGTCATATTCAGTATAAACAAAAACATTGACTCCATCTTCACAAGCTAATGCCACCATGTACTGTTCACACTTGGTTCCCCCTCTTCCTTGTACACTTACCCTTTATGTCTACTTCTCTTATTGGGATCTTCTCCATCTACCTCAAATGAACTCTTCACTAGTCAGTCATTCACTCGTCATCATGAGCAAATGATTTCAGTACACACTCCTGAAGCTTTTAATATGCTGACTTAACATTCCATTGTTTTATTATACTTTCATCCTAACTACATTAGGAATGTTAGTTAGCCAGCTAAGTAATCTAAATATAAACTAAGTAACCTATATATATTCTCTTTATTAAAGCCAATTATGCTTCTACAGTTGTTAATTATTATTGTTGGAGTTTTTGCTCTTTCTTGTTATCACACCATTATCTTGCAATCATTCATAAGGATAATTAGGGCTTTCTCTACACCTTCGACTTTCCTTCTTTGAGACCCTCTGCTCTCAACTTCACTTGCACACACACACTCTTCTTTGTCATTCACACCATTTCCTGCATAATTTGTTCTTTGATTATTATTTTAAACATTCCACACAGCCAAATGAACTTGCTTTTGTTTTCTGGAAACTGGATCTGAGACTGCTTTTGCCTGGGATCATTTGTAAATAGGCTGTGCTATTTTGCCATTTTAGAAGATATGTTTGTTTTTTTATTGATCTTGTGTTTATGATGCGTTACAGCCAGTGACTGTGGTCTCTAGCAGTGATGATGAAGGAATGGAGAACATCGTTAGCGACGAGAACTCGAGAGAAGCTTCACGGAGGGCTGAAGAGTTCTCCTTAGATTCTTCAGATTTCCTCCACATACACGAAGACCTTAATTTAGAAGAGCTCATGAAACAGAAGTTAAGTTTACAATAACCTGCGTCTTAAATTTACGTCTGTGTTCATTATCTGTATTACATTAGTAGTTGTTTTAGCGTACATGAGAAAAGTGTGATAAGCTTTTTAAGAAGTGCTGAGCTAGAGTATGAATGCAAGAAGTTGTGAGAAATTCATGTAAATTGCTGAGAAATTTCATAAGACGTGCTGAGTTTTTTACTTTTGTTTACAGTTTGTTACTTAACAGACTGCTGGTGCCTGAGCTGTGTAGCCTAAATTATATTTCATTAATAAGTGCATAAAGAATATGCCCAACTCCTAAGTTGGTCATATTGGATGTTAATTTTAAATTAATTTCTATGTTTCTATACTCAACACTACCGATGAATAAAAGTATTAAATTTTTTAGACTCCATTACTTTTATGACACAAATGTGACTAATTACATTTTATGTAGCATAATAATATTTAGGTCAAATTACACACATCATTAGCATTGTATTATTACTCTAGTAATGTCCTTCCCTCTAGAAAAGTACGGCTTTCATTGCTTATGCAGCAAAAAACATGTTAAATTCTAAATATATAAATGTGGTTATGCTTTGCTGTTTACTGTGTCCAGACAGTTTTAGCAAACAGCTTGCCTAGGTCAATTTTTATTTTTTGTAAAAGAGATTATACAAATTAATTCCTTTCAATTGATTATTTAGTCCTATGACAGTTGAAATTATTGTAATTTAGTGCATTATGTTTCCCTATCTTTGCTTTTCATTCATTAATTTGTTTGATACATTAGGCAGCACTGCAAGCATGTCTTGGAGCCTATATGAGTGATGTGGACGATGAGGAAGAGCTACAGGAGACAAAGCAGACGCCGGTGGTAGCTAAAAAGATAGATGAGGAAATCGTAACGATCGAGGACTCTGACGATGCTGAACCCAAGAAAAAGGAGCGAAGAAAGGAGAGGGAATCAAGACCCAAGAAACGAAAGAGAAGCAGGTATCTGATTTATGTCGCCAGTGACAGTGTTGCCATTCTTTTTTTCTTCTTTTCAGTGACACAGACTTTCCTGAAACTGGTAACAAAGAAATCTGGGGGTTTAGATTTAACAGGTGCAATGATTATTTTGCATTGTAATGAACAGGAAAAAATATAATTTATTAGAATGTTGTGCTCTTTTTGAAGTACATAACCTCTTGAAAGATGTGGTGACTTTATTTGTAAGATTAATGTAAATGTTTTTAGGTAAAACTGGTGCTGTTGACCTCACTTTTGTCTAATGTTTTAGAGCTGTATATTTCATTATTAAATCCTTATATTGGGTTGTCAAAGAGAAGTAAGCACGATCAAATTCCACACTAATTGGGTCCCCAAAATACTTATGTTAGCTTTCTTATTGGAAACTGTTGATCATGCAGTATTACATTAGGAATAGTTGACAGTAAGCCTGTATTTGTCTCTGTAAATGACATGTGTTTGAGCGTTCTAGCAAGCCTACCTTCCTTGGGTGTTATGAAGCTGCGGTTGGTCGCTGGGTTGGCTCTCTGCTGTACTTATGAGCTCTTCGCTGAAATGCTGCTGGTTACCGTTAAGTATAACCAGGTACTGATGATGTTTTGTCAAGTGTGTCCTTATACCAGTACTGTTTATAGGCATTTCTATTGGAATAGGTTTGCTTTATAAAAGATGATTCAGGCCCGTTATTGAGGGCAGAATTAGTGTTGAAAATTTTAGTTTTTTTTATTATATCTATAATATTCATATCACTCAAGCATATTTAATGTAGGAATGTACATTTTTTTTATATGAAATATTTAGGATCCAGTCAATGTTGATATCTGAAGCAGGACTCTTTTTGAATTATCCAGAACAGTAAATAGGATAAAATGCACTTGTATATACACTGAATGTTTAAAAAAAATGGACGAATTGAATTTCAGTATT
>WNGS01159612.1:1543395-1556400 GCA_020271785.1 Procambarus virginalis
GACCAGGCGACAGTTGCAGGGGGTCCTCGACCAGGCGACAGTTGCAGGGAGGCCTCGACCAGGCGACAGTTGCAGGGAGGCCTCGACCAGGCGACAGTTGCAGGGAGGCCTCGACCAGGCGACAGTTGCAGGGGGTCCTCGACCAGGCGACAGTTGCAGGGAGGCCTCGACCAGGCGACAGTTGCAGGGAGGCCTCGACCAGGCGACAGTTGCAGGGCGCCCGACAGTTGCAGGGGGTCCTCGACCAGGCGACAGTTGCAGGGGGTCCTCGACCAGGCGACAGTTGCAGGGGGTCCTCGACCAGGCGACAGTTGCAGGGGTCCTCGACCAGGCGACAGTTGCAGGGGGTCCTCGACCAGGCGACAGTTGCAGGGGGTCCTCGACCAGGCGACAGTTGCAGGGGGCCTCGACCAGGCGACAGTTGCAGGGGGTCCTCGACCAGGCGACAGTTGCAGGGGGTCCTCGACCAGGCGACAGTTGCAGGGGGTCCTCGACCAGGCGACAGTTGCAGGGGGCCCGACAGTTGCAGGGAGGGCCTCGACCAGGCGACAGTTGCAGGGGGTCCTCGACCAGGCGACAGTTGCAGGGGGTCCTCGACCAGGCGACAGTTGCAGGGGGGTCCTCGACCAGGCGACAGTTGCAGGGAGGCCTCGACCAGGCGACAGTTGCAGGGAGGCCTCGACCAGGCGACAGTTGCAGGGAGGCCTCGACCAGGCGACAGTTGCAGGGAGGCCTCGACCAGGCGACAGTTGCAGGGAGGCCTCGACCAGGCGACAGTTGCAGGGAGGCCTCGACCAGGCGACAGTTGCAGGGGGTCCTCGACCAGGCGACAGTTGCAGGGAGGCCTCGACCAGGCGACAGTTGCAGGGGGGTCCTCGACCAGGCGACAGTTGCAGGGAGGCCTCGACCAGGCGACAGTTGCAGGGGGTCCTCGACCAGGCGACAGTTGCAGGGGGTCCTCGACCAGGCGACAGTTGCAGGGGGTCCTCGACCAGGCGACAGTTGCAGGGGGGTCCTCGACCAGGCGACAGTTGCAGGGAGGCCTCGACCAGGCGACAGTTGCAGGGAGGCCTCGACCAGGCGACAGTTGCAGGGAGGCCTCGACCAGGCGACAGTTGCAGGGGGTCCTCGACCAGGCGACAGTTGCAGGGAGGCCTCGACCAGGCGACAGTTGCAGGGAGGCCTCGACCAGGCGACAGTTACAGGGCGCCCGACAGTTGCAGGGGGTCCTCGACCAGACGACAGTTGCAGGGGGTCCTCGACCAGACGACAGTTGCAGGGGGTCCTCGACCAGGCGACAGTTGCAGGGGGTCCTCGACTAGGCGACAGTTGCAGGGGGTCCTCGACCAGGCGACAGTTGCAGGGGGTCCTCGACCAGGCGACAGTTGCAGGGGGTCCTCGACCAGACGACAGTTGCAGGGGGTCCTCGACCAGGCGACAGTTGCAGGGGGTCCTCGACCAGACGACAGTTGCAGGGGGTCCTCGACCAGGCGACAGTTGCAGGGGGCCCGACAGTTGCAGGGAGGCCTCGACCAGGCGACAGTTGCAGGGAGGCCTCGACCAGGCGACAGTTGCAGGGAGGCCTCGACCAGGCGACAGTTGCAGGGGGTCCTCGGCCAGACGACAGTTGCAGGGGGGCCTCGACCAGGCGACAGTTGCAGGGGGGCCTCGACCAGGCGACAGTTGCAGGGAGGCCTTGACCAGGCGACAGTTGCAGGGGGCCCTCGACCAGGCGACAGTTGCAGGGGGGGCCTCGACCAGGCGACAGTTGCAGGGAGGCCTCGACCAGGCGACAGTTGCAGGGAGGCCTCGACCAGGCGACAGTTGCAGGAAGGCCTCGACCAGGCGACAGTTGCAGGGGGGCCTCGACCAGGCGACAGTTGCAGGGAGGCCTCGACCAGGCGACAGTTGCAGGGGGTCCTCGACCAGGCGACAGTTGCAGGGGGGCCTCGACCAGGCGACAGTTGCAGGGGGGCCTCGACCAGGCGACAGTTGCAGGGGGCCCGACAGTTGCAGGGAGGCCTCGACCAGGCGACAGTTGCAGGGGGTCCTCGACCAAAGGACAGTTGCAGGGGGCCCCTCGGCCAGGCGACAGTTGCAGGGAGGCCTCGACCAGGCGACAGTTGCAGGGGGGTCCTCGACCAGGCGACAGTTGCAGGGGGGTCCTCGACCAGGCGACAGTTGCAGGGGGTCCTCGACCAGGCGACAGTTGCAGGGGGGTCCTTGACCAGGCGACAGTTGCAGGGGGTCCTCGACCAGGCGACAGTTGCAGGGGGGTCCTCGACCAGGCGACAGTTGCAGGGGGTCCTCGACCAGGCGACAGTTGCAGGGGGCCCGACAGTTGCAGGGAGGCCTCGACCAGGCGACAGTTGCAGGGAGGCCTCGACCAGGCGACAGTTGCAGGGAGGCCTCGACAGTTGCAGGGAGGCCTCGACCAGACGACAGTTGCAGGGGGCTCGACAGTTGCAGGGGGCCCGACAGTTGCAGGGGGTCCTCGACCAGGCGACAGTTGCAGGGAGGCCTTGACCAGGCGACAGTTGCAGGGGGCCCGACAGTTGCAGGGAGGCCTCGACCAGGCGACAGTTGCAGGGGGCCCGACAGTTGCAGGGAGGCCTCGACCAGGCGACAGTTGCAGGGGGCCCCTCGGCCAGGCGTCCATGTTCACGATGTCTCACAGTATTGCAAGGCTGAACTGCTGGCAAACGCCGTCAACAGCTGAGTCTCTTCCTCTACCCCCCCCCCCCCCTCCCCCTCTATCCTCCACATCATTGCCTCCCTGCTGTCTCTCACCGTTGTTCGCCAAAATTATCACAATATATGCCGCGGTCTATTGGTCATTTGGGTAAATGGTTAGGGGAAGGCTGGAGAGCGGTGAGAGATATGGGTAGGGAAGGAAGAAGGGAGATAGAGATGAGAGGAAGGAAGGCATAAGCAAAAAAAAAAATGGGATAGCCAGATTTGGTGATAGGTGATTTATGAGAGTATATCCAGCGGCGTCTCCGGCAGGGCATCCTACAGCGGGCAGCTGCTTCCTAGTGTCGTCTCTCTATCCCCCCCCCCCCCGTGTTGGGATTGTCTATCAATATCTATGGACTGATTCCCGCGTTCTGACGTCTGTGTTTGTCTGTGCTGCGGTACCCCTGTCGCTGGACACGTAAGCTGGCCGTATTCACCTAGTTACGCTTGCGGGGGTTGAGCTCTGCTCTTTCGGCCCGCCTCTCAACTGTCAATCAACTGTTACTAACTACTATTTTTTTATACATATACATATATTCACAACCCCCCCCCCCCAGGAAGCAGCTCTGTAACAGCTGTCTAACTCCCAGGTACCTATTTACTGCTAGGTAACGGGGGGGGGGCATTCAGGGTGAAAGAAACTTTGCTCATTTGTTTCTGCCCGGGAAATTTGAACCACAGAATTAAGAGTTGTCTCTTAATAAAACCTGGAGATGCGGGGTATCGATCCCCGTACCTCTCACATGCTAAGCGAGCGCTCTACCATCTGAGCTACATCCCCAAGGGTTTGGAGGTGCCGGGGATCGAACCCGGGGCCTTTCACATGCAAAGCGAACGCTCTACCACTGAGCTACACCCCCTTACGTGCCAGCTACGTGCTGTGTACATGTAACGTAGCTGACCGTGACCACATATGAGGATGGACGTATATATATGAGGCAGGAGGAGGGGTTCAGACCATCAGTAATGATGAGAGCCATAGTATATATACCGACGTACATCGAAATTAGAAAGTAGAAATCTGTTGACCAGACCACACACTAGAAAGTGAAGGGACGACGACGTTTCGGTCCGTCCTGGACCATTCTCAAGTCGATGACAATCGACTTGAGAATGGTCCAGGACGGACCGAAACGTCGTAGTCCCTTCACCTTCTAGTGTGTGGTCTGGTCAACATTCTTCAGTCCCGTTATTGTGACTCCTCGCTTGCAAGTAGAAATCTGATCTATTGAGTTGGACAAACTGGTCAACAATTTTCTACTTGTGTTGCGAAGACTAACCTAACCTTCCTAGATGTAATACACGATATCCTAGGCCTGATATAGTACATGTGTGTTATACTAGACCTTAAGAATATTTATGCTTTTTTAGCTTCATTTAGTCCCGACTGTATGAAGTGAATAGTACAAAGTTGAACTATCTAATTGCTTAAAACGGCAATCTTTGTACTATGGCGCACATGGTTAGAAAATCTATTATCTAAACAGGAGAATGGGTTTAGGGGAGGGTTATGTGGGAGGCGTGGGTGCTGGAGAGTTGCCGGGGTCTAAACTTACCCCTGAGAGGCTAGGAATGTGTTGATGTTATCATTTAAAGGGGTGGGAGATAGGGGTTGGTGGCCCCCCTACTTCCTCCTCTAGCCCCCCCCCCCCTTCCCCTTCCATTTATGGTATGCTGGAGGGGGGATAGGAGAGGGGAGGATGATAATTGATCAGTCATTGTGGCGTGTTATTGGCTGGTTGTTAGGTTCATAGGATGGGCGCTGTGCAATGATTGGTTCCTGGAATGGTCGGTGTAGGGTGCTTGTGGGCGTGGTTTGTGTGGTGGTTGTGGGCGTGGTTAATGTGGTGGTTGTGGGCGTGGTTAATGAGGTACAAGGAAAACTAATTCTCATTTAAACTCGTAAATAATCATCTCATGTCAGGAATACTAGCAAGAGATGTCTGTATCTTTGTCTATATCTCTATGCGAATGCATAGAATGTTTAACATTACGTATAGACATAAAGATATAACCGTAACTACAGGTTACTAGAAGATGTATTAATTGTTCGGTCTGGTGATGGGGTTGAAGGCCTAGCAGCCGTAACATCTCCTGACCAACCACCTAATATACTTTAGTTCTGGACTAAGTTGTTGTTTTAGATTCGGCTACTTAGAACAAAAGTTCCAAAGTAGCACGGGCTATGGTGAGCCCGTAGTGGACTTACCTGGCACAAGAGCGGGGCTGTAACTGCTTGGACTAAAGTAAAGTGTGTGTGTATACACCGAGTAGCGGGGTTTTAGTGGGTAACCTGACCCAGGGGCTCCTACCTGAGGCCGGTGTCAGCTTGCCAATGTCACGGTATGACCCTGGCGTGTGTGTGTGTGTATATATATATGCGTGTGTGTGTGTACTCGCTTAGTTGTGCTTGAGGGGGGGTTGAACTTCGGCTCTGTGTTCCCGCCTCTCAACAGTTGATCAACTGGCGTACAGGTTCCTGAGCTTATTGGTTGTGTATAGTTCTGAAGCACTAAACGGAGTCAGCCTCGACTCTTGTAATTCACTCCACTTGCTGGATGTCCTCGCTCTCATACAGTGCTTCCGTGGTTCATTGTGGCTCATGTGTGTGTGCATGTATTTACTATTTGTGTCTGTAGAATCGAGCTATTAGCTCTTGGACCCCGCCTGTCTAACCTATTTTTCCTCTATTATATCTACTACATATATTACCACACACACACACACACACACACACACACACACACACACACACACACACACACACACACACACACACACACACACACATCCCCAGGAAGCAGCCCGTAGCAGCTGTCTATCTCCCAGGTTCCTATTTACTGCTAGGTGAGCAGGTGTATCAGGGTGAGAGAAACTACCCATTTATTTTCGAATCGGCCTAGAATCGAACCCGGGCCCTTAGGACTACGACCCCCGAGCGTTGTCCATTGAGCCTACTGGGCTCTATCATATCTACATTTGAAACTGTGTATGGATGCATTCCATCTGATAACTACTCTGACACTGAAAAAGTTCTTTCTAACGTCCCTGTGGCTCATTTGGGTACTCGGTTTCCACCTGTGTCCTCTTGTTCCACCCGTGCTACAAAGTTGTAGTTAGTTAGTGCGTGTGTGTGTGTTTGCGCGCCTCGCCTCGCCTCGAGAGGTATTTCAGTGACCATGAAGATAAGGCCATTGGAGCCATATATTTTGATCTTGGCAAAGACAAGGGTATGGTACGTGACTAACCCCCCACCCCCACCCCACACACACATACACACCCTACCACACATAGCCCGTACCTTGTCAAGCACAAGATGAAGCTAGAAAAAGTTCAGAGGTATTCCACCAGGCTAGTGCCAGAAGTAAGAGGCATGAGTTAAGAAAGGCTGCTTGAAATGCACCTCATGACACTGGAAGACAGAAGAGTAAGAGGAGATATGATCACCACCTACAAAATTCTCAGATGAATTGACAGGGTAGATAAGGATAAGCTGTTTAACGGGTGGTACGCGAACAAGGGGACACAGGTGGAAACTGAGTACCCACATGAGCCACAGGGACGTTAGAAAGAACTTTTTCAGTGTCAGAGTAGTTAACAGATGGAATGCATTAGGCAGTGATGTGGTGGGGGCTGACTCCATTCACAGTTTCAAGTGTAGATATGATAGAGCCCAGTAGGCTCAGAACTCTGTACACCAGTTGATTGACATTTGAGAGGCGGAACCAAAGAGGCAAAGCTCTTTGGTCAGATTCTCGAGCCTTTTGGGCTCTTTGTTAATAGATTTGCCAATGAGGCTTGAAGGAAAGAAAACTGATTATGACTTTGGACTATCTAATGCAATTATTAGAAACATACAAATTAATGAAGTTACTTCAGATTTAGAAAAACTAAGAAATGCCAAGAGACCTGAAAGCTGCAGTATTAAAAGTTATGACAACTTTTGTAATAAAAGGTATTTGTATGGTCAGCACAGTAATCGGACCAGACAATGTGATGTAGTCATTGCGGCAATTCGCCTTGGCTATAGGCACATCTGGCAGGTTAATGAGGCTGAGCCACTACCAGAATATTCAGATTGCAAACTCTGTGACAAACCTTTATTGCATTCACTAGAACACTATATTGTTGAATGTGAAACCGTAAAATATTTTAAACCCTCCTAGCCTCTTGTACCACCAACTGTGTAACTATTTCATTGAATCTGTATTTGAAACTGTGTATGGAGTCTGCCTCCACCATATCTCTGCCTAATACGTTCCATCTGTAAGTATGCAATATTTTGTAAATACAGTATGTATACTTTGTGTGTGTCCGTCGACCGTCCAAGTACACGTGTGACCGTCATATTTCGACGTGATACTAAAGAATCAATATATATTAGTATACTGAAGAAACACTGTAGACTGGATATTATCCACGCAAATTACATCATTCTAAACACTTGCATTTGAATATTCGTATACCATCCATACAAACGTCTCGTCTTCAAGTATTTACATTTCTCTCTTGCGTATGACACCAAACAGTGACGTCAAGGCACAAAAACTGTGAGCGTCGCTAAACCCGCGTACTAGCCGCCCTCACGACCTTCACATGAGGCGACCCTCGGCTGCGAGGCGCCACTTGCCAACATCATAATCATTTGCCGATTAGTTTTCACTTCATTAATATTTTAACTTGCCTAGCCTAATGAAATTTGGAGGTTCAGATCCTGAGCTCACTATTAGGCTTTGTCATTTTTTTTCCACTACCGCTCACAGTATGGGAATGAGGACCATTGTGGGGTTCAATCCCTGAACCAATTATGTACCTCTATAACCCCTTTCACCGCCGTCCACGGGATGGGTATGGAGCGCACAATAAATCGACTATTGTCCAATGGGTTTGCAGCTGTACTCGAAACTATAGTTCGCCAGTGTTAATCAGAAATGCAAATAATGACTTGAAACATTCTAAAAATAAAAAATACTAAAAGGTCTTTCTTGAGCATTGTTAGTGTTTGAGGAGCAATAAACATCGGGTAATATACATCGTAATGTCTTGGAGCAGTAAACATCGGAAATTGTCCAATAAACTCTAGGAATGTCTCGAATCAATAAATATCGGGACTGCCTTAGTGGCCGGTCTTCCTGAGGACAGGTTGGTATATACACACGACCTTGGTATAACGACTCACAACCACGGTATATTGACCCACGCGGCGTTTGAAAGACATGGAATAGTCGTGAATAAACTAGAACGAAGATAGTGGATGATTGGGATCACATATAGGTGGGACAGGTTACACGCTATCTACGTGGGAAAAACGTGCGGGTGTTGCTAGGTGGGCCAGGTTACGTGGGCGAGATAGGTAGGCGTTACTAGGTGGGCTGGGATACGTGGGCGAGATAGGAGGATGTTGCCAGGTGGGGCCAGGATATGCGCAACCTACGTTGGTAAGATTGGTGGGTATTATCAGAGGTGGGTAGAGTACGTGCTGCCCATCACAACACCGCCCGCCCCTCGCGCCAAAATGGACATGGCTCCCACTAGGACGCCATGAGGCCGGCGCCTATCAACACCAGGAGGGGTCCGCCAGCCACCACCCACATCACGGTGCCTAAAATGTACTGTAAATTACACATACTCTAAATTCTTACCGAAATGCTTTAAAAAAATTAGTTTTGATTTATAATATTATTGCTGGTCATTTTATATTTCTCTGGTAAAGCTACTCTACGTCAGAAAATGTATATTTGTGGTATTAATGAGACTTAATAACTGAATCGTGGCAGATTTGACAATTACGAAAACAAGCACACGTGCATTACAAGTAAGGAAAACAAGGAAATAAGTTTAAGGAAATCTCCTGCCAATGAACATTTTATAAGAGGTACATATTTGCTACACGACCAGGCTTTAGACACATTTTTGTAGTCTTAAAAAGTTAACATGTAATTAATTTTCAATCGTTTTTCTGTTTTTGAAGTTATACAATTCTTCTATCAGTTTTGGCAGTTCCCAGCAACTGTTGCAGATGTCTACACTACCTTCACTATGAGGATAGATACAGACTATTTAGCACGGGTGGCACTCGCACAAGGGGACACAGGTGGAAAATGAGTAACCAAATCAGCCACAAGAGACATTAGAAATATTTTTTCAGTGTCAGGGTAGTTAACAAATGGAATGCACTAGGCAGTGATAGACTCCATACACAGCTTGAACACCAACCCGTTCTCGCGAGCGTTCCCAACATCAAGAAACTGTCGTACTAAAGTGGAACGGAACATCGTCGATTTCGCGAGCCGCTACCATATTCTTGTACGCCAGTTTTTGGCCTCGGGGTAAAGTGTACATCAAAATGTGACGTGCTATTTGAAGGACGGGTTGTTATCTAAGTCTTATAGGGCCTGATAGGCTCGGGAACCTATACACTAGTTGATTGGCAGGTGAAAAGTGAGATCAAAGCGTAACCCCTGCAGCTGTACAATTAGGTGAGTACATTAACATCGCACAGGCGCTACGCTTTTAAAGTTGCTTCCCCGCTCCTATGTCAGGTAATTCCACTACGGGCTCACCATAGCCCGTGCTGCTTGGAACTTTTTGTTGTGAGTAGCCGAGTCTAAAAAACAACGCTACGCTTTCACTTGATAATTATCTGCACTGGCGCCAGGGAAGTCCCGTCCAACCTCTCAGACGTTGTCAGTGTTCTTCAGCCTGCCGCCACTTTTACCACTCGTGACCACACCAACAATTTGTTGAATTACAGCGCCTCTCGGATTTGTGGCAAAGCGCGTGTGCTCATCTTGGAGGTAAAGTCATTGCCCTAATATAATCTGGGTTACCTCGACGAGAACAGGAAGTCGGGAGATGGTCAAAGATTCTTTCACTATTTCTGAGGATTTTATCTAGCTGAATTTTATGCTGGAAGTTAAGGCTTCGACGGATAGGCTACTCAAAGGGAGCATCAACGTGAAGGGGGGATACATAAACCCGTTTCTCGGTGTAAATACATTGAGTTTAGCTCTCAGCGTAGTTCAAAACTAAAGTATTTTGGTTGGCTGGTCAGTAAGCTATTGTGGTTTCCTTAATAACCCCCCTTGCGGTTGATGCCTCTGAACCCCAACACCAAACCAATACCTCAACAAGATGAGTTACTGGACGTTATTGATTTAGATTCAGCTACTCCGAACAAAACCTTCCACGTAGCACGGGCTATGGTGAACTCGTAGTGGACTTCCCTGGCACAGGAGCGAGGCTGTAACACAGTTATCGGAAGTGTGTTAAGGGGAAATAATTACAGTTGACGGGTTGGTGTCGTTTTGAGCTTCAAAAGGTAAATACAATAAGTTATGATATGTTGACCTAACCACACTAGAAATTGAAGAGATGACGACGTTTCGGTCCGTCCTGGACTATTTTTGATAGTCTTGGATCAATTTCTAGTGCGTGGTTTGGTCAACATTTTTCAGCCACGACTTCATCTGCACAGGTTATGATATATTTGTAAGGTTGTATCAGCTCTGGACAAATTAGGTGTTAATTGGACAAATGTAGCGAGTGATTTAGCACATCAAATGATGGGCAAGTATGTGATTACTAAATTTAAGGAAATCTACTAGTTTGAACTAAAATCATGAATTTCAACATTTCAATTACATTTATTCATAGAGAAGTGCTGTGCAACAAAATATTAAATATGAATAATAGGTTTCGTCACAAAGACAGTGAACTTGTACGGGCACGAAGTCTTAACCATAGACAGTTTTACAGGTTTAAGAAGAGAATGAGAACTCTCACGGACAGCATTATTGCGCACAGCTCCTGTGCCAGGTAAGTCCACTACAGGCTCGCCATAGCCCGTGCTACTTGAAACTTGTTCAGAGTAGCTGAATCTATAACAAGAATTATCGCACACATGCTCGATAATTAACTCTGGGTTCTGCACTGAAAACCGTTAGTAAACTGTTTGGGGAAATGTTTAGTTTTATGAAACAGAAAGCAAAGGATGTGTGTGAACTGATTGTGAATGGTTTAGAGTAGTTACTTTCAGTGTACTCGCCTAGTTGTTCTTGCGGGGGTTAAGCTCTGGCTCTTTGGTCCCGCCTCTCAACTGTCGGTCAACTGGTGTACAGATTCCTGCAAGCACACATGTCTGTGATCAGCTGTTTTTCTGTGAACATTAACCATTCTTGGCTTCGTTCTAGACTTATTTATGCACACCTGAATCTGATACGCGAGGTTGTGTGTGTGTGTGTGTGTGTGTGTGTGTGTGTGTGTGTGTGTGTGTGTGGTGTGTGTGTGTGTGTGTGTGTGTGTGTGTGTGTGTGTGTTACTATTCGTATACACTTTGTATTTACTATTTGTATCTGCTGAATCGAGCTCTTGGACCCCACCTTTCTAACCAATTTATTTCCTCTATTATATCTACTACATATTTTTTCCCTAAACATGCACACACATCCACAGGAAGCAGCTACCTTAACTCACAGGTACCTATTTACTGCTATGTGAACAGGAGCATTAGGGTGAAAGAAAATTTGCCCAATTTGTTTCCGTCTCCACCGGGAATCGAACCCGGGCCATTAGGGGTACGACTCCCAAGCGCTGTCCACTCAGCCGCAAGGCCCAGTCCAAAGGGCGTGCGCACGTGCGAACACTTGTATATGGGTGGATGTACTTACCTGATAGGTAAGCACACAGAGGAGACATGATTACCACATACAAAATACTCATGGTAATAGACAATGTCTGACAAGGCCAGACTATTTAGCAGGGGTAGCACAAGAGGGAAAAGATGGAAACTAAGTAATTAAATGAGTCGCTGAAACATTGAAAGAATTTGTTCAGTGTCAGAGTAGTGAACAATTGGAATGCGTTAAGAAGTGAAGATGGAGGCAGACTCCACGCACAATTTTAAGTGTAAACATGACTGTGAAAGCTCTGGAACCTATACATCAGTCGATAAGTGTCCACAAATACAACTAAGCGAGTACATGGACGCCACACACACACACACACACACACAGTGTGGACATATGTGCGCGTGAATACACTTATTTCTCGCCCTTGGCACTAAACCTTGTAAAAAGAGTATTTGCCTTCCGCGGGGGCAGCCCTGGAGGCTGGCACCAACAGTGTTGGCAGTGGGGTCTAACGGCCGCCAATCTTAGTCCCCGTTGTTAAGTTCAAACTCCAGGTGCTAGACCACACACACACACACACACACACACAACACACACACGGCGCATGCGTTATATCGACTGCTTGCGGATGAATGGATGTGGAAGATCTAGAACGATCTTGAATGTTCTTATCGACCGGGGGAGACACACAGACAGACTTAAAGGAGATGGGGAGAGTAAGAGAGATGAGAAAAGTCAAATGATGTATTCAGTTGTGCGAGTAACCAGAAGGAAGAGAAGAAGAGGGGAGGGGAGAGAGAGAGGAGAGGAGAGAGAGAGAGAGAGAGAGGAGAGGAGAGAGAGAGCGGGGCGCGGGAAGTGTACCGTAGCGGTTCATTACAGAGATTAAACTACAAAATCCCACAACATAGCTGGGTTTCCCCCTTCAACGAAGATCGTCGACTCAATGAGCCGTACCAAGTACGCCTTCACAGACTTGACAACGCCTAATTACACCTCAAAACAAGTCGACTTTGAGAGAGTGTGGGAATCAGTCTATCTTTCAGTAAGTTAGACGTAGAATCACAGCAGTGTAAAGCAGTAAGTCCGAGGAGCTGTTTTGCTTCGGATGTACGAGAAATAACCTTCCGCCAGGCGGCATATAAAAACCTAGTACTACTGCCTCTCGTTACTGAAAACACTGTAGTACTCAATTCACGTGATGCTAAAGCCTCACAGACTTGACAGGCTAAGTACTACTAAACATGTTCGACACTGCGCGCATCCTCATCTTCTCCTCTCCCCCCCAATTTATAGGACTTGCCAGTGTCAGACTCATTTGCTATGGGCCGATTATCGAGGCTACGATGCATTTACGAGCTACATATGTGTCCAAATTTCGGGATGATTGTCCAAATTTCATACGAGGCTACATGATGTCCAAATTTCATACGAGGCTATATGCTGTGGGCCAGATTTCATACGAGGCTACAGATGTGGGTCATGGCAAGGAAGACCTTCCTCCTCCAGGGGGCAGGAGTAAAGAATTTGAAGAAGAAAATATTAATAACAATAATATTATTGCCCGACTTTACTGTATGCTGACATTTGGTCTAGCACGCTGCATCATAGTTTGGAGCAAATGCCAGAGTTTCAGGCA
>WNGS01159612.1:1577832-1591971 GCA_020271785.1 Procambarus virginalis
GTACATACAATGCCTAAAGCCACTATTTCGCAGATCATTTCAGGTAGATATATATCTGCCCGAAATGATATCTGAGATATCTGAAATGATATATCTGATATATATCAGATATATATCAGATATATATGCAGATATATACAAATATATCCTCGAGGCCCAGGGGCATCTCTATCTTCCAGATTGACACACTCTTGTCCCCCTTATGGTCGTTGTCTTCATCCTCTTTGTATTGTCAAGATCACTTTTTATGGTAGGACCCTTTCATCTTCTGTCATTTTTGCCAGGACCAGAACACAGACCATCACACATGATAATGGTCCAGGTTGGACCATCACACAACGTGATAAAGGTCCAGGACGGGCCAAAACCTCACCACGACTGTTACGTTCAGATGTGTGGGTTGGGTGTCTAATTATCAATCCCGTTACTGTGACTTCGGTCCACATATTCACCAGTACAACCCCAAGAAAGCCCATGCATAAATCCAGTAACTTTAAATAGTCAAAGACCATGTATAACCCCAGACCCTCATGAAGCTCTTCCTACAGACTAAAATAGTCCCTTTTGGAACTTGTTTTCCATATAACCATATGTAAATATATAAAAGTTTATCAGTGTCCAGCCCAACCAGTTGGGCTGGATGGTCTCACTTCATGCAGGTCGGCGTTCAATCCCCGCACGTCCAATTGGTTGGGCTCCATTCCTTCCCCCTTCCCCCCTTCCCAGTGCTTTATAGTCGTAATGGTTTGGTGCTTTCTCCTGATAGTTCCATTCTATTATCATTGTCCTGGCCTGGTGCCTCATCTTGCCCACCAGCTTTCTTTGGTAACGTTTCTAAACAAAAGACAACGTAACGCCATGAAGCAAGCACAAGCAGTCACATGCTTTTCGGATGTGCGCATAAAGGTGCGTGTTGTTAGAGCACGACGTGTAATGGACAGGGCAATGACAGGCAGGTTAAAAGTTTTTTTTAGTTATATTAAAGATTCAGTGGCTAACCGCTTTACCCAGGAGTCATGTTGAGCTCCAGAATTGTTACATAATACAGCTCGTTGTTATCAGTCCTCTGTGACCCTGCTACATATTGACTCCATAACTGTAACATAGTAAAGCCCTCGTGGTGATTCATAACACTCAAAAGAAATCGGAATCGCTGACGTGTAAATCCGGACTAGGACCAGGACACGCCGCCACTCATCCGGTCCTGTTGTTAGGAATATATTTTTCCTTGTCATTCTATCGAGTTTGTCTCCCGGGAATTCTAAATCTGTGAGGTTCGTTCGTACACGTCCCTTTGATTGGGTGTTTAAAGCATTATGAACCACACACACGACCGTCGCTACATGTTATTTTAAAAGTTGAGCTTCACAAGGCTTGCTGTAGCAGTACGGCTTATAGGTTCTATGTTGTATAGCAGTTAATGCTTCTTGCTTCTCAGAGCACTACTGTACTTGGGTTTTATTGCTGCCACCAGCTGTGTTGGTTTACTGTGTACCCCCATACTCATCCTGTGAGTGGTAGTTTACTGTGCACCCCATACTCATCCTGTGAGCGGTAAATTATTGTGCACAGCGATTGGCTGGTATTTCCTCAAGTCGTTTCAAGGTTTCGACTTGAGTAATATCTATACACAGCATTTTAAACAAAAATAATACACCCTTATATATTATACTTGCAGAGTCCGAATAGGGGATGGAGGAATTATGAGGAGCGTGAACGGCCTGCCCGCCTTACAAGGCAAGCTTCGTGATGTGTGGGAAACACAACCTCGGTTCTTTAGTTTATCAACATAAATATTACTCGTTTCGCCCGCAGCGAACAAACTGAATTTATGGAGAAATTGGACTGCGATAACTCTTCTGAGAATGATAATTGCAGCAACGTAAGTACAAACACTTCAACGATAATTTCAACCCTGAAGCCACAATCAATCTGTTCCTGAGCCACAAAAATGTCTACCTGCTGGAACGCGATAATTCCCCCGTGTGTACTGTAGACTGGACTCACATTCCTGAACAATGAATTATTCATCGCAACTTTATTTCCGCGGGGTGTGATTGAGAGACATTCCCCGTGGGAGGCTGACAGATTGCCTGTGTTTTGGGTTGTTGTGATTCCCAGGAACGGAGGCGTGAAAGTTTGCCCGGAGGAGAGTAAGAGTGGTTTGAAGGAAGGCTTCAAGGTTGTCGAGCTGCGCTGCTCAGTATTGACGATCATGTCGCCGGGGATGACTGCTTCCTCGGCAAGGTCGCGGAGGGCTTTGTGCCACGCCTTGCTACACACGCACATACGCAAGCGCGCGCGAGAGACGGAGGCAGGCTGCGTGAATTGCACGTCACATCGCTGGAAGCTATGGGTCCCCTTCCAGCCAGACGTGGTACCCCGTTTCCCAATATATATTTATACGAATCTGAACTATAGTACATATAGTGACTGTAGAGGGCGTGTACAAAATATGAACTGTGGCCCCGAAAAGCCCACGTTTGATGTAAAGGGCTGTAGACAGGAGGCAATAACCTAACTTATCAGAGGCCTAGTATAGTAAATAAGTGTACTACATTATACCTATGATCATGTTTTTTTATGCCTAGAAAAGGTTTAGTTAGGTTCTTCAGGGCTGAGTTTAGTCTGAACTATGTTTAGAACTAAAGCGTAGTTAGTAGTTGGTTAGCACCTTATTGTGGTTGCCTTAGTAACCCTCTCCAGAGATTGATAAGCCTTAATAACGCTCCATAGGTCGATAGGTCTGAATAACCCTACAAAGCTTGATAGCCCTCAGTAACCCTTCAGAGGCTACAGTTAAGGATTTGCGCCCAGTAAATCCTCCCCGGCCAGGATACGAACCCAGGCCAAAGCGCTCGCAAAACGCCAGGCGAGTTTTTACCACTACGCCACGGGGACTGCTTATAGTCCCACGCAATAGGCACTAACCCTCCAGAGGTTGAACCAAGAAGCCTAGAACCCAACACCAAAATCAGAAAGAGTATTCATTACAATATTATTCGAGACCGTCACACATAATGCAAGAAATAATAATAATAATAATATCATTATCAATATATTTTATATCTCAGAGAAGTCTGTACAGAGATAAAGAACGCCAGTGACAACATGCGAGAGTCCAGACACCAAACAATACTTTCTCTACCCGTTTTCCGTGAGTATAAACCACAATTATAAGATATAAGGCTTTTAAATTCCGCGCAGCCTTAACCTCTGGACTGTGATGACGGTTTTAGTTCGGACTGTTCATCATTCATGGCGGTGTCAAAAGTGCAGCCTGTGCTCATAAACAATGTTCAAGCTATCAAACCTGTTTATCAGTGAAAAACGCTTAACACAGGACTCATAACTGATGATGTTCGAACATTTCTCGAACAGTGCTTTGATGGCGACTTCTGTTCGAATACGAATAATTGCCAACAGAGCCTAAACACCCAGGCCTAACTGTAAATCAAATTCTCATATATAATAATATTATTTATACATGTGAACGTGCCGATTTTGATTACACCAATAAAATCGATGAATTGGTCTTTGGGTACGGCAACTGCAAGGACAAGACGGGTTACTGTCACACTTGCATCTGTCCAGTGTCGGACACTCAGACGAACAGTTGTCAGCGAAATAGGAAAGCTCGTGTCGGTCCAATAGCGCAACACTTAGAGGCCTTGAAATGCAGAGCTTGCATCCATCTCTCACCTTGTGAGTCTCTCACAGCCATCATGGAGTCATTTATGAAGTCATGATTTCATGAAGTCCGTCACCTGCAGCGGCCGACCCCAAAGAGGTATTCGTCAATTTTTAACGTTCCGTGTATTCAAAAGCAGTATTTTGTGTATGTAAATTAACATTATTAGATATATTAGAATTTGGTGTATAGTTAGGCATAAATTAGATTAGGTTAGGTGTTTTTGTTGGCAATTATTTATACTTGTAGTACGTGGGTTTACATTCACAGCGTTGTGGCTCGAACGAAAGTCGTCAGCGGAGCACTTGTTCCTGAAGTGTTCGGACGTCATCAGTTGCAAGTCGTGTGTAAACCGTTTTTCATTTATAAACAGGGGGTTTGGTGGGTGCATGGAATGGGCTTTGGCTTTTGTTTGTGAGGACGGGCTGCTGGATGGAATGGACTTGGTCTGAAGATGGACTGCATTTAGAGAGGTGCGGTTTGGACAGAAGACGTGATCGCGGCACTGTTGTGAATCGCGTGTAAAGGGTTTTTCATCCACAAATTGGGGTTTCCGGCTGAATTAACGATCATTTGGCCATTACTTATGAGGACGGGCTCGTAATGGACTGTACAGAAGCAGGTGTGACTCGTCGCTCGCTATCATTCCTCTGTAATGCAACTAGTCAACATGGTGCCAACTTGGTCACTGCGCAATACGTGTGATTCAGAGCGTTGCATTTCTGCGCGTTTCAATGGTTCCCTTCCGCACCTCTTGTCATTCAGATCAGGAAACCCCAAGGTTATTTGGTGCATTCCTGATTAGCAACTGGAGTCATATATTTGCTGCTTTAATCTTAAGATTCCGATTGATAAGCTCATATAACGGAACATCAAACGAAAGTTCAAATATGTTTATTGAGACAAGAAAAACATCTCAAAGGGATACAGTAGCTTAGGCTATTTCAACCCCCCCCCCCCCCCCCCGCCCCATTAAACGCAAAGCGTCCGAGCGTCGTTGAATTTTGCACTGTTTTCTCAGTTGACCTGTGAAAGATCATAGATTAAATGGGGGTTTCCATGTTATGTTTGGGATTGAGAACCTTGTACCTATAAAAGACCATTAGGCCTAGATGCCCTGTCTGTCAGAGAAATAGACCAATTTCCTGGTTACGGGAGTGACAATGATGGCCACATCATTGTGTGTAAGTATGAGAGGATGTGAAACGTCAATGCAAGTGGTATTCGTCAGAGTTTGAGGTAGATGTAGTTGATAATCATCTTTCCCTAGCACAAAAGTTTCAGTTTAATTATATTAAAGTTACAGATAATAAAGAGAAATAGTTACAAAGACTTCAGGGACACAACGTTGAGGACTCGAAGAGTCCCCTGGATCAGACAGCGCAGCAGAAAAAATTTCCTGCTTATATTCGAATATGTACACAAACGCTTTTCATTCATAAATGCAGAGTTTGGCTGTTGGGTTAGCTAACATTTAACCTTTGTTGATGAGGAAGAGGCTGTGTAAAGCTATACCTCAAGAACTAAGAATGGAGAGTTTACAGTAAAGTCTGGAAGTACTTTAAGTCACAGCTTCCAACAGACTCAGATTAACAAGTGTGCAAAATACGGAGAATTATCGACTAGGAACGTTTATATTGTGTTCATACACACCATGAAACAGCCGGCCCTTTGTTTTGATATTTAAATCCATGTATCTGCTTCTATTATTTGGTTATCTTTGACAGCTGGAAAATTTGACGATGCATGAAGCTCGATGAACCTCTTCTTTATATGTTGAAAATATGTTTTAACAGTAAAATATTTGGGCAATACATTATCGAGGCATTGTCTTTGTCAAACAATCTGACTATATCAACTTTCTTTATATTATGGTTATTAAATGTGATGTTTACATCAGTCGGACGCCCTTGTGCACCGCCATGACAGTTGCCAGCAACAGTGTCTCCCTCTGGACAGACTTATGTTCACCGAAAAGTGTACACCATTTCTCGGTGTATATATATTGAGAGTTTACCTTAGTTCTGGTCTATGTTCAGAGCTAAATTATACTTGCTGGTTGAACCGTAAGCTGTTGTGGTGGCCTTAATAACTCTCCAGAAGTTGATAGGTCCAGCATTAGACCCATCTGACAGCGAAAATTGAAATTTGATCTGAGCTGCGGCATCATTTACAGGCGGCTACAACCTCGCCCTCATCTACCTAGACAAAGTAAAAGGTGAGTAAAAGTTTCATTAGCGAGCTAGACAATGAAGAGTCATAACGGGAAGTATGTGTTAATCCCATTAGTTGTGCTTCTAGTTCATTCATGCCAAAGACAATTTGAAAATGACGTGAAGGCGTCGCTGGAAAGATTCAAGAAATGAAGAGCATTATTAAATAAATCCTTATTGCGGGGATACGCAATATGGCAGTAAATAGAGACAGGGGCTAAAGTACTTGCTGGTTGGTGCTCAATATTGCGGTGTGTTCTTAATGACCCTCTCGAGTGGGGTTGATAGACCTCAAGCCTAACACCAAAGCTAAATAAACAATTTAACTTTGACTTTTTTTTTATTCTTCTCTACATTTCCCCCTCTGAGAGCACAAGGCGCTGTGCCATAACAAACGTATTAGAGCGTACCGGAGAACATGGCCTCCGCTCCGCCCTGCTGGGAGGCCGAAGTCAGCTCCGGCCTGACCCAACAGTCACCTCCACACCCGGGGTTCCAGGACCCACTCCGGCCAGGCCGGAACCCTACCTCCACACCCGGGGCTCCAGGACCCACTCCGGCCAGACCGGAACCCACCTCCACACCCGGGGCTCCAGGACCCACTCCGGCCAGGCCGGAACCTGACCTCTAGGCAAGGTTTCAGTATCACGAGATTGACATTAATCTTCTTGCATAGTATAATTTTCCACGATGGGAGGACCTAGAANCTTCATTGTTTTCTCAACTTCCCAACTTCATATGTTGATATTTTATTTGCTTTGTTTACAAAATTAACAAAATGTGCCTTACATTTAAATGAATAATTAAAACTTACTGTATATACTTTGTCATCTTTGGTAGGAGGAGTTTTTATTAGCAGGGCCAGGCAACCTTGGCATGTTCGTAACGGCAGCGGGCATCTCCGAGCGTCCCCCAATCCAGTGGATGGAGAGCATATCGGCTGTTTCTTACTACCATCCATACATAATAACTATTACCAATCAGTTTATTAGAGTGTATAGGTAAGTCATATTAGTGTAGAGACTGGTGTTTAAATACTTCTCATGAAAAAGCATTACATGATATATTCATTACAAGGAAGCATTACTGGTTATATTCATCATGACGAAACATTACATGATTACATATTGCACAATAAAATCACAAAACATTATATAACATTGGTAACTTGCATCACTAGGCTCCCCAGGCACATGCGCTACTGACTGAACCATGAGGAGCTCACAGTATCTTAACCAGAAGCACTACTGTACCAGATTTACAAGAACTCTATGTCCATGTATGTCTGGTAGTATTTCTGGTTGAGGATACTTTGGGCTCATCATGGTTCAATCTGTCGTGCACGGTTGTCCTTCTCAACCAGGTGAGTACATAACTGGGGAGTCCAGGGATGCATATTGGATCCCATTGCTTGGCTTCGATGTTTTCTCGTGATATATTAATTTAAAAAGCATTACAGGGTGGATATATTTATTATACAGTAGCATTACACAATGGATTTGAATTCATATTAATATAAAAGTACTGTTCAAGGAAACATTTATTATAAATTGCTACATTAAATCTTTCCACTGTTGGGAATGACTTGGATCTTAAGGGCATATTTAAAATTACTTTGAATTGATTTTTCTCCATTTAAAAGTGATATGTTGATTTTAAATTTAGAAATATTCAATTTTGTTATTAGTAAGTGTTTAACTTAAGGAAAGGCATATTTTGAATCAACTATAGAAGTCTTAAACAAATTTGATAACCAAAACTAGATGCAATTCAGTTTTTTCCTTCAATTGATAGTCATTATACCGGCATATCAGTTTGTTGGGTAAAATACACAGCAGCTAGTAACCCTAATATTCTGGGAAGATTGTGCATAGTTCACAATACATGTTATAAACAATGGATATAAAAAAGATCATTGTGTAATGCTTGGTTTAATACTTCATTTTCTACAGTTTGATTGACCAACAGCACAAACAAACCTTGAATTTTTCTGGTGGTGAATTAGTTGGAAACTTTGATGGTCAGCTTTATGTGGCTGCCCACTCGTGCATCTCCTGCCTCATGCCTCAGCCCTGGACTGTGCAGGTTCAGGTTAGAAAAGTTTCTAACATTCTGTCCATCAAGCTCCATTTGCATTGCAGTCGCTAGCCATTTTTATTTATTGATGCTACTGTTAGCTACTTTAACCCTTGTTATTTTGGCATTTAGTGTTGGATATCTTACATTTATTTATTATAGTGAAATGTTTGTAATTGTCATTCATTCATTATCATTGTTCCATTTTTCCAAGTTCATACACTACCCAATGCAGGCGATGAGTCACAATAACGTGGCTAAAGTATGTTGACCAGACCACACACTAGAAGGTGAAGGGACGACGACGTTTCGGTCCGTCCTGGACCATTCTCAAGTCAATTGATTAAGTCAATCGACTTGAGAATGGTCCAGGACGGACCGAAACGTCGTCGTCCCTTCAGCTTCTAGTGTGTGGTCTGGTCAACACTTGCGCAATATATGGGTCATTGATAACCTAGGCCAAAGGCTACGACATGGAATTTTACAGTAACCTAATTTGTCCAAACTACAACGTACCCGTAAGCCAAATATGTTTTGGTGATGAACCATAATACTAGCTCTTCCTTACTGTCGCTCAAGTAGGTGGCTGTTATAAGATAGGCAAATGACTAAATTGTCATCAGCTCTCTTCTAAGAGAGACATAGATTTCTAAGAAAACCCTTAATGTGTTGTTTTTTCTCTCTCAGACCTTAATGGACAGTGAGAGAGTAGAAGAAGCTGTTGAGTTGGCAGAACACAGTGGAGCAGTTGGAATGAGTCAAGAACAATATCAACAGTTGTTCCGTACACTACTTCAGAAGGCAGGGTTTATCAAGCTGTCCCATGGGGTCTACGATCAAGCTCAGGAATATTTCCTCAGGGGCTCTGTTGATGTTAGAGAGGTGAGATTTGGAAATGTCAAGAGTTACCAAATTTTTATCCATATGAAGCAGTGTAGAATATCCGCTATATTTTAACACCTAAGTTCTGGGGTTTAAAGGCTCACTGCTCTTCGAAGTAAACTGGCCAAGTTTCGTCAAGCATTTATGCATTGACTTACAAAAACCTGTACATTTTGTCTTATTCAAGGCAGCTTTGTTTATACTTAAACTCATCGACGCACTACAAGGTTGTTTATAGCAATAACCTTAGGTTGTTTTAAAACTTGAAAAGCGTTTAATGAAAGTAAACAAAGCCACCATAATTCAGAAGAGATGTATAGGATTTGTAATTGGTTGCATAAATGCTCGATGATTTCTGGTCCAGGTTTTCAGTAGGCCAGTGGATTTCTGCATGTTAATGTTTATAATATATTTGTTAGTTTTCAGCCATTTATTGTTACATGTTTATTTTATGCCACTCGGTGTCCTCTTTTTCATTGTTTTAGGTTATCAGTTTGTACCCAGGCCTTTTGCCAGCAACTGTCGAGTTCATGCGAGCTCAACCACCCCTGCACCACATTGCTGATATAGCCCAAGCAATGCATGGTGACCAAAACAAGATCGAGGATGCAAAAACGTTCCTCTTTGGGTACCTCTTGCATCTTCGAAACTTTGGGGAGCCCATCATGTACAGGACGGTGAGATACATTATCATAAAGTTGTAGTTATACAGTAAAATATATTTGGTAATGCGTGAAGAATACCTGTTTTTCAGTCAAATTTTTAAATAATTTTGGCAATACATTTCTTGTAATGTAAAGATAAATAACTAAGAACTTCCTTAATGTTTTACATATAAAAAATAGATGACAGTTTTACAAAGACATGTGCCCCAAAACACATTACATTTGCAGCAACGCGTGTAGAATTTTGAACATTGCTGTACGGATGGCAATACTGCACTACAAATATAGGCTGACACAACTGATAAAGATATCGATATAAAAATGTACCTTTAATTGCAGTACAATATTTCAGGAAGTAGACACTGCCATCATCAAACTGTATGCGGAGAAAGAATCTTCTGACCTACTGCTATTCCTTGATAGTGGGGACATTGTGTGTAACTTGCCTGAGTGTGCACAATGGCTGGAAACTCATCACCAGTACTCTGCCCTAGCTAAACTTTACAGGTAATGCCACTGAATAATCACATTTTACTTCATATGAAGTATTTGTAGTCTTTAGGTGTTAAAGTTGTAAATGTATATAAATATATCTTGGTGGCACCTCCAAAATTGAAGCTGTACCATTCCTGACCCTATCCACATTTTTTTATATTTCCTCCATACTCAAAAACACACTATTTTGAAATAATACAAATTGGAAATAATATTATACGTAATACTGCATACTTAATTCGACAAAATGTGTTTACAGCAGACATGGTGGCTTAAGAAGTTGTTATGGCTGCATATATTATTTTCTTCTGATAATTTCTTGTACTATGTTTTAAATTAACTTATTTTGCCTTTTTGCAGAGTTCTTGGTGACCTTGACAAATCTCTTGAAGTTCTTACTCGACTTGTGAGAGATGAAATTAAAGACAAGCATTTTAAAGGGGTACAAGATTTGGTGGACTGCTTAACCTAGTAACTACAACTTTGTTTACCTTCTTAAGTTTAGGGGAAATGAGGATTTGAAACATACATGGGTCCTGTAGCACAGTGGTCCATGTTCTCCCTCACAACAGAAGGACCTGGGTTCTCCCCTGGTCAGGATAAAAATGGTTGGCCACATTTCCTTGCACATATACTTCATACTTATATATATATACATTAGATTTATACTATATTAAGGTCTCTCTGAGGGTGAACTACTGACCTTCCTCAAGATGCAATCCCACAAGAAGCTGACCAACTGCTAGGTGGACAGAGGCATTAGGTGATAGGAAGCGTGTCCAATCATTTCTGTCCTGCCTGGTATTCAAACCCGGTAATCCCGATTGTGAAGCAAGAACGAAGAGTAAATGAGAATGAGGAGTAAACCTTCATTGTTAAATATATTTGTGCTCCTGTATATATTTGTGTGTATAATAGCCTTACTGTGCATTCACTCTCATTTCACTTCAGCAAACTTTAAAAGTTATATGTTTAGATTTTGTATAACCTTTTGATAAATAGTGGTTTAATTTTTTACTTGTGATTATAGTAATATCTACCAGACTTAGCAAAATGTCTTCTTCACAGTGCAACTGACCCAAATGTTGTATGGCGCTACTCGGACTTCGTGTTAGATCGAAATTCAGTGGAAGGCATACGGGTATTTACAGAAACTAATGCAACGTTGGATCCCTCGCGCGTCTTGCAGGTACTCCAGCGTTATCCAGAGGCAAGATTAGGATTTCTTCACCATCTAATTGACACAAAAAAAGTACAGGTAAATGGGTTTGTTAGAATTTTTATATAGTTTGCAAATAATAAATGATTGCCAAATGAATTAGCAGTTAGAAAAAAAAATAATAATTTGTATTTGCTTATAGGATGAAAAGTATCACACAGAGTTGGTACTGCACTATGTAGATGAGGCAGTGAGACTGATAAGTGATGGACCAGCTTCTTCTGAACGCCTTGAGGAGGTTCGAGGGAAGCTGCAAGACTTGCTCACTTCCTCTTGTTACTACCAACCTCAACCAGTACTTACCAGGATGCATGGTACTAGTCTTCATGTAGAAACGGCCGCAGTATTTGGAAGGGTAATTTGCTCTGCTGTTAATTTTTTGTATTAGTTTAAAGCCGAGGCCTAAATTGTCTACTCAAAAGTGCTTATAGGTTTCAGATTTGTGTTATTAGTACACTATCTTGAACCATTTTTTATTTATCTAGTTTAAACTATGTAAGCATTTTCTGGAAAAAGATTATGAATAAATTATCTGAAATTAATGTGGAAGGCAATGAGTTTAAATATCTAATGATGTTTCTTGTATTAAATACTTCTTTAACAGCTCGGTGAACATGAAAAAGCTCTCTCTATGCTGGTTCATCAGTTAAAGGACTTTGCTGCAGCTGAACAGTATTGCATAGCACAGACCAGAGGGCCAAACAATATATCTAAATCCAATATCTTCCTCAAGCTACTTAAGATATATTTACGACCACCACCTGGGTAAGTACCACCTTTATGCCTGTTTTCCGTCTTCCACCAGTCCCTCGCATAACTAGACGGCTGTCATCAGGCCGAATAGTATGGTATACAATGTTAGGTAATCCATATTGTGAATTATGTAGTCATATTGTGGCTGTCGTAGATAATTATAGTTTACAGTTTCACATAAATTAGACAGCTGTCACCAGGTCTAATGGTATACAGTTTTATGTAAGCCAGATTGCTGTCATAGATATTTATGGTTTACAGTTTCAGATAAACTAGACAGCTGACACAGATGTCATGCAGATGAAGTCACAATAATGTAGCTGAAAAAGTTGACCAGACCACACACTAGAAATTGAAGAGACAACGACATTTCGGTTCGTCCTGGACCATTCTCGTGTCGAAACGTCGTCATCTTGTCAATTTCTAGTGTGTGGTTTGGTCAACACAGATGTCATATTATTCAATACTCTCGCATAGACTAGACAGCTGTCCAAACTACTAATCCATAAATTTAAGCACAAAATATATTAAACTTGTATTTTCCTTTAACATGAGCTGTCATCTGTTGTTTTTTAATGCAGGGAAAATGTGAGTCTTTCCATCTATTATTATTTGCTACTGCAGTGAAAAGTTTTACTGTCTTGTTAATGCATTAACATTAGCACTACACATAGCCTGTGTTTACTGTTATTTAATTTTGTATAGTTGTTATTGAACATTTATTTATAACTCCTCCCAAGTTAATTACAACATTCTTTCACTTCATTTGTATCTTCAGGGGTTCTGAAGATGAGATAGAACTTGCACCAGCCATTGAACTTCTGTCAGTTCATGCTGGGGATTTAGAAGTATCGGCAGTCTTAGGTCTTCTACCACCCAGCTGGTCTCTCAGTATTGTTCATCACTATCTTCGAGCAGCTCTAAGAAACTCTTTGCATCAGGTATGATATTGTTTACTATTTGATAATGATGATGATAATTGCATTTAAAAATATACAAACGAATATGATAGTGGTTTAATATTTGTTACACAGCATGTTCATTTAATAAGGCACTTAATACGCAAAGCATTTAAGATACTGTATAACGGAAAATAATTCGAGTTAGGTTGTTTAAAGGTTCCAGTTAAATTATTTTTCCCATCATACAGTGAAGTTTGTGGAAAATCTTTCAACTTAAGTCTTGGTAGGTACAGAATGCTTGATGACACTTCCCACTGTGTAGTTGGGTCATTAACGACTCGTTACACTATCAAAAATACAATGATGTTCGGAGATAGAAGGAAAGTGCCTAGGTACTTTATTCCATTCTATATACATTTTTTACCTATTATAATGGTCTAATATATATTATGTATTTTCACTTGAGATTCATGCAATAGGAAGAAATTGAATTAAGTTTGGTAGATTATTGAAATTATTCCATACTGGCTTAGTGCTTTCTTTTGATACTTATTTCTTTGTCCTCAGAGTCGAATCAAGCGAATACAACAAACACTCGTTCGCACTGACAACATACAACAAAAGTTCATCCTGTATAAGCTCTGCAAAGACATGGGTCCCATTCCAGTAGCTTCAAACAGGTTTGAATGTTACCTCTTAAGTTGGGTTTCATTCTAAGGGATGTTAAATATAAAACTTATTAGTTATTGCTTATTGTAATTACTTTATCTTTTGAGAGCATTTTAAGCTTGTCGTTTGGTATGCAAAAATGTATTAAGTAGTAAAGTTCCCCTCTAGCTGCAATTGGCACAAAGTTTGCAGTTATAGTGGCAAGTGCAGAGCTGTTGTAGAGTGTTGTTATAATAATTCATTGTGTCGGGGGACAGGAAGCCATAATGTATTCATACACATTTTGGCTTTTATCGAGGTCCCCTTCCCCCCCCCCCCCATGGATGAATTACTGACCCTGCCCATGATGCAACCCCACAATAAGCTGATTACCTCCTGAGTACCTACTCACGCAGGGTGAACAGAGGCTTTAGGTAAAAGGAAATGTGCCCAACCATTTCTATCCCGCCCGGGATTTGAACCCAGAGTTCGTAATTGTGCATCAAGAATGAACCCACCTGTGCTACCGGGACCCTTAACCGGCTGTTATGTTCACGAGCTTGTATTAAATTACTCCCGAGTTCAAGTCTCTTAA
>WNGS01159612.1:1592071-1622071 GCA_020271785.1 Procambarus virginalis
TAAGAAGTAAGATCACAAAATACATGGAATACAGCATCTCCATAACCCCGGACAACATGGTTTCAGAACAGGGCGCTCTTGCCTGTCACAGTTGCTGGACCACTATGATATGGCATTAGATGCTATGGAAGACAAACAAAACGCTGATTAATTTCACAAGATTCGCAAAAGCTTTTGATAAATGTAACCATGGTGTTATTGCCATAAAATGCGCTCAAAAGGATTACCGGAAAAGTAGGCAGATGGATCTACAATTTCCTGACCAACAGAACCCAATGTGTAATAGTCAACAAAATAAAATCAACCCGTCAACTGTTAAGAGCTCAGTCCCCAGGGTACTGTGCTTGCTCCAGTACTTTTTCTCATCCTCATATCGGACATAGACAAGAGCACAACCTATAGCACTGTATCATCCTTTGCAGATGACACTAGGATCTTCATGAGAGTAGGCAAACATAGAGGACACGGCGAACCTCCAGTCAGATGTAGATCAGGTCTTTCTATGGGCTACAGAAAATAATATGGTGTTTAACGAAGACAAGTTCCAGCTCATGCGCTATGGAAAAAATGAAAATATAAAAACGGAAACCCGTACAAACTCAGGCAAATCATAACATAGAACGAAAAGGCAATGTAAAGGATCTGAGTGTACTCATGTCGGAAGACCTTACCTTAAAGAACACAATAAAGTAGCCGTCACAACTGCAAGAAAAATGACAGGTTGGATAACAAGAACTTTCACACTAGAGATGCTATACCGATGATGACACTTTTCAAAACGCTTGTGCTCTCTAGAGTGGAGTACTGCTGCACAATGACAGCCCCTTTCACTGCTGGTGAAATTGCTGACCTGGAGAGCGTGCAGAGGCTTTACTGCTAGAATCCACTCGGTAAAATATCTAAACTATGGGACCGACTTAAGAGCCTAAATCTGTATTCCCTTGAGGCAGGCGGGAGAGATACATAATAATTTACACGTGGAAAATATAGAGGGGCTGGTCCCAAACCTGCACACAGAAAAACATCACATGAGATCAGAAGACATGGCAGGATGTGCAGAATACCCCCGTTGAAAAGCAGAGGTGAAATGGTACTCTGAGAGAGAACTCTAAACATCAGAGGCCCGAGGACTGTTCAACACGCTTCCACTACACATAAGGGACATAACTGGCAAACCCCTCACAGTGTTCAAGAGAACTGGATAAGCACCTCCAAGGATACCTGATCAACCAGGCTGTGACTCATACGTCAGGCTGCGAGCAGCCGCGTCCAACAGCCTGGGTGATCAGTCCAGCAACCAGGAGGCCTGGTCGATGACCGGGCCGCGGGGACGATAAGCCCCGGAAGCACCTCAAGGTATCCTCAAGGTATAGTGGCAAGTGCAGAGCTGTTGTAGAGTGTTGTTGTTATAATAATTCATTGTGTCGGGGGAAAGGAAGCCATAGTGATTCATACACGTTTGGCTTTATCGAGGTCCCCCCCCCATGGATGAATACTGACCTGCCCATGATGCAACCCACACATAAGCTGATTACCTCCTGAGTACCTACTCACTGCCGGGTGAACAGAGGCATTAGGTAAAAGGAATGTGCCAACCATTTCTATCCCGCCGGGATTCGAACCCAGAGTTCGTAATTGTGCATCAAGAATGAACCCACCTGTGCTCACGAGCTTGTATTAAATTACTCTGAGTTCAAGTCTCTTTAAGAGTATGGTATAGTATTGACAGCTTTGTTTGAAGTATAATACGTGTACAGTATATTGCTGCCAGCTAGTTAACACGTACTCATCCAAATGATGTACATACATTCATCTCACATAGCTAATACTAAAGGTTACATAATAATGCTAAAGGGCTTTCACTCTCCCATGCAGAATATGTTGCGTGTGCAACCGAGGATTCTCAAGCTCCGAGTTCAGCATCTACCCCAATGGAGTGATGGCTCACCTGGCCTGTGCGCCTAACCCCAGCGTCTGTCCTCTAACCGGCACCGTTTTTCAAGTCTCGCGCGAGGTTACCAAGCCTAAGACGAAGGAGCGGTACTCAAGATGAAGGGAACATTAATCTTTACGTCTGGTAACATTTCATTATTAATGCTATGGTTAAGCAAATTGTTAATACAGTATATTAGACAATAGAAATGATGTTTCTTGATGCAATTTATTAAAACTTTTAACATGTAGATACTAGAGATATTGTTACAATAAGCTTTGTGTGATCGAGATTTTGCTTCAAAGATAATCAGAAAAATACTGTATTTTGAACATGGTTGTGATCTTTCAATTAATAATCCTTCATGTAATTATCATATAAAGTGGCCCCTCTGTTTACGAATATACAGTACAGTAATCCATTCCCAGAGACAGTTCGTAACCCGAAAATTCACACCCCCAAAACAAATTTTCCCATAAGTAATAATGTAAATTGAATTAATCCGTTCCACACTCACAAAATATTAACTTCAAAATACATTTCATACCAAATACATACAAATATTTAGTACTATAGTAAGTACAAGTTATAGCTTACCTTTATTGATGACTCTTATTGGCGAATGGAAGACGGTGAGGAGGGGGGAGGAGGAGAGGTATTAGTGTTTGGAAGCCGAATCCCCTTCCATTATAACATCAAGCAGTGATGACATTTCTGTGGTACTCTCCTACATTTTGCAGGCATACCACTAGGAACTGGTTGTGGCTCACTGCTTGCTTGTCTTACTAAGAATCTATCTAAAGACATTTGTTTTTCCCTACATTTTAACACTTGTCTGTAGTGAGACATCACATTGTCTTTAATAAGGTCATTGCAACGGCCTGCTAAAGCTTTATCTGGGCGAGTGTTTTCAACGAAACTTTGCAGTTCTTCTCATACTGCACACATTTTCTTAATTAATGAGGAAGGGACATCTTCTACTGCCTCCGCCTTCCCTGAAGATTTGTTGTACTGCTTAGCTAGTTCAACAACTAGTGTACTATATTCATGTTTATGAATGATCTTTTGTTTTTCCTCTGTGGTCATCCTCGCATGTGTTTTCTTAGGTTGAACCTTATCACTGACTTTCTTGGGACCCATAGTATGATATATAATAATTACTTTTATGTTCAAAACCCAAAAAAGCAGAAAAACAATGAAATTCTTTAAAAAGAATTCAAGCGCGATCGACACTAGACAGGAGGCACTGGTAAACTGAAGCACGTGCGACCGTTCCACCAGGAGTCATGTGCTCGGTCCCCCATAAGCGTATCGACAAACTAGGTAACTCGAGGCAAAGCTCGTAACCCAATTCAAATTTTAGGAAGAAATTGTATCCCAAAAAATTTGTAAAGAGGGGCATTTGTAAGCTGAGGTGTCACTGTACATATTACCAGTTGTTCATCTTTATTAATTTTATTACTATTAAAATAGGAAAATTATAAATGGTAAAATGCTATTGTACTGCATATCTCTTGATCGTGCATAAGTAATAAATATAATATAGACTGAAGTAGTATATAATATGTCTGCTTGTGTAAATGATGTATTTATTATCAATTATAAAAAATCCTGCTACTAAAATGTCTTGTTAATTTGTTGCTGTATTTCTTCAGTTTAAAACAGCAACCTCCTACCTCATTGTATAATGTGTAAATATATGTACCGAACGTGCAGTCTGTAATTATTAATAAGCTGGAATTTATACATTCCTAAACAAATATTTATTGATTAAGCACAATGTTTAATACACTAAAAAGAAATTTAATACATTTAGAGAACCTAATAATGCCACTTTACAGTAAACAGTATTAAGCTTAGCTGTGTTTGGAATGTAGAATACTAGCATGATTGTAACAGGAATTACTCGGTTAAAACATATCTAGTATAGTACATATAGGCTGTCAATGACTATTTTATATGCCAAAGTGTCATAAATAAAATATATATGTACTAAGGAATGTTTATTATGATTCTGATTAAATATTGTTTAATATTTTCATTAATACTGAGCAGTTGAATTAAAAATGTCAAATATTATATACACCATCCAAACAGGATATTGTATTTGTATACTGTATATGTACTTTTATTATTGTATAATAATACTGCATGAAGGGGTTAGTAGGTGGCTGCCAGAGTGGGATGCTCAATAGGATGGTATTTCATATCCTTTTTGAGCCTTTTGCTCCTGCAGCATTTTTTACTAATTTTGAAAAACACCTTTCTCTCTCCCTTATGTTTCTTTCCTCCCCCTCCACTTCTACTTTCTGGGTGAAGCATCCTGACGACTTGGTTCCGAACTTAAATATTCTTTTTTGACTATTTACGTCCTCATGGAGGGCGAGTTGAGATGACACTCTTCCAACTGTAGAACTGGGGTATCTGACGTGTTTGAGTGAGGGGAAGCTTTTATGTTAAACCCTGTCTTTGTTACTGAACCCGATCTCGACAGACCGACGGTTCTTAGGATAACGATTGTGGTGTGCATATACACGATGGACCCCCTGGGAAAGCATCATTGATATGCATTATGTTGGGTTCCCTGTCCTCTAATTGTGGTTTCATGGTGGGTGTGGGGGCTTAATCATGGACGGAATTTTGTTTGAACATTCTTTGTAGATTTTTAGACACTCCTATTCCCATTTCTAAGACTAGTAGGGTGGGTGACCAGACCCCAGAAGTGGAGCGAAATGGAAGGATGGGTTCTGTAGCTATGACTATGTAAGGCCCGGATGGCTTCATCTCTAAATACTGACACACTCCACTTCCCCTCCCATTTCTATGGCTGGGTTGAGATCCAAGCCCCCTGTGGTGACTACCTCGTCCCCTAGTGTCACTTCTCCTTCCACTGTAACAATTGTGTTATTCATCCCCCTCCGTGAGAATCCTTGGTGCCGTCACCATACTCATAAGTTTGCTTCCCCTGCTACATTCCTAGATTTGTTCGCTATGTGGTCCAAGTATTATGATCTTTGACTCGACAACCATACATATCCATAGACACTTGGTAGACTCTGTGGCTTCACAGATTACTTTTAACTCAACTTGGACTGGCCACTCACCTTGGTACTTTGACTTGTCTTGCTGAGTCCCAATTTGGGTGTCCAGAAACACACTGTTGAATGGCAGCACTGCTCTTCTCCTGCACCATGTTGCAACTGGTGATCGTGACCTCAAAGACTGCCATGAGGATTTTAAATAAATAAATAAATGTTTATTCAGGTAAAGTACATACATACAAGAGGTTATACAAAAATTGATAGATTTACAGTATAGATAGAGCTAGTACATACAATGCCTAAAGCCACTATTTCGCAGATCATTTCGGGTAGATATATATCTGCCCGAAATGATATCTGAGATCTGAGATATCTGAAATGATATATCTGATATATATCAGATATATATGCAGATATATACAAATATATCCTCGAGGCCCAGGGGCATCTCTATCTTCCAGATTGACACACTCTTGTCCCCCTTATGGTCGTTGTCTTCATCCTCTTTGTATTGTCAAGATCACTTTTTATGGTAGGACCCTTTCATCTTCTGTCATTTTTGCCAGGACCAGAACACAGACCATCACACATGATAATGGTCCAGGTTGGACCATCACACAACGTGATAAAGGTCCAGGACGGGCCAAAACCTCACCACGACTGTTACGTTCAGATGTGTGGGTTGGGTGTCTAATTATCAATCCCGTTACTGTGACTTCGTGTCCACATATTCACCAGTACAACCCCAAGAAAGCCCATTGTTATAAAAATTGTGCGCTTGCTATGGGGAACTGGTACTATTAAGGGGTAAGGGTAAGTAGAATACAGAGGTATCAAAAAATGGGAGAACTAAAAGGCCCGGCCCCCAAAGTAAAATATCCACAATAATAAATGCTTGCTACTAAACCCGGTTAGTCTAGGAATAGATTATTGTACTCTCACACAGGAAAAAGGGATACTCTGTTCAAACTTACTTATTAACCCATTAACACCCCCCATACACAATCACACCAATAACAATTTAATACTAACTTTACCACACAATCTTACGTTAAAAGCCTTGGTCCACTTAAGCAGGATACAAGGTTTACACTGGAAACAAGCTAGGGTAAAGCTCTACTATAACACACTGGAGGTAGTCAGCTTAGGGTAGGGGACCACGTGTTACACTGGGACCCCCCGTTAGCATAACAGGTAAGATAAACACTTAAATACACTTCCTACACCCCAGGTATACTACTCTACACATAGAATGATAGGTATGCCAGACATATACAAAAATGAGTAATGGAGTACTTAACCAACTAAGTCACAGAAATACAGAATTAAGAGGAAGGAGGAGAGCACGTCCGAACAGCACAGTCAGCCAGCAGAGAAGGCCGTCTCAGTCTCGAGCCCTGCAGCATGCGTGTGGTGCCGGGAAGAGCCCAATTGATCATACAGCTATACACATTAAAACATCTTCCCCTTATGCCTCATATTGCTACTTTCCTCATTCTACGGGTAGTTAAACTTATAACAATGTTACTTAATCCACAACAAGTTTAAGAGTCTAAATGCTTTGTGAGCAACACGAATAGTCGTACTTCTGGCAGGGATGATTACAAACAGCTTCAGCTCTCTATGCGTCCCCTGCCATATTGTTTAATAAGCTCAATTTTGACCTCTGGTTTCCATCTAAAGAACCCAGAGTCGTAACACCCATGCATAAATCCAGTAACTTTAAATAGTCAAAGACCATGTATAACCCCAGACCCTCATGAAGCTCTTCCTACAGACTAAAATAGTCCCTTTTGGAACTTGTTTTCCATATAACCATATGTAAATATATAAAAGTTTATCAGTGTCCAGCCCAACCAGTTGGGCTGGATGGTCTCACTTCATGCAGGTCGGCGTTCAATCCCCGCACGTCCAATTGGTTGGGCTCCATTCCTTCCCCCTTCCCCCCTTGACCCCTTCCCAGTGCTTTATAGTCGTAATGGTTTGGTGCTTTCTCCTGATAGTTCCATTCTATTATCATTGTCCTGGCCTGGTGCCTCATCTTGCCCACCAGCTTTCTTTGGTAACGTTTCTAAACAAAAGACAACGTAACGCCATGAAGCAAGCACAAGCAGTCACATGCTTTTCGGATGTGCGCATAAAGGTGCGTGTTGTTAGAGCACGACGTGTAATGGACAGGGCAATGACAGGCAGGTTAAAAGTTTTTTTTAGTTATATTAAAGATTCAGTGGCTAACCGCTTTACCCAGGAGTCATGTTGAGCTCCAGAATTGTTACATAATACAGCTCGTTGTTATCAGTCCTCTGTGACCCTGCTACATATTGACTCCATAACTGTAACATAGTAAAGCCCTCGTGGTGATTCATAACACTCAAAAGAAATCGGAATCGCTGACGTGTAAATCCGGACTAGGACCAGGACACGCCGCCACTCATCCGGTCCTGTTGTTAGGAATATATTTTTCCTTGTCATTCTATCGAGTTTGTCTCCCGGGAATTCTAAATCTGTGAGGTTCGTTCGTACACGTCCCTTTGATTGGGTGTTTAAAGCATTATGAACCACACACACGACCGTCGCTACATGTTATTTTAAAAGTTGAGCTTCACAAGGCTTGCTGTAGCAGTACGGCTTATAGGTTCTATGTTGTATAGCAGTTAATGCTTCTTGCTTCTCAGAGCACTACTGTACTTGGGTTTTATTGCTGCCACCAGCTGTGTTGGTTTACTGTGTACCCCCATACTCATCCTGTGAGTGGTAGTTTACTGTGCACCCCATACTCATCCTGTGAGCGGTAAATTATTGTGCACAGCGATTGGCTGGTATTTCCTCAAGTCGTTTCAAGGTTTCGACTTGAGTAATATCTATACACAGCATTTTAAACAAAAATAATACACCCTTATATATTATACTTGCAGAGTCCGAATAGGGGATGGAGGAATTATGAGGAGCGTGAACGGCCTGCCCGCCTTACAAGGCAAGCTTCGTGATGTGTGGGAAACACAACCTCGGTTCTTTAGTTTATCAACATAAATATTACTCGTTTCGCCCGCACAGCGAACAAACTGAATTTATGGAGAAATTGGACTGCGATAACTCTTCTGAGAATGATAATTGCAGCAACGTAAGTACAAACACTTCAACGATAATTTCAACCCTGAAGCCACAATCAATCTGTTCCTGAGCCACAAAAATGTCTACCTGCTGGAACGCGATAATTCCCCCGTGTGTACTGTAGACTGGACTCACATTCCTGAACAATGAATTATTCATCGCAACTTTATTTCCGCGGGGTGTGTATGTGTGTGATTGAGAGACATTCCCCGTGGGAGGCTGACAGATTGCCTGTGTTTTGGGTTGTTGTGATTCCCAGGAACGGAGGCGTGAAAGTTTGCCCGGAGGAGAGTAAGAGTGGTTTGAAGGAAGGCTTCAAGGTTGTCGAGCTGCGCTGCTCAGTATTGACGATCATGTCGCCGGGGATGACTGCTTCCTCGGCAAGGTCGCGGAGGGCTTTGTGCCACGCCTTGCTTAGCACACGCACATACGCAAGCGCGCGCGAGAGACGGAGGCAGGCTGCGTGAATTGCACGTCACATCGCTGGAAGCTATGGGTCCCCTTCCAGCCAGACGTGGTACCCCGTTTCCCAATATATATTTATACGAATCTGAACTATAGTACATATAGTGACTGTAGAGGGCGTGTACAAAATATGAACTGTGGCCTCCGAAAAGCCCACGTTTGATGTAAAGGGCTGTAGACAGGAGGCAATAACCTAACTTATCAGAGGCCTAGTATAGTAAATAAGTGTACTACATTATACCTATGATCATGTTTTTTTATGCCTAGAAAAGGTTTAGTTAGGTTCTTCAGGGCTGAGTTTAGTCTGAACTATGTTTAGAACTAAAGCGTAGTTAGTAGTTGGTTAGCACCTTATTGTGGTTGCCTTAGTAACCCTCTCCAGAGATTGATAAGCCTTAATAACGCTCCATAGGTCGATAGGTCTGAATAACCCTACAAAGCTTGATAGCCCTCAGTAACCCTTCAGAGGCTACAGTTAAGGATTTGCGCCCAGTAAATCCTCCCCGGCCAGGATACGAACCCAGGCCAAAGCGCTCGCAAAACGCCAGGCGAGTTTTTACCACTACGCCACGGGGACTGCTTATAGTCCCACGCAATAGGCACTAACCCTCCAGAGGTTGAACCAAGAAGCCTAGAACCCAACACCAAAATCAGAAAGAGTATTCATTACAATATTATTCGAGACCGTCACACATAATGCAAGAAATAATAATAATAATAATATCATTATCAATATATTTTATATCTCAGAGAAGTCTGTACAGAGATAAAGAACGCCAGTGACAACATGCGAGAGTCCAGACACCAAACAATACTTTCTCTACCCGTTTTCCGTGAGTATAAACCACAATTATAAGATATAAGGCTTTTAAATTCCGCGCAGCCTTAACCTCTGGACTGTGATGACGGTTTTAGTTCGGACTGTTCATCATTCATGGCGGTGTCAAAAGTGCAGCCTGTGCTCATAAACAATGTTCAAGCTATCAAACCTGTTTATCAGTGAAAAACGCTTAACACACGACTCATAACTGATGATGTTCGAACATTTCTCGAACAGTGCTTTGATGGCGACTTCTGTTCGAATACGAATAATTGCCAACAGAGCCTAAACACCCAGGCCTAGCTGTAAATCAAATTCTCATATATAATAATATTATTTATACATGTGAACGTGCCGATTTTGATTACACCAATAAAATCGATGAATTGGTCTTTGGGTTCGGCAACTGCAAGGACAAGACGGGTTACTGTCACACTTGCATCTGTCCAGTGTCGGACACTCAGACGGACAGTTGTCAGCGAAATAGGAAAGCTCGTGTCGGTCCAATAGCGCAACACTTAGAGAGGCCTTGAAATGCAGAGCTTGCATCCATCTCTCACCTTGTGAGTCTCTCACAGCCATCATGGAGTCATTTATGAAGTCATGATTTCATGAAGTCCGTCACCTGCAGCGGCCGACCCCAAAGAGGTATTCGTCAATTTTTAACGTTCCGTGTATTCAAAAGCAGTATTTTGTGTATGTAAATTAACATTATTAGATATATTAGAATTTGGTGTATAGTTAGGCATAAATTAGATTAGGTTAGGTGTTTTTGTTGGCAATTATTTATACTTGTAGTACGTGGGTTTACATTCACAGCGTTGTGGCTCGAACGAAAGTCGTCAGCGGAGCACTTGTTCCTGAAGTGTTCGGACGTCATCAGTTGCAAGTCGTGTGTAAACAGTTTTTCATTTATAAACAGGGGGTTTGGTGGGTGCATGGAATGGGTTTGGGCTTTTGTTTGTGAGGACGGGCTGCTGGATGGAATGGACTTGGTCTGAAGATGGACTGCATTTAGAGAGGTGCGGTGTGGACAGAAGACGTGATCGCGGCACTTGTGAATCGCGTGTAAAGGGTTTTTCATCCACAAATTGGGTTTTCCGGCTGAATTAACGATCATTTGGCCATTACTTATGAGGTCGGGCTCGTAATGGACTGTACAGAAGCAGGTGTGACTCGTCGCTCGCTATCATTCCTCTGTAATGCAACTAGTCAACATGGTGCCAACTTGGTCACTGCGCAATACGTGTGATTCAGAGCGTTGCATTTCTGCGCGTTTCAATGGTTCCCTTCCGCACCTCTTGTCATTCAGATCAGGAAACCCCAAGGTTATTTGGTGCATTCCTGATTAGCAACTGGAGTCATATATTTGCTGCTTTAATCTTAAGATTCCGATTGATAAGCTCATATAACGGAACATCAAACGAAAGTTCAAATATGTTTATTGAGACAAGAAAAACATCTCAAAGGGATACAGTAGCTTAGGCTATTTCAACCCCCCCCCCCCCGCCCCATTAAACGCAAAGCGTCCGAGCGTCGTTGAATTTTGCACTGTTTTCTCAGTTGACCTGTGAAAGATCATAGATTAAATGGGGGTTTCCATGTTATGTTTGGGATTGAGAACCATGTACCTATAAAAGACCATTAGGCCTAGATGCCCTGTCTGTCAGAGAAATAGACCAATTTCCTGGTTACGGGAGTGACAATGATGGCCACATCATTGTGTGTAAGTATGAGAGGATGTGAAACGTCAATGCAAGTGGTATTCGTCAGAGTTTGAGGTAGATGTGTAGTTGATAATCATCTTTCCCTAGCACAAAAGTTTCAGTTTAATTATATTAAAGTTACAGATAATAAAGAGAAATAGGTTACAAAGACTTCAGGGACACAACGTTGAGGACTCGAAGAGTCCCCTGGATCAGACAGCGCAGCAGAAAAAAATTTCCTGCTTATATTCGAATATGTACACAAACGCTTTTCATTCATAAATGCAGAGTTTGGCTGCTGGGTTAGCTAACATTTAACCTTTGTTGATGAGGAAGAGGCTGTGTAAAGCTATATCTCAAGAACTAAGAATGGAGAGTTTACAGTAAAGTCTGGAAGTACTTTAAGTCACAGCTTCCAACAGACTCAGATTAACAAGTGTGCAAAATACGGAGAATTACCGACTAGGAACGTTTATATTATATATTTATATATAAATATTATATATTATAATATTTATATTATATATTATATTATATATTGTGTTCATGCACACCATGAAACAGCCGGCCCTTTGTTTTGATGGCGCGTTGATATTTAAATCCATGTATCTGCTTCTATTATTCGGTTATCTTTGACAGCTGGAAAATTTGACGATGCATGAAGCTCGATGAACCTCTTCTTTATATGTTGAAAATATGTTTTAACAGTAAAATATTTGGGCAATACATTTATCGAGGCATTGTCTTTGTCAAACAATCTGACTATATCAACTTTCTTTATATTATGGTTATTAAATGTGATGTTTACATCAGTCGGACGCCCTTGTGCACCGCCATGACAGTTGCCAGCAACAGTGTCTCCCTCTGGACAGACTTATGTTCACCGAAAAGTGTACACCATTTCTCGGTGTATATATATTGAGAGTTTACCTTAGTTCTGGTCTATGTTCAGAGCTAAATTATACTTGCTGGTTGAACCGTAAGCTGTTGTGGTGGCCTTAATAACTCTCCAGAAGTTGATAGATCCAGCATTAGACCCATCTGGACAGCGAAAATTGAAATTTGATCTGAGCTGCGGCATCATTTACAGGCGGCTACAACCTCGCCCTCATCTACCTAGACAAAGTAAAAGGTGAGTAAAAGTTTCATTAGCGAGCTAGACAATGAAGAGTCATAACGGGAAGTATGTGTTAATCCCATTAGTTGTGCTTCTAGTTCATTCATGCCAAAGACAATTTGAAAATGACGTGAAGGCGACGCTGGAAAGATTCAAGAAATGAAGAGCATTACTAAATAAATCCTTTATTGCGGGGATACGCAATATGGCAGTAAATAGAGACAGGGGCTAAAGTATACTTGCTGGTTGGTCAATATTGCGGTGTGTTCTTAATGACCCTCTCGAGTGTGGTTGATAGACCTCAAGCCTAACACCAAAGCTAAATAAACAATTTAACTTTGACTTTTTTTTTTATTCATTCTCTACATTTCCCCCTCTGAGAGCACAAGGCGCTGTGCCATAACAGACGTATTAGAGCGTACCGGAGAACATGGCCTCCGCTCCGCCCTGCTGGGAGGCCGAAGTCAGCTCCGGCCTGACCCAACAGTCACCTCCACACCCGGGGTTCCAGGACCCACTCCGGCCAGACCGGAACCCTACCTCCACACCCGGGGCTCCAGGACCCACTTCGGCCAGACCGGAACCCTACCTCCACACCCGGAGCTCCAGGACCCACTTCGGCCAGGCCGGAACCCTACCTCCACACCCGGGCTCCAGGACCCACTCCGGCCAGACCGGAACCCTACCTCCACACCCGGGGCTCCAGGACCCAATCCGGCCAGGCCAGAACCTGACCTCTAGGCCAAGGGTTTCAGTATCACGAGATTGATATTAATCTTCTTGCATAAGTATAATTTTCCACGATGGGAGGACCTAGAACAAAAAACGTATCTAACTAACAAATTCACAAGACCACTTTGCAAACACCTCGTTAGCTATGTTTAAAATCTGAGAGGAGACGCTGCCCTACGCTACCAGAATATAGCGTGCAGTGAGAGGGCACACTGCCCTGCGCCACCAGTGTATGGCGTGCGTGTGTGTGTTCAACCTGCCATATCTGTGGACCTTGAAGGGGACCGGAAGTCTGTAGTTTGTGATATATTCCGGCCGTAATTGCTAACTGGGCGCTCCTCATGCTCCAGCAGCCTCACCAGGCAAACTGTTCCACATGTCATGAACCACCAGAGGAACTATGACTTGGTGCGCTTGATGCTAAGGTGTCTTGCGTGTGTGTATATATGACTGGGTAGTTATGGAGATTTGTAGGTGTCTGAATTTACCATTGAATGGTACATTGACTGGCGAGGTAAAGTGCAAGATTTAGCAAGTGATAATGATACTTGAGACGCTGTTTTATGATTATTTATGTAATAAATAAAACCTGGAGATGCGGGGTATCGATCCCCGTACCTCTCACATGCTAAGCGAGCGCTCTACCATCTGAGCTACATCCACAAGGGTTTGGAGGTGCCGGGGATCGAACCCGGGACCTTTCACATGCAAAGCGAACGCTCTACCACTGAGCTACACCCCCCTTGTTACCATAAATGTTACCAAATATTATTCATTGTTTCCTGACCATTTATAAAATTAATGTTTTAATTACTAATATCCGGGTCAGGAAACCTGTATATAGTAGGCATCCATCAGTCTCAAGAGGCTATAGAGTTGCGCTCTGGTTGTCGGTCTGGAGAGGCCTCTCCAGGGCGCAAAGCCTTGGTAGGTAGATACGGAGGAGAAGCTGTTACCCATGCAGCTAGTCTTCCCATCTCCTCGGCGCCGAAGGTCTCCAAATGGAAAGACAAACGCCAATACGATTGGTTCCAGCGCCGTCACAGAAATTGTCAGGACGAGGTTGAAGGCAATAATGAACGGCCCTAGAGGCTCCAGCTTCGGAGCAAGGGCAAGAACGACCCCAGCCTCCTGAAGCAGAGCCTGGGCCACACGAGCCCCGGGAGGTGGACGACTGAGCCCCACACCTACGTTTTCCAGACAGAGATCGTCACAGCCCCCTTTCACCCGAGGCCGACTCCCTTCATAACCCAGCAAAGGAAGAGTAATAATTATTAATTAACACAATTATTACTATAATTATTATAATAATACAATTAATACAGTTTGCACTTGGCAAACTGTTCCACATGTCTTGATCAGGAACTATGACTTGGCACGCTTGAAAGGAGTTTTGCGTGTGTGTGTGTGTGTACATATGACTGGGTAGTTATGGAGATTTGTAGGTGTCTGAATTTACCACTGAATGGTACATTGACTGGCGGGGTTAGTGCAAGGTTTGGCAAGTGATAATATGTATTTTCTTTATTATGCACCCCATACGCATTCCGTGGGCGGTGGTGTAAAGGGTTACATAATCACATCACAGAGTCACATAAACGGCGTTTTGAGACGCTGTTTTATGATTATTTGTGTAATAAATAAAACCTGGAGATGCGGGGTATCGATCCCCGTACCTCTCACATGCTAAGCGAGCGCTCTACCATCTGAGCTACATCCCCAAGGGTTTGGAGGTGCCGGGGATCGAACCCGGGGCCTTTCACATGCAAAGCGAACGCTCTACCACTGAGCTACACCCCCCTTACGTGCCTTTATGTTACGTACGAAATATTATTCCTTGTTTTCATATAATTTCTATAATTATTTGTTTAATTTCTAATGTCCTGGACAGGAAGCCTCTATGTGTGTGTGTGTATATATATATATATATATATATATATATATATATATATATATATATATATATATAATATATATATATATATATGTATATATATATATATATATATATATATATATATATATATATATATATATATATATATATATATACAACAACGACCACTTTAGCTCTGTAGCGAGTAATCCTTATACTCGCTCCAGCTCTATAGGTTCCGCCTCGTAACCTTATATAACAGCTGCTATATAAGTTCCTGCTATATTAATATAGAGCTTTGTATAGAGTCTACCGCCTCTGCGACACCATTTTTACAATGAATCGAACATATTATTTTTGATTCCTGTTATTATATCAGTCAAAGTGTATAGGTTTCCCCCGTGTCCACATCTGAAGACGTAATATGCTGTTCTCCATTCGGTACACTACACAGTACTGTATAGTACACAAACAGTACTGTTCTTCAGTGTATTATACGACTGGAAGAAATCCTCAGAAGCTTGGGGGGGGTACCTATAACAAGCCGCTGGCTATCTGTCCTTTTCAATGTGAATTCAGATTAGGCAAGATTAGGTGCAATTTGCAACTCTATGAATGAAAAGCCTTATCAGTCTGTTGCAGCTCGGTCGTCACAGCAGTTAGTTTAGTTCATTTATTATGCACCCCATACCCATCTTGTGGGCGGTAGTGGAAAGGGTTACAGAGGCACATAATGGGCTCAGGGACTGAACCCCACAATTCATTTAGCTAAGCAAGTTACAATCTTGATGAGCTAGTTACAAAATTCAATATAAGTCGTCACATCAACAATGGGTTCGAGATCGACCTCAAGTACAGGTTCTAAATTAAGCAACTGACATATGTGGAGAGCTAGTGTCAAAATTTATATGTTTGTCCTGCACACCGCCCCCCCATCCAGTGGGCAGCGGTGGATAGGTTACAATCACTCAGTTACTACCTACAGTTAGCAAACTGGGGATATTTGGCTAAAATTTCATGAGAAAAGTCACAAATAACATCAAATTTACAATGACAAAAATATATGGGAAAGTGGAAAGCGAAAACGATATAAAGGCTTTACAAAACGGTCTACATAAACTCCGAAAATGAACAGAAGACTGGCATAAAAATTCTGCTTTTCAATACTGAAAACGGGAAGACTAGTTGTCTTAACATACATCTACATAAGTCACATGACAACAAATAGTATAACTGAGAAAATCAGTAGGAGCCGTGAAAAGGATTCGAACCCGTTCACTTGGTACTCTTAAGAGAGGTTAAATCCTCCTCATGGCGCCCAATGATTTTCTCATTGATATAACCGATATATAAGTGAGACATAACTCATATGTAACTGATATATCTGATATAATTGATTATATAACTGACATAACCTATATATAACTCATTGATATCACTGATATAAACTGATTTTCTCATTAATATTAATATAAATCACAGTGTTAATGTGATTTCATTGTGTAAACAGTATAACTGCAGCTCATCAAGATTGTAACTTGCTTAGCTAAATGAATTGTGGGGTTCAGTCCCTGAGCCCATTATGTGCCTCTGTAACCCTTTCCACTACCGCCCACAAGATGGGTATGGGGTGCATAATAAATGAACTAAACTAACTAACTGTCGTCAAAGTTTATTTAAAAAAAATGGTTGACTTTAAAATGGAACTTTGCGGTAATTTGCCCATAATATTTTACCTGACAGATTCTGTTCTATTTACAATAATCCTTTGGTTTCTTTGTTTTAACCATTGTTTTATCCCTTGCATTTTATGGTTTATTCCGCGTGCTTTCAGTTGCTGTGCAAGTCTTTTGTCATGTACCTTATCAAAAGATTTAGCTAAGGGAAGCTCATATGTACTTCATCCATTCTTGTCCCACACGTATCGCAGAACATGAGCTTGACTGCCCTAGTGCTTGCTGCCTCCTAAGAATGGTATATGTGGTAATCATGTCTTTCCTAACTCTTCTATTCTTCAGTAATTTAAGATTTAATTCCTCTAGTCTTGATTTCCTCGTAACTCAAACCTTGTAGTTCTGGGACTAGTCTGGTGGCTTACATCTAAACCTTTTATTACCAGCTTTAGTTTGTGTTTAAGATAGTAAGATTGTAAGATAGATAGTATAAGATAGATAAGATAGTAACGCCATGCTGGCGTTGCATTTTTCCAGAATTGGTCCGACATATATGCGTAAGTATCCACTAGGAAAATGAAATGAAAATTCCGAAAGTTTTTGCGCTGCCCACTGGATGGGGGGGGCGGTGTGCAGGACAAACATATCAATTGTGACACTAGCTCTCCACACATGTCAGTTGCTTAATTTAGAAACTGTACTTGTGGTCGATCTCGAACCATTGTTGATGTGACGACTTATACTGAATTTTGCAACTAGCTCATCAAGATTGTAACTTGCTTAGCTAAATGAATTGTGCTGGCTATAATTAACGTTATATACACAAAACCTGGAGATGCGGGGTATCGATCCCCGTACCTCTCACATGCTAAGCGAGCGCTCTACCATCTGAGCTACACCCCCTTGTTCTCCTCAGTGTCTCGTACCAAATATTGATCCTTGGTCAAGACCATTTCTGAATTTGTTCACTTCATGATTTCTCATAATCGGTGGACTACTGCGCTTGCGAGAATTACAATTTAGCTCCTTGGTTCCGCCTCTCGACCTTTAATTAACTGGAGAACAGGTTCCCGAGCCTATTGGGCTCTGTATGTTATATATATTGAAGATTAGAGAGTTATATCTGCAATGCCCTGAAAGCAGCCCTTCCTGAAGACAATCATTACTAAGAGCAACCCATCGTGAGGCAGGTACGTGGAGCAGCCACAACGCTCTCCCCTCGTCATCCCTTTGTTGTTTGTTGTTTAAGATTCAGCTACATGGAACAAAAAGTTCCAAGTAGCATGGGCTATGGTGAGCCCGTTGTGGACCTACCTGGCACAGAAGCAGGGCTGTAACTGTGCCTCGTCACCCTGAAATGATCCCACTAAGGCCTCCTTGACCTGGAGGTGAGAAGCTCCTCCCCGCACAGCACGCCCCGCGCATGGCCACTGAGTGCGGCTCTAATTCACAAGAGTGCGTAACCTTCGAAATAACTGTTATCGATTACCATCACGAAATGAGAGAGAACGTGAGTTTATGAGGTCATCCGGCCGGCCGCGGCTGGTTGCAATTACCAAAACTGTCTGATTCAAGAGCCTGGGTATGCGTGGAGGTGTTGCCTGGTTGGGTATTTTTGGGTGTCCCCCTAAACTTAGGATGTAGGCACGACGCCCTGTCACGCCTCCTACCCGTCCGTTGACATCTCCAGCAGCTTCCCTGCCATTACCAGCTCCAGCAGCTCTCGTGCCCTCCAGGATCATCAGCTTGACATGAAATGTGTAGGTTTATCACTCAGAATGTTCGGTAATGTGCTTATTTTTGTGATGTGTCTATAAATATATGAACACGTTGTACTGAACGGGGTGAGAATAGCTTGAGTTACCTCATCCTTTTGTGGTATTTATATCTCAAAAAACTTCACTTTCAATTTCAATCAGCTTGACTTCCCGGCATAATCCTTCAGTATTTATTTTACCAACTGGTGTAATTATCCACAAGCCTTGATCTCCGGATGTGAGTTAAGCCAGAATGGAACACGTACATTGTTTATTTCACGTAAATATTCATCTAAGTGAGTTTGATATGTAAACAGGAGAAAGTAGAAGTGCACACCTGGAGCCCAAACTAACTCCCTGGAATGTTATTTATTGTCTTCTCAGAGGCTAAGGGTCCTCACGTGTCCTATCTGAGGTGGCACCCTATATCAGTCCACTACAGCATGATACATACTTTTCAAATTCAAAACTGTAATCATAAATGGTTGTACACGTAATACTGTGGCTGGGTAACCAGCCACACTGCTATCAAGCCAAGGGCGAGGCTGTCATTCAGTCATTGTGGGCTGATTTTTTGCTCCTGACTAGAAACTTCTCAAACGATATTTAATATGGTACTTAGCCATCCTTGGAGAGGACACGTGCGACAGTCTCCTCCGTGATTCACAAGCTAATGTCTCAGCTGGTAGGATTCCTGCGAGACTTCCGTGAGGTGTGGGGGCTTCCTCCTTGGTAGGGGATGGTGTATGTTAGGGGTGGGGTCGCTCCCTCCCTCAGGCGTGCTAGGGAGGCCGCTGGCGGGTGTGGTCGGTTCCCAGGGTCACATCACCTGCGGTATATAAGGTGTTACGGTGGGCGGCCGCGGCCACACTTCCTCCGTGCGTCGCTCTCATGATGGGGTGTCGAGTTGTGAGTGTTCACGTCTATACTAGTTCTCTCCCTAGTCTGCATCAATGTGGAAATATATTATGCATTAATATAGCTAATTACCAGTGATGATATTTGTACAGTGTGAAAGTTGTGGCGAATCTTCTATAGGTTCGCAAAAAATACCATTGAGAGGATTATTGAAAACAAATTCGTCCGAAGATGTATGCCAATAATGGATTTACATATTTCCAGTTCATGCTAACATGCCTGTTGGCGTTTACCTGGGCCCTCGAGGATAAGACAGAGCAGACCGCAGAGGACCTAGACACTGCGTCTGCGGACACCGCCAACACCACCGTCGTTCCGATCCTGCGGCACATTAACAAAATCAACGAAGACGGGTCCTATACCTTCGGGTTCGAGGCAGCCGATGGAACCTTCAAGATCGAAAACCGCGACAGCTTTGGCAACGTCAAGGGCAAGTACGGCTACATCGACGACCTCGGCGAGCTGAAGGTCGTCGAATATGACGCTAGCAATGGTACTACTGGCTTCGAGGCTGAGTCTGACTTGCCGCCCAAAAATCTCTTCCTGAAGTGCTTCCTGAAGTGCTTCCTGAAGTGCTTCCCGAAGAGCAGACACACAAATCTCAGCGTCCTTCCAGGCGGCGGTTTAATCCTCGGCGCAGACCCCGGCCCCAGTTACAGTCTGAGTCCCAGTTTCAACCTCAGTCCCAGCCTAAGCCTCAGTTCCAGTCTGATCCCAAGTTTCAATCTGAGTCCCAACTCCAGCCCAAATCCCAGTTCCAGCCTAATCCCCGGTTCCAGCCTAACCGCCAGTTCCAGCCTGATTCCCAATTCCAGTCTGACCCCCAGTTCCAGCCTAAGCCCCAATTTCAGCCTAAACCTCAGTTCCAGTCGGACCATCAGTTCCAACCTAAACCTCTGCAATTCCAGCCAGACTCCAAGTTCCAGCCAGACTCCAAGTTCCAGCCAGACTCCAAGTTCCAGCCAGACTCCAAGTTCCAGCCAGACTCCAAGTTCCAGCCTGACTCCCAGTTTCAGCCTGGCTCCCAGTTTCAGCCTGACTCCCAGTTTCAGCCTGACTCCCAGTTTCAGCCTGACTCCCAGTTCCAGCCGAAACCCCAGTTCCAGCCTCAATCCCCGTTCAAACCTCAGTCCCCGTCTCAGTCTACTCCCCGTCCACAGTTCAGTCAGTTCCCAGCCCGACCTAAGCCTCAGATAAACCACCGCGCCCATGCTCAGCCCCAAACCCCGCTTATTGCTCCAACAGAGACCCAACCTCAGGTTACTCCTCGACCCCAGTTCCAGTTCTCACGTCCTAGACCTCTTCCCGAGTCTTCGTCCCGTCCACAGTCTCCACCCCGTCCCCAGTCGCAGTTTGCCTCTCGCCCACAGTCTCCGTTCTCTCCGCAATCACAATTTCCAGACAATCGCCAGCAGCCGAAATTCCCCCCATCTTTCCCTCGGCCCCAGACTCCCCAGGATGGAAGTCTAGGTGGGTTCTCGCAGAATGATAACCAGGATGGTTTCGTTAACGGGTCGCCGGAAGCGGCCAAGAAGGGAAGCCCCAGGTTACCTGCTGGGACTTTTAATCTATTCCCATCCCAACCAACTTCCCATCCTCGACCACCACCCGTTCAGCCTCGCCCACAGCTCGTCTCCCAGCAACCGCAGTCATTGTTCTTCTCACAGCAACCACAGCCACAGTTCTTCCAGCAGCAGATTCCTCAAGGCTTCAACCGGTTCGCCCAACAAGCACCACAGTTTACGCTTCAGCAGCTGACTCCACAACAGATCCAGCAGCTCCAGCAGCTGACTCCGCAGCAGCTCCAACTGCTCCAGCAACAAATCCAACAGCTTCAACAACTGACTCCGCAACAAATCCAGCAGCTCCAACAGCAAGTCCTTGCAGCCCAACAGCAATCGTCCCTGCCACAGTTCTTCCCCCAACAACAACTGACCCCACAACAGGGAGCAGACTCACGATTTGTTCCCCAACAATTCGGAGGCCAACAGTTTTCTCCACAGCAATTCGGAGGCCAACAGTTCTTACCGCAGCAATTCGGTGGACAGCAATTCGGAGGCCAACAATTTGTGCCACAGCAATTCGGTGGACAGCAGTTTGTGCCACAGCAATTCGGTGGACAGCAGTTTGTGCCACAGCAATTCGGTGGACAGCAGTTTGTGCCACAGCAATTCGGAGGGCAACAATTTGTGCCACAGCAATTTGGCGGCCAGCAGTTTGTACCACAACAATTCCAGAATCCACAATTTGGAGTTCCTCAGCATTTCGGTTCGTCCGCAGCCAAGGAGTCTGATGAATCTTCAAAGTCGCAATCGTCAGCGGCTTCGCACAGCCTTCCCACAGTAACATCGCGGCCCACAGCAGCACCGCGGCCCACAGCACCTTCCCGGGGCAGAGCATCATCGCGGGCCGCAACAGCATCGGCGCCCAAAGAAGCTTCGCTGCCCGGTCCTTCAGCAACTCCCCAGCCCAAGCCTGACTCCTCATAATTACTTCCTGACCTTTTGGGATACTGAACCACTATTTATTACTTTGCAGTCTGGTTCTTACTGCATAAATACTATACACACAGGCTGTTCCATCCTGTCATCATACATATGTATTTTTCATTCTTGTATTTTGTATATAACTTTTTGTAACTAAAAAAAATAAATATACTAAAATTGATTTGTTTATCGCGTGTGTGTCAGAGTATATCAGTATAATGGAATGTATAACTTGCTGGATGTGAATGTGGTCGGTAACTCATGACTCGGGGACGTTCTCTCGTGACGTGAACAGAAAATATTATACGTTGTCACACTGCTTTATATATTACCATTTTTTTTTTGTATTATTTTTTGGTAGTTGGCGCAATTTGAACCGTATTTTGTTATGTTTTGCCGGCGTTATTTCGCTGACAACAGTTTCTGTACCGATTCCGTACCTGTCAATGTCTATCTCCTTAACTCTTCTACCGCCTGGCGCCTTGTTTTGATAATTATTTAATCGCCTTTACTTATATTAAAATTTAGAGAGTACATAATGGCGACCTGAGAGCACACAGACGTCGTCGTAACTATAAACTTCCTGTTTCCTCGGACAATAATAGTATTTAACTAAGTGAAATTATTTTGTATGAGGAGTACACGATAGTTAAGCAACACACGAACAGAATAGTGGCAAGTCAGCAGGTTGCAGTGACACAATACATAGTTTTCCAGTAAGACGGAGCCATTGTGTGTACTGAGAGATGTATTCCGCTTCACGGTGTATATTTATTGCATCTGCAATGTAACCTTGGCGACAGAGTTACAGGGGCACACCTGTCCATTGGGGGGTGGTGTAGGGGTTACAGGGACACACCTGTCCATTGGGAGGTGGCGTAGAGGTTACAGGGTTACATATGCGCAGTGGGAGGTGGTGTAGAGGTTACAGGGTTACATATGTGCAGTGAGAGGTGGTGTAGAGGTTACAGGGTTACATATGTGCAGTGAGAGGTGGTGTAGGGGTTACAGGGATACACATGTGCAGTGAGAGGTGGTGTAGGGGTTACAGGGATACACATGTGCAGTGAGAGGTGGTGTAGAGGTTACAGGGTTACATATGTGCAGTGAGAGGTGGTGTAGAGGTTACAGGGTTGCATATGTGCAGTGAGAGGTGGTGTAGGGGTTACAGGGATACACATGTGCAGTGAGAGGTGGTATAGGGGTTACAGGGATACACATGTGCAGTGAGAGGTGGCGTAGGGGTTACAGGGATACACATGTGCAGTGAGAGGTGGTGTAGGGGTTACAGGGGGCACACCTGTCCAGCCTGGCGGGTTATTATACACCAGAGGTGCGAAATGTGTTATGGAGAAATTTCAGCTGGAAACCCCATTGACAGTGTCGGTTTGTCCTTGTGTAAGCTGTCTTGTGGTGGCCACCTTTGGCCTGTCCTTGTGGTGGCCACCTTAGCATAGTGTTTGTGGTGTCATACATTGCTCTAGTGATGGCCAAGTTTAGCTTATCTCTGTGGTGGCCACTTGTTACTTATCCTGGTGGTGGCCACTTGTTACTTATCCTGGTGGTGGCCATACATGGCCTGTCTTAGTGGTAGCCACTATCTCCACCGTCAACGCCACTGCCTCTACTCTCACCTCCACTAGCACAGCTCCACCATGAACCCCTCCCCCCTTGCAACAGACCACGATCCCCTCCTCCACCGGGGAGTGTGGGGAGGCGGGGGACTTCCGCACACACACTACAGACTGCGGTAAGGGATAAGGCTGTGTGGAAGTAGTCTGTAAGGCAGGTAATGTACTTGTATATAAAGTGTAAATCAGTTCACGAGGAGCAAGATACACCCGGTGTACAGCGGAGGGTTGCTGCTGTGGACGGCAGCTCGAGTGTAGGGTCCTTCTTTGGCCTATATGCTACACAAGTCAAAGTCTGGCCTCAGGCCGGGCTTGGGGAGTAGAAGAACTCCCAGAACCCCATCAAGCAGGTACCGAGTGAATTATATATTGAGTGAACGAGTGATATTTTCTTTTTTCAATATCTACAACCTCCATTTACGCGTCTCCCCCAGAGAGGCGAGGGGGCTGAAGCCACAATAACTGTGTTGCTAGGGGTCAACCCGCAATAATAGGTTAAGGCATATAAACTGCGTTTCACTGGGAATATAGCGTAGTACTGTTTTGAGAACAGGGCTGCCAACTAGCACAGGTTTCAAAAATACAATCTATGTAAAAATAGGTTGTATAGATATATGGGAGAGCGGAGGGAGGGGGGGTGGATCTAAGTGGAACCAGACTAGTATGGGCTAACGGGCCTCTTGCTGTGGTCGCTAGTTATCACGATCGGACACATTGTTGAGTATTCTCGCCACCTTCAGAGGGATCATTCCTCCCAGACGACTCCACGCTGCAACCCGTCCTCGACTCAAGTCCATTACATCCAGCGGTCGACCCCACAGACGCAATCATCAATTTGTACATGTTGTTCATTCAAAACGGAAATTTTCTCAAAGATAAATTAATATTATAATATATTAACATATTGTGCATATATAGGCATAGGTTAGGACAGATTACTAGTTTAGGTTCTGTTGGCGATTATTTGTAATTGTAGTACTTGGGTGAAGCAGTTATAGCGTTGTGGTTCGAACAAAATTAGTCAATGAAGCACTTGTTCCGGAAGTGTTCGAACGAAATCAGTTGTGAGTCGTGTGTAAACCGTCTTTCATTCATAAACAGGGGGTTTGGCGGGTGCATGAAATCACTTTTGGGTCTTTGTTTGAAGGACGGGCTGCACGCTGGGGTGTGGGGAACCCATTTGACCTTTGGAGCTGCTCGGGGGACCAAGCAGGTGTTGGCGGGTCACCAGTATATATAGGTGAGAGTATATACGTCTCATTCTGCCTTAGTGACACTGATCGACAGTGTCATGATCAACCGTAATGTTCCGTCAAAGCCTAGTGTTCCGTCGAAGCCTACTGCTACGTGAACCCGCAAATATTCCGCCCTTCCTCCTTCCCCATTGTGGTACGCATCATATGGTTTATCTCGGCCCGGTATACAGTCCCTTACGGTGAAAGAACTCCTGGTTCAACCTTGACGCCGAGCTGACGACTGGGAGCCGCCAGGTCATGTTTTGTTTTTCGATTGGGATTTGATACTGCCGTTTGGCATCCTATTAAAGGGTCCGGTTGTACGACACCTGACGCACATATCGCCTTGGGTCACGGGATTGTTGATAGTTTTTTTTTTTTTGACGGTGTTCTGGCTGGCTCTCCCGGCGGGGTGAGGGTGTCCGGCGCCGGCTTGGCCGAGAGGTGCTGGGGGTTGGCGGGTCTTGGTGGGCTCCTGGTGTGCCCTGAATCATGGTGGGCGGCTGGCTTGTGCACTACCGGGGGACACTGGATGACTTTTGCGTTTTAGTTGGGGGCCGAGATTTTGGTTTTGCTACTCGGTGTTCTCTGTGTGGGGCGGTGCTTGTCTCCCTGAGGGACTCCTGGGGCTCCCCATCATCTGCCTGTCTGCGTTTCTTTGCCGCGAGGCATATTAGTTTCCAGTGATTGGTGTCACTCGTTTCGCGATTAGGCTTGGCGTTTCACCTTTTCTGGCTTCGCCATTAACCCTACACGGGTACGCTGGGGCGCATCCGATCCCACGAGCGTCGTCGTCCCTAAATCAACAACTTACGGTACTCGCCTAGTTGTGTTTACGGGGGTTGAGCTCTGGCTCTTTGGTCCCGCCTCTCAACTGTCAATCAACTGGTGTGAGACATTACATGTCCATCTTGGCCACAAGGAGTAAAGAAAATATTGAAATACTTGGAACAAATCTTTAATGCAGCTAGTAACTGCACCAGGAGTCACTGACCCTCTCCCCCCCCCCCTGGGAGCCCGCCCAAGACTTTAGTTACCCTTGGTCAAGACGTGAGATTTGTGTAGGTACATACCGTCTGACAGCAAAACAAAATACTTTTCTTTTAATGTGGTGGTTTGGATTCAGGTACTGGGAACAAAAGTTGCATGTAGCACGGGCTATGGTGGACCCGTAGTGAACTTACTACAGGAGCGGGACTATAATTTGTTTTCTTTGTTGTAACATATATATTGATATACATATGGATTAATATTGGATATAACTGAAAATAATAATATATAAGTTAAAAAAAAATGTATCGGGATTAGTCATTTACTTCACATGTGACTGGCATACTATATGACCTCTCGCTGGGACTGAATGATCTTTTGCTGTTCGCATTCCTTCGTAAATATCTTCTCGTCCTAAAAAAAAGAACATCTACAACAGTTCACGACCTCAATGTGCTTCACGAGAAGTGATTATAGTCAAAGATTTCTCCTGCCACTAATAAGAGGCGAGGAACCTCGTGCTTTTGGACCACAGCGAGTATTGGTTGATTGATGAAGATTTAGCCACCCCCAAGAGGTGGCTTGGGCATGAGTAGCCCGTAACACAGTGGGTTACACAGCTCGACAGACATAAACTAGAATACACGGGACCCGAACACACGGGTGAGGGAAGGTAAAGATTGCCTGCTGGATTGCCTGTTAGATAAATGTTCGTATATTGGGAGTGACAGAGTTGGTCTTGGACCAGGGCCCACTGGACCAAGACCCACTGGACCAGGGCGCTTGCATACACTGCCTAAATGGGAAACATTTCACTTCTCTGAGGTTATCTTCTTGAGGTTATCTTGAGACGATTTCGGGGCTTTTTAGTGTCCCCGCGGCCCGGTCCTCGACCAGGCCTCCACCCCCAGGAAGCAGCCCGTGACAGCTAACACCCAGGTACCTATTTTTACTGCTAGGTAACAGGGGCATAGGGTGAAAGAAACTCTGCCCATTGTTTCTCGCCGGCGCCTGGGATCGAACCCAGGACCACAGGATCACAAATCCCGCGTGCTGTCCGCTCGGCCGACCGGCTCCCCTTTTGATCGGGGATTGAGAGCGACAAAGTTGAAATTGAACCTAACCTAACCTTTGCACCTCGATGAGTAGGAAGCGTCAATATTATTGTGCTTTGGGTTTTAATAATTCGTCGCGTTTTTAACGGATTATGTCGATTCCGTAAGTGTCTATCACAACGATGATAGATACTTTGCGTCATCCCTGAGCACAGGTGTGTGTGTGTGGGGGGGGGGGTCATATGATGGATAAATCTTATTTACATTAAAGATCACTGCTGATGTACACAGGTGGCGGATACATGTGTCCAAGCACCTGTGTCCACTATTTGACACATGGCCCATGTGACACAACAATTACATTGTCAGTTTGTATTCCCTGAACTGGGTCACGATTCGGCAAACACCTGGGCGACCATTTACGAAACCTGTGCATCTTTCTCCAATCATGGCGGGGATTTTATTTCTATTAAACAGTTTACGAGATTGACAACTTCACAACCCAAGGTTTTAATTGTTGTAAACAACCTCCCTAGTGCTTCCGGGCTCATAAAATGTTTAAATATAACAGCCGTCACGAAAAAGATAAGATTGTATATGTTTCGTAAGAGTTGTGGAAATACTTGACGAATTCAGGCTTCGGCGTGGACCAATATAAATGAAAACATCATTTTCAAATACGGTAGCAAACCACCGTGTGGGGGGGGGGGGTCTGTGGGGTGTATATCCACCAAGATATATACCTACCAGCGTATATCCACCGGTGGGTATAATTATGTAGAGATGTTAACTTGGTGCACCGCTCGCTCGGTGAACGCTAAGAAGGTTCCTTAAGTCACAGGACCAGGAGTTCTGAACTCAGAACTCCGCAGGAGTTTACAGCACAAGCAAGTGCCTAGCGGTTGAACAGTGGATGTATTGACACCTGAGCATTCATCTTCACCTTGTGGCAGATATATTGATCCCTTGACAGGCGCCGGAGGTGGCCTGGGTCCCCCTGACAGGCGCCGGAGGTGGCCTGGGTCACCCTGACAGGCGCCGGAGGTGGCCTGGGTCCCCTGACAGGCGCCGGAGGTGGCCTGGGTCCCCCTGACAGGCGCCGGAGGTGGCCTGGGTCCCCTGACAGGCGCCGGAGGTGGCCTGGGTCACCCTGACAGGCGCCGGAGGTGGCCTGGGTCACCCTGACAGGCGCCGGAGGTGGCCTGGGTCACCCTGACAGGCGCGGAGGTGGCCTGGGTCACCCTGACAGGCGCCGGAGGTGGCCTGGGTCCCCCTGACAGGCGCCGGAGGTGGCCTGGGTCACCCTGACAGCGCCGGAGGTGGCCTGGGTCACCCTGACAGGCGCCGGAGGTGGCCTGGGTCCCCTGACAGCGCCGGAGGTGGCCTGGTTCCCCCTGACAGGCGCCGGAGGTGGCCTGGGTCCCCCTGACAGGCGCCGGAGGTGGCCTGGGTCCCCCTGACAGGCGCCGGAGGTGGCCTGGGTCCCCCTGACAGGCGCCGGAGGTGGCCTGGGTCCCCTGACAGGCGCCGGAGGTGGCCTGGGTCCCCCTGACAGGTGCCGGAGTGGCCTGGGTCCCCCTGACAGGCCGGAGGTGCCTGGGTCCCCCTGACAGGCGCTGGTGGCGGCCTGGGTCCCCCTGACAGGCGCCGGAGGTGGCCTGGTCCCCCTGACAGGCGCCGGAGGTGAGTGTGTACCTTGGCAAGCTCAATATTGGCATCACCTCGGTGAGGAAAGGTGTCGTCAGTGTGCCAACTGACTGCTAGTGCTGCCAGGGTGCACACGGCGTCACGGATCTAGGAATTTACTTACGTTTATACGTGTACACACACACACACACACACACACACACACACACACACACACACACACACACACACACACACACACACACACACACACACACACACACACACACACACACACACACACACACACCACACACACATACCGGACGCTGTGTGTGTGTGTGTATTTACCAGAGTGTAGTTACAGGATGAGAGGTACGCTCGTGGTGTCCCGTCTTCCCAGCACTCTTTGGCATATAACGCTTTGAGACTACTGACGGTTTTGGCCTTAAAGGTTTAGGGTGTTGGTACTTGGTGTAAATGTGCTGAGGGCACCGAGTGCGAGTGGCAGTATTTAAAGAGGGCTTATGCAAGCAGCATTGTAAAGCTTAACTATGTGTGTGGGTGGGCGTGCCGGGTGCTCCAGCTGGCTTGTAGATGTTCTTCACACACAGACCAACTGCCGCCGTCGTCTCTCTATATACTATGTCACTTTAATATTTACAGTTGCAGGGGGTCCTCGACCAGGCGACAGTTGCAGGGGGGTCCTCGACCGGGCGACAGTTGCAGGGGGTCCTCGACCAGGCGACAGTTGCAGGGGGGTCCTCGACCAGGCGACAGTTGCAGGGGGGCCTCGACCAGGCGACAGTTGCAGGGGGGCCTCGACCAGGCGACAGTTGCAGGGGGGCCTCGACCAGGCGACAGTTGCAGGGGGTCCTCGACCAGGCGACAGTTGCAGGGGGCCTCGACCAGGCGACAGTTGCAGGGGGGTCCTCGACCAGGCGACAGTTGCAGGGGGCCTCGACCAGGCGACAGTTGCAGGGGGTCCTCGACCAGGCGACAGTTGCAGGGAGGCCTCGACCAGGCGACAGTTGCAGGGAGGCCTCGACCAGGCGACAGTTGCAGGGAGGCCTCGACCAGGCGACAGTTGCAGGGAGGCCTCGACCAGGCGACAGTTGCAGGGGGGTCCTCGACCAGGCGACAGTTGCAGGGGTCCTCGACCAGGCGACAGTTGCAGGGGGTCCTCGACCAGGCGACAGTTGCAGGGGGTCCTCGACCAGGCGACAGTTGCAGGGAGGCCTCGACCAGGCGACAGTTGCAGGGGGGTCCTCGACCAGGCCGCAGGGGTCAGTTGCAGGGGGTCCTCGACCAGGCGACAGTTGCAGGGGGTCCTCGACCAGGCGACAGTTGCAGGGAGGCCTCGACCAGGCGACAGTTGCAGGGAGGCCTCGACCAGGCGACAGTTGCAGGGAGGCCTCGACCAGGCGACAGTTGCAGGGAGGCCTCGACCAGGCGACAGTTGCAGGGAGGCCTCGACCAGGCGACAGTTGCAGGGAGGCCTCGACCAGGCGACAGTTGCAGGGAGGCCTCGACCAGGCGACAGTTGCAGGGGGCCTCGACCAGGCGACAGTTGCAGGGGGTCCTCGACCAGGCGACAGTTGCAGGGAGGCCTCGACCAGGCGACAGTTGCAGGGAGGTCCTCGACCAGGCGACAGTTGCAGGGGGCCGACAGTTGCAGGGGGCCTCGACCAGGCGACAGTTGCAGGGGGTCCTCGACCAGGCGACAGTTGCAGGGAGGCCTCGACCAGGCGACAGTTGCAGGGAGGCCTCGACCAGGCGACAGTTGCAGGGAGGCCTCGACCAGGCGACAGTTGCAGGGAGGCCTCGA